>CM062808.1:720354650-720954650 GCA_031772625.1 Pinus tabuliformis
GAGAGAGAGAGGGAGAGAGAGGGAGAGAGAGAGAGAGAGAGAAGGAGAGAGAGATAAGTATAGTGGGTGGGAAAAAGAGAACTAAGAAAATAGAGAGAGAGAGAGAGAGAGAGAGGGAGAGCAGGAGAGGGAGAGAGGAAGGGAGGGATGGAGGGAGGAGGAGAGGGAGGGAGAGAGAGGGAGAGTGAGAGGGAGAGGGAGGGAGAGGAGAGAAGAGAGAGAGGGAGCAAGAGGGAGAGAGAGAGAGGGAGAGAGTGGAAGAGAGAGAGGAGAGGGAGAGAGAGGGGAAGAGGGGAGAGAGGGAGGGAGAGAGAGGAGAGAGAAGGAGAGAGAGAGAGAGAGAATAAGTATAGTGGGTGGGAAAAAGAGAACTAAGAAACTAGAGAGAGAGGGGAGAGAGAGGGAGAGGGAGAGAGAGAGGGGAGAGAGAGAGGTAGAGAGAGAGGGAGAGAGAGAGAATAAGTATAGTGGGTGGGAAAACGGAAACTAAGAAACTAGAGAGAGAGGGGGGGGGGGAGGAAAGAGACAGGTAGAGAGAGGGGAGGCAGGAGAGGGAGGGAGGGATGGATGGAGTGAGCGAGGGAGGGAGGGGGAGACTGAGGGAGAGAGAGGGAGAGGGAGAGGGAGAGTGAGGGAGAGGGAGAGAGAGAGAATGAGCAGAAGGGAGAGAGAGAGAGGAGAGAGAGGGAGAGGAGGGGAGAGAAGAGGGAGAGGGAGGGAGAGAGAGGGAGGGAGAGAGAGGGAGGGAGAGGGAGAGAGATGGAGGGAGAGAGAGGGAGAGAGAGAGGGAGTGAGAGAGGGAGAAAGAGAGAGGGAGAGAGAGAGGGAGGGAGAGGGAGTTAGAGAGAGACAGGAGAGAGGGGAGGGAGAGGAGAGGAGAGAGGAGAGAGAGAGAGGGGGGGAGAGAGAGGGAGAGAGAGAGAGAGAGAGGGAGAGAGAGAGAGAGAGAGAGAGAGAGAGAGAATAAGTATAGTGGGTGGGAAAAAACAATAGAACGTATAAGAGTTGTGTGTTAGAATTATAAATTGAAGACAAACCGGTCAAACAAATGTGAGATTGGTGTTATAGTTATAAATTATAATTTAAAATACAGAATAATGGACATATGTACAAGGTCATTTAAACTAGATAGTGTATCCATAATTTAAAATCGCAATAGCAAGAGAGAGAGAGAGAGAGAGAGAGAGAGAGAGAGAGAGAGAGAGAGTGAATAAGTATAGTGGGTGGGAAAAACAATAGAACGTATAAGAGTTGTGTGTTAGAATTATAAACTGAAGACAAACCAGTCAAGCAAATGTGAGATGGAGAGAGAGAGAGAGAGAGAGAGAGAGAGAGAGAGAGAGAGAGAGAGAGAGAGAGAGAATGAATAGGTATAGTGGGTGGGAAAAACAATAGAACGTATAAGAGTTGGGTGTTAGAATTATAAATTGAAGACAAACCAGTCAAGCAAATGCGAGATGGGTGTTATGGTTATAAATTATAATTTAAAATACAGAATAATGGACATATGTACAAGGTCATTTAAACTAGATAGTGTATCCATAATATACAAATCGCAATAGCAGAGTGCCATTATACAAGGAATTAAATGAGTAGAACAAACATACTCATAAGTTACAAATATAAAATTGTTTATAGAAAAACCAAAGTAACTTAACGCTGATGTATCCCAAGGCTACTCATGAACTAAGTAAGTAAACTCTTGGCCACAAAATTAGAAGGTGACCATTTTGGTCACACTTAGCCCCAAGAGATTCTATATACAACCAACCTATAAGTAGAGAGGGTTCGAGTAGGATTCAAGGGTCTCTTACTAGAAAAAGAGAACAGATGAGAAATGATATTGAGAAGCTTGAGAACTGGGGTTTATGACACACCTATTGAAACATTGGCATAGGCTTTTGTCAGTAAATTTAGGAGAAAAATATAAAGAAAAGAATCACATTGCATTTAATTAAACAAAATTAAATAAAGGAATGGATGAGGCAAAGTACCTGCATAGTCTTCCAAGAAGAGAGCCTCATATTATATGTAAAACGAGAAGGACCAACCTTAAATTGATATAGTTATGGAAAATAAGCCAAGAAGGAAAAGAATGGAATTTAAGCCCTAAGTTTTATTGTTAGCTATAGTTATCTACACAAAAGTCCTAAGAAATGTGGGTAAATCCCTTACTTTTAGCTAATATTACTAATCCTTGTCTAAGCCTACATGCCTAAGTTGTAGGGAGAAACCAATTTAATGTTGCCTCTCTAAAACCCACACTAAAACTCTAGGCCAAAACTATCACCATTGATCCTTGGAAAAAGATACCACAAGAGTTAATACCAGAAAAAAAGGTCCAATAATCTTAACAAGAACTTTGACAAAATGACAGCTTGAGATAAAACAAGAAATTACCTATAGGGTATAATAAACCTTGTAGCCAAAACACTTTACGGGAGTTATTTTTACAAAATCCATGGAAAAATTACACACCTATTATGCACGAGGGAATGAGGGGAAGGTTAAAAATAGGAATGAATTATAGCATATGCCTCAAAGAAAAACAAAAAAAAGGAGGGATCTATCAGACACTTCTAGTTTACAAGAGATGGAACCCTTACATGGCCATTCATTGGTATACCGAACTCAAAGTCAAGTATAGTCTTTGGGAAGAAGTCAATGGGACATTGTTGAGACATAATGAGTTTTAGAGGAATGGAAGCCTTGGAACCATTTCTAGAACTTATACAGTACCCTAGGGTTTCCAACTTGTAAAGGATTTCCAAGTAGAAGGCCAGTCTGCAAAAAAATTCTACATATTGATATTTTAAAAAGGAAAAGGAAAGAACCCAAACAAGTCTCAATCACTTACTTCTCAGTAGATCGTTTTCCATTATCAAAACTCCAACTTCCTAACGAGATAATTTGTTGGAAGGTGAATAGGGTACAATCTGTTGACAAAATTAACACTAAAGAACCTGGAGGGGTTAGGGTTGAACCCCTTCTCAACAATCAAAAAGATGTCGACGACCAAAAATAGCATAGAAAATGATTCAATGAAATGTTATTCTACCCTATAAATACATAGAAAAATAATGAAACAGTCACTAGATCCCCTCAAAATATCCCAACCATGTAGCACTAATTCCTCACGTGGTTGAGGAAAGGTGGAACTCAACAAGATGAACCACATGGTCAGGTTCACATGATGCATCAATGGGTGGGTAGGATACATTAATTTATAGTACCATATTAAATAAATAATGTGTGGCCAAATATTATTAGACCCCCTCCCTACAGAAAAGTTAAGTTGGTGTGGGGCATAGTGGCAAGGCTCATTGTTATATAAATACAAGGTTGAGGGTTCCATATATAATGTTGACATAAACATTTTAAATAAGAACTATGAGAAATCATATGCCTACGATTAAGTGAAACCCCGAAATGTGTGGCACAATGACTAAGTAATATAGCATAAACATATGAATGTACTCATGAATTGGGTTAATAGCTATAGTTAATTTTCATACATAGGAGAATGGTCTTTAGTTTAATTATATAAGAATAATTTCAAATAGAATCCATCTAGCATAAGGTGGAGAATGATTAGGAAGAAACATCATTACAATGGAAAAAATAAGCATGCCATATATTTCACTATGTATGGAGAAGAGTAGTGTGTAAATGCACAAAGCCATCATTATAAATCAAGTAAGAGTGTAAATTAACACCAGAAAATTGTTTTAGGCATGACTTTGGAGTACATTATACATTCAACATTACAACCATGAATAATTTACATCCTTTTCATCTACATTCCATCATCTACATTAATGAGACGAACCTTAGGGACATCCCTTGGATTCTTACCATCAATGATTTTATCTAACCTTCATCATCTATGAAATGTAGCATATTGTCCTTCCTCATGTTATTCCACCCAGTCCATTCATATGGCTACATCATAGAATCCTAGGATTGTCATATACAAGGAAACCATGTAATGTCTTTCTCCTAAATCCACCTCACAAACCTTTATCAACTTACCTATGTTCCTCTTCATACAACACACCATATCTACATGCCTAAAATCATGTTTTCCAATTGCTTCATGTTTGAATTTCAACAATGTATTTAGAGAAATAATTGACTTAGCAGCTTCTAGATCTATGAAAAGGAAATAACTTATACCATCCATATTACCTAAGGTCTCAAACATAGTGGATTGGTTCTCATCATGGTGGTTTTTCACCACTGCATGGATGTGATAAGCCTTCCATAGATCCCCCACCATGGCTAGTGTTTAAGTTATGTTCTAATTACCTGTCCACTAAGGAAAATCTCTCTTGTAGTGTGGACCTTTGTAAGACTATGATCCCCTCTTATGAGATTAGCTTTTATTACTGACTCGCTAGGATCTAGACTATAACTCTACTGGTAAGATCCAGACTCTTGTGATAGATGTTGTGGTGGCATGACATGGTGTTATTGCATAAGCTGATATTGTGTTAGCAAAAGTGGCTATTATTAGTAGATCCAATCTGTTGAGATACAATGTGTGGCTTCTAATTTGGTTACTAATATGGTGATCTTTAGTTTCTCACTAACTACTTTTGATCATTGTGCACCAATCCCCTCCAAAAATTATCGTGATCCATATTGTTTCCACTTGACATCCTTGACCCTGTAAGTCTTGATGGTCTACTCATTCGATTACACAAGATCTCTTCCTCAGAGATGATGGCCCATTAACCTTCCTCATACAAGGTGCAAGGCATCAAGATTCTAAGCTTAGTTCAAATGTTAAATTTTTTACATACAAAAATTTGTTTACTCCACAATTTTTTGGATCTAAGTGAAGGGTATAGAAAAGTAGTTCCATCAAACGAGCTTCATAATCAAGTATTTATTTACTTTTGTGCTTTAGTTCAATGAACTCATTCAACTATATTTTGAATAAATCCTCTGACATGTAACATTCTCTAAAATTTTCTTCAAATAACTCAAAAGTTAACTCTAAGATATCCATGTTAAACTAAGCTAATAATATTTTTCTAGTAGAGCTACAGTTCCTTTTAACTGGAATACACACATATTAGACTTCATATTTGAAGTGTAATCCCTAAAGATAAAGCACATGGCCATAATGTAATACCCTTACCAGTTTTGATGATGTAAATATATGTACAAATATATTTAGGCTGGTGAGATAGGGTATATTATGCTGCCTGTGTACCCATGTAGTGATATTAGATATATTTGGGGCTAGTTGCTCAGATACTTATATGTCAGTTTGGGTTAAGTGGCTAAGGGGGCCAAGATGTAAACATTGTGAATATTGTACATATTTTTATATTAATGATAAAGTTTTGTTGAAGGGTCGAGTTAATGGAAAAGAGAATGGGGGAAAAACTCTAAGGACAAGGAAATAGTTGGGTGGATTCTGGTGAAAAGTGAACCCAGGATCCATGTGGCTCTAGAGGTTGTGACATTGCGAAGTAAATTCATGTACACAAAAGAAGTGTAGTTTTCCTATGAGAGCATCTATTCAGTTTGGTTATTGATGAGCTAGTGATTCCTAGGGTTAGACTTTGGAACTAGATGGGGTGCAGTTATTTAGTTAATCACACTGAATTGGATGCCTCCTAGTTTTGGTGATCCCTGGTTCCTTCAAGATCTTAGTGGTTTTAGTTATGTCTTGGTGGCCATGGAGTTCTAGTGGAACTAATTTTGGTGATAAGCAGTAAGTCTTGGTTTAGACTCTTGTGATGACTGAGGTTATTTGGTTTGGGATTATGGGCACTTGGACAACTAAAGAGTACTAGAGCTCTTGGAAGTACAGGTTGAGACAATTTTTTCTAGTTGTAAGGTGTCTTGGAAGGTGGGAACCATCTTGGGTCTTGTTGTGGTAAAAACACAACCCCACGCCCCCAATTATTGACTTAATTCTCATTATGGGGACCCTTTGATTGAATGGTTTGTCATATTACTATTTGATTTTTAGTATTTAGATTGCTTCAATGAGTTCAATATTTTCCTATCTTCCTATCATAACTTTTTTATCTCATTTGGTTGTTTGGTTTGCAAATGGTGCCTAAACAAAGATTGGACATTTTCACTACCTTAGCCTACTAAATGTATAAAACGTACATTAATTTTGTTTTAAAAACTTATTCCTTTGAAAATAATAAAATTTTGTTTGTAGTTATTAGTTTTATTTGTTTTATTTTAATTTTTAATCAATTTAATTAATTATGAGAATAGCCCCTGAGACCAAGACCAATTCTTATATTACAAAGTGGCTTTTTGGCTTATTGATAAAAGCAGAGAAAGACCTATTGAAAAGAATGCATATATCAAATCTAATATTGGAGATTTGATATCAAAGCTTTTATATCAGAGTAATTGATTTGAAATCCCTCATATTCAAAATCTAATCCATCAAGTGGATCTTTTCAATAATAAAATGAATATATTAAGTGGCCATATAACTTCTGGAAATATATAATAAAGCGGTTGTCGGAGTACCCACATGCCACATCATTGATTCCACTCCCACATATCAGAGGTAGTGCATATCGGAGATTTCCTTTAGAGACACATTTAAAAAACTCAAACAACAACATTTTCCGATTTATGATACAACACTCTCTATGATATCCAATCTCCAATAAAGCACTCCCTCTGATCTCTGATCTCCAATACAATACTCTCTTCGATCTCTGATCTCTGATACAACACTCTCTATGATCTCAAATCTTTGATAGCGATATAACCTCCCACTAGGATCTCTGACAATCATCTCATTCCGATCTCCCACCTCCAATATTACAGTCACCTCTGATATCTAGACCTGATACACTATTTAAAGGGATTTGAATATGATATTGCATCTGCTCCATATCAGAGCCTACCAATATCGCAACTATTTCATTTTGTCTTATTTTAAAAAGATCTGATGGGCTTACCTTCAATACCACTTATTTATTGCCACGTGTCACTCCTTCTCTAACCACTATTATTATTATAAATAAAATTCCACTTAATTAATTTAAAAATGGTCTCACGACATAAATGAATTTTTATGTGTATTATAGCATTTTCCTATTATTCGCCATTTTAATAAAATCCTCTATTCGCAACTGATTTTATTATATGATATAGAAAAGAGGCTTCCATCACTGACAATGTAAAATAGATCTAGTCATTATTCTCGAAGGAACCCTACCAAGTGGCATAATGCTAGATAAGAATAGATAGAAGTGGTTGAAACAATGAGGGTAATATTGGATTTGATCATGAAAATTGCAATTATATCCTATCAGAAGCAAACCAAACTCATCAACACATACCAGACAGGGCGATTTTTATTGACTAATAAAATTTGTATTTTCCCTGCAGTCTAACAGAAAAAAAACCACCAAATTCATTTTACTTTTATACCACCGAGTGTTGGAAATAAGGGAAGTTTGTTATATTTTCCATTATGTATAAATACCCATCTCTAATATAGAAAAAGGGATTTGAATCCGAGACAAAAGAGGCGGAGTAATACTAGAGCTTACAGTCGGTTTATATAGAAGGAGTTAAGACTCATTTACACTACTGTAGTGAGATCAGATCCAGCTATGCAGAAAGGGAATAAATTTACAAAAAACAGAGGGCCTTCACTATTGTAATTCTCTTATGTTTTATGTAATTGATCCATTTTTATAATAAAATTTATTTTTGTAATTAGATGTACAACACTATTACTTTCTCTATTATTGAAAATAAATTCTTCAGATTTGAAATTCATTTATGGAGTATGAGTATGTATGTGGTTGTTCGGCACTACTATTGACTATTTACTGAAATTCTCATTTAGAATCTGGTCATGCTATCTTGCAAGGTTAATCATAAATGAGTTTCAAAACTAGAACTTGCATAAGGACAGACATTTGTCTCCTTGATTTGTTAGCTATCTAACAATTTAATATTATAGATGTTCTGTTTTCCATATGTCATTTATTTGAACTATTTCAGTATTGGGACATGAACCTTTTTGTTCTTATGCATATGTTTTATTAGGAATTGGAGACGTCTGCATTTGGATATCTGTTAACTATTTAATAGGCATTTATTTGTATAGATTTTCTCAAACAAGGATTAGATGTTGGAACTATTTCTCTGATATATTTCCTTTATCTCATTCCAATTTCAATATGATTCTGTTTCTTTTCCCTTTCTTTTTGCTTTCTCTTGAGTAAAATAAAGACTAATCCTTCCTTCAATCAAGATAAGTCTAGGATTAGATACATCTCATATTATAATTTGGATTTAGTTCTACTTTTTGCATGCTAGAAGTTCCCTCATACAGGGGAAATATTTAGAGTGGTTTGGCTAGTCCATAAAGTCAACTTAAGGATAACTTTCCTGCTTGATCAGTAATAAGATTCGATCTAATGTCTCTTCTCTATTGGTAGGTGAAATTCATACTTTAAGATAGTAGAGATAGAGAAAGGGTAGTTGGACCCAATTGAACAAATCAGAACCACCATTTCAATGGAAAATGAACTATTTTAAGTTCATGACCAGGTGGTCTCCCTTAAAATGTTGGAAGGTCATTTTTTCCGATCAACTTTTTTGGCGCTAGAAGGAGGGGTTGTTTTAAATTGTTTGTTAGAGTTTTTATTGTAAAATTTTAAACTTTGCATTGTGGGTTCCTCCAAAAACCCTCTTTGGAGATGCTTTGGTGTATCACAATCAAACATTACTCCAATCAAGGGATTTAAAAAAATTTCAAAGGTAAAGTTCAATGGTAAGTCTTCTACCTTTAATCACCTTTTTCAGTTCATTTAAAATTCTCAAAAAATTAATATTGATGAGGTTGATCTTGGAAAGATTTTCATATGTACTTTGACAAGACAAGCAAAATACTAGTGTTTTTCACTTTTAGTTTCCTATGTACATACTTGGATGACTTTGCAACAATGTTCCTTCAGGCTTTTCAATGATACAGCTATAAAAAGGTGTGCAGACAACTACTTGAATTGTGTAGGACAGAAGGTGAGCCCTTAGATCAATTTTCAATTAAATTTAACTTGTCATTAATGGTCTTTAAATCCAATGACTTACCTCATGAACATCAATTAACGAGTTGCTCTAAGTATTTAATTTCTTTTCCTTGTAATTCTAATGAAAAATCACATACCAAGGAAGACACTAATAAAGTTATTTATGACAATGAAAATATTGAACTTGGTTCTTCTTCATCTTCAAAAATTATTTTAATTGGATTCCCAATCCTCAAATGAATGTGTTTTTGAAAGTGAAAAAGATAATAGTTCAAACACTTCCTGTCATAGTCATAATGTTTTCAATGATTATAAATCAACTTCGATTTCTCAATCCTACAATGATAATGTACCTTTTTGCAGTCTTAATCTTGAGGATAATAATGATTTTAAATTCATAATCATTTGCAAAAAGGAAATATCTATAAACAAACTTCCACTATGTTGTAACATAATTTGTAACGTGGATGTATATTACAAATTACCCTCTCATTCTTTTCAATTTCTTTCTTTGTTCAGTTTTATTTTTTATTTTTTGCACATACTATGCTGGCATCTTGAGCAACAAGGTTCAACACTCTCATTAAATGCATTAATTATTACATGTAATAATCAATTTCAAAATTTCAATCATTTATTTCAATTTCTTCTTAGGTTGAGGTTCTATCTTATGATTGGACAATGGATTTCAGATTTCCAAATGCATTTTACACAAATGATAAAAATAAAGATTACATCTATACATTTTGACCAGCCATGCATTATTTTCATAGATATTCCTCATTTCTATCCACTCGATTCTTTTGAAAATAATATTTCTGATGTTTATTTACAACAGCCTTTCATTTGCAAAGATTTAACATTTAATACTGGTTTTTTGTCTCCTCTTTCTTTGAATTCTTTTCAAACATATGAATCACATCCTTATTTTGATGATCCTATAGATAAATATTTGGAATATTTTTAAGGGAAGTATATTGTAAATAATTTTATTTTTATTTTTTCAATTTTAAAAGTACATGGTGTGTTTCATTTTTGTTTTAATATTTTAGATACATTTTTACTTTTGTTGACATTTGTTGTTTGCATGCATGCAAAAATAAAGTTGAGAGCATGGTTACACTGGAAGTTTGATCTTACCTTGTCATAATCTAATTTTTTAGATTAGTATTAGGAATAGATTAGATTTATTTTTGTTAATATTTTGTAGATTGAATAAAAATGTTATTTTGAACATTCTTAAGAAATACATGGAAGAAGATGAAGATAAATGAGGTAAACTTATTACCAAATTCTTCCAAGTATGCATCATCTAATTTTTTTATTTCAGTTTGTTCTTCTTTTCCTTTAGATGTTTCTTGCTTATGTTTGTTTGTCTGCCTGCAGGTTTTCTTTGGAATAATTTGGAAGATGAATAAAGAAGTTGTGAAAATTTTAATGATGACAATTGCAAAAATGCATTCAAGGAAATTTTGTTTCTAATTTCCAAAGCTTTCATTTATTATGAAAGATTGATTGTGAAGGCTTTATATTTTTTTTGGAAGCCAAACTTATAAAACAAAATTAACCTTTCTTGAACTTTTATAAGTAATTTTCTTTCACAACTCCCCATTATATTAGAAAGTTATTTAATGAATAACTAACTTACTAAGAAAGACAACATTAACATTCTTTGCATTCTTCTTAACAAGAAACACAAATTCTTATGTCAAGATCATTCTTTTTACTTTTTTAAGTTGAGCATTATTTCTCTTATTATTTTCTTTTTGTGGTTGATTGCTTTTGGGTTTTGCTAGTTTCTCTTGGCTCTTTAATTTGGGTTTGAACTAATAACGTCTCACTTCTTCCCTCTATAATCCCTTGAGTCCCAATTTGACCTTTGCCTCAGATTGATTTAAGTAATATTAACAAGCCTTTTTAAAGAGTTTTTTTTAACCCAACTTTGGTTAATACTTGGGAACTTTTAACTCTTATCTAATCGAATGCATTAGTAAAAGGAAGAATAAATGGAAGATGATTAATTTGCTATTTTTCAGACTCATATTAAAGTTCTGACATCATTGTCTTCTATTAGTATTTTAATGCCCTCTTGCCTTAAAACACATAAGAAAACTACTTTACAATAAGACATGTCTTAAAACAGATACTAAGGTTACAAAAGAAACAAACCGATTTAGTATTCTATAACTCTTCCATGGCATCCCCGTACCTTAAGGAGAGGAATTGTCTCCCCATCTATTAGCACAAATTATTATAGTATAAATTAAAAGTTGTGTGAAAAACTTGGAATATAGGGGGCCTCCATAATGAGCCAGTCTACCATGATCATGGGCTTTGATTATTATGACATTGCCGAATCTGGTCAAAAAGTGAAGATAATGGCTCACAACACTTCGTTGTAAGACAAGAGGTCTCATCACGAGCCAAATTTTTCATGACTATCAATACTTATGAATGGAATTGTCATATTTTGTTACCAAGACAAGACAAGGGTTTTTAGAGGTATTAATGAAATATGTCTTCTCTGAAGTACTAAATAGTAGATGGGATACTGACATTCTTTTAAGTTAAAAAGGTAACCATGTCGAGGCTATGGACATCTGCTGGAAACAATGGCTTTACCTATGACAATGCGAGTTCATATTTCTTACTAAACACAAGGCTAAACTTTTATCCTTTAGTTTATGTTGTCATTAATTAATGGTTACTGTAAACATGATATTATTCTTATGGTTAATACAACAAATGTTCAAAATCATTAAACTATGTTTTGAGGGATTTCATAGAGTCTGAATCTTAGAATTTTTGTTTTATTCAACCTTGCTTCTTTTCCTTTTAGGATTTCATTAAAAATAAACTAGAGATAACTGGTTCTTCCCAATGTGTCGCCCTTATTGTGATAAAAACACAATGCCCCCACTATGCACTTAATTCTCATTATGAGGACCCTTTGATTGAATGGTTTGTCATATTACTATTTAATTTTGAGTATTTCTATTGCTTCAATGAGTTCAATATTTTCCTATCTTCCTATCATAACTTTTTGATCTCATTTTGTTGTTTGGTTTGCAAATGGTGCCTAAATGAAGATTGGACATTTTCACTGTCTTGGCCTACTAAATGTATAAAATTTTCATTAATTTTGTTTTATAAACTTATTCCTTTGCAAATAATAAACTTTTGTTTGTAAATATTTGTTTTATTTGTTTTATTTTAATTTTTAATCAATTTGATTACTTATGAAAGTATCCCCTTGTTAGTGTCAGTGTCTCACACTACCATCAGTGATCAAAATCTGCACTTTTGCATTTCATAGTAGGAGTCCCATACTGATGAGTTTGCATTCCATTAGGTCATGGATTCATTGGTGGTAGGGTTTACATAAATTTTCCTTCATGATGTATACTTGCTGATCCTCTTCCGTACATTTCAGTCATGGCTTATGTTGCCTTTGCAATTCATTTCATTAGGTCTTAAGGTTTGGTCCCATTAGGTTTTAGGGTCCTACCATGGTCAAACAAAATAATTTCATGAAAATAATGATCAGCAAGGACATGAGGTGTCCAAATAGTGACTGTTGCTCCTAAGCATCTAATAATGTTGCCAAGCACCTGCCACTACAAAAATCAAGTCATCATGAGCACCAATTCACCTGCAAAAGCAAAAGAGAAACAAGCACTAAACCCTAATTTCCTCACCCACTGTGCTAGGGTTGGCTATGGGATCAGAGATATCTAATCAGAGGAGGCATAATGGATATAATAAGGTATGAGGCCATTTCATATCATCAAACATCACATCTCCATCATTTGTCAAGAAGTCATTCCAAGGAACAAGCCATTCACCACACATAAGGGACAATTTTCTTCAAACTGTGTTTCTAAGCAAGAAAAGATGAATTTGACAAAAGTTAGAGAGGTTTTTTTCCACCATCGATCCAAGAAAAAAAACCTCTTTCATGTTTTACACAAGTTTCACGGTTTGGGAGAAATGTTGAAAACATCATTTGCCTCAAGAGAGTTAATGTGACTCTAGAGTGACCTTGGTAAAATCAACTTTTCTCCTAGCTAGAATCATCAAATGACTTGATGGATGAGTCAACTGATAAGTAGACACAAAGAGATTTCCAATGAGCTATCATGAGCTTAATTTGGAGTTGATTAAGGCCTTCCCAAGTTGACTGCAATAGCACTATGCATTTTGGTAGCCTCATTCTGCACATTTTCACCAGTCTTGCGAGATTGGACTTTTGATAGGGAAAATGAACTCCAAATTGAAAAATTCAAGATGTTATGGAAATTAGACTCGACACGATTTCTAGTGAGCTATTCCACACCCAATTTGGACACTGGGAAGGCCTCCAAAAGTTTCCTGCAAAAGGCTTTGTGCTTCTAGAAGGTGGCACTGTGCTTCTAGAGAATGTTTCCAGTGCAAATTTACAAAGGTGATGCACTTACAGGCTGGCACTGCGCTCCTATAGGTGGCATTGTGCTTTGCCCAACAGAGCCTCAAATCACTCCAAATCACCAAATTCACCTCAAATCATCCAATTTTCCTCTCTTGCAAGTAAGTATATCAGTCATCTCTTGTGGTTTAGGGTTTTACTTGTCAAGTTTTGGTGTTTTTCACTCCCAAATTCAAAACCCTAGTTTTCCTCACTCCACTAGTGTTTTCCTATCTTATCCATTTTCTATTGTTCCCTAAACCCCATTCCCACATATATTTTTCCCTAAATCCCATTCCCACATACAATTTCCCAAACCCTACACTCTCTCCCCTACTCACATCCCTAAACCCTATTCACACATACATTTTCACACTCCCTCCTCCATACACTCTGCCCATTCCATTCCTCCACCCTATTTCCACACTATTATCCACAATTATCCATATACAACCACATTGTTCAAAACCAAAGGAAAACAATGGAAAGAGACAGTGATTATGAGTATGAGGAAGAGACATTTAGTGATAGCTCCAAGGAGAGAAACATACAACAAAGGAAGCCTCATGAAGGAGGAAAAATCATCAAAGATGAGCCCACTAGTTTGATAGAGTTACAGGCTTGTTCACTTGCAGTTTCTTGTTTTAGACACTTGTCATGTTTTGAATCTTGTGAATTGATGGAAAGAGTATAGTTTCACCATGAGTTGGCCAGACTTTTTGTGACTCATTTCCATAACAATAAGGTGACACCAACAAGAGTAACCTTCACAATGTCATCAGCTTGCATTTCATATGCTACTAGAATACCTAATGTTGGTGAAAAATGGTACAAGGGTCATGATCTTGATGATGATTTCTATGAGCCTTATATCAAGGCTAAATACATAAATGAAGTGAAAAAGTAATTACCCTTTAAGTTTTTGGAAAATAGGTATGTTCCTTTAATGAGGATTATTATCAAGTACTTCACTTGTGAAGGTAGATTCTCCTGGTTGTATGCCTATCATATTAGACTCCTCATGCATTTCACTAGAGTAAAGATGTTGAACCTCCCTTACTTCATGCTTAGAAACATTGAGAAAATGGCACATATTGTACAGAGGAAATCATACCCCCAGTAGTTGAACAACATATACCATTACTGTTTGATTAAAATAATTGTTCTACACCAACTTAGCCTTCTTAACATTCCATGGGAGACTTTCATTGCTCATTATATGTTCAAAGGTCCACAAATCCCTTCACCAGTGCATCAAGAAGAAGGTGGACCTTCCAGCCATGGAAAAATAAGGGAAGAGGCCAAGGAAACCAAAACTGCTGAGGTTCCAGTGTATTTAACATATCAGAGAGGCACAAGGAGACTTTTTGTAGCTGCTAGGCAAATGCTTGGTCCATAAGGTGTGGAAGGGGCCTTGCCTTCATCATTAACAAAACAGGTACAAGTTGAGTAGTTAAGCAAAGGCAAGGAAAAAGTGCAGGAGGAAGATCTTGGTGATGAGGAGGAAAGAGATTTTGATCTCATTGAGCATGAGGAGCCACAACAACACTTTACTGATCTTGGAGTTGACATCATTGACCTGGAAACTTAGGATGAAGAAACTATCAAGGACATCATCATTCAAGAGAGAGAAGTTGAAATACAATCCTTGGCAGATAACTTAAAGAGAGCTAAATTCATCATCAGATATTTAGAGCAGGAAAACAAACAATTGAGTGACAAGCAAGTCCTCATGGAGCTGCAAATGATCAAAGAAACAGGCAAATGACCAAAGAGGCTCATGACGAGTTTACTCCTATTGAGCAAGAGATTGAGAATGATAGGGAAATATGGCTTGAGAGGGTCAACATACATCTCCAAGGGCTGACTAAGAAGGCTAACAAGGATAAGAAGATGCTCTACCGCATGGCCTACCATTACATGACCCGCAACAAAATCTGTAACATGAGGATAGGAAGCTTAAAGCTAGGTTGAGGAAGGATTTAAAGAGCAAAAAGGAGGAAGATAAGTTGAAAATATTAGCTGAAAACTCACTGGCCCATATTGCAACTGTTGTTGGTGTCCCATGCCAAATCTGGGCAAGTTTTGAAGATATTTTGCATTTTTCAAATTTTGAAATTTTCAACCTAGGGCATCAAATGGAGAAAAGGTTTGCATATTTGGATTCAGCATGATGAGAATATACACCCTGGAAATTTTCAAAAGTTTTTGAGCAAATCTGGGTCACCAAAATGTTTAAAACCTACCCAAAAATGACCTCTCTACCTCTTTTTGGACACACGGAAGCAGTCTTGGGAGATTCATATTTTGAGTGAGGAAATAACCTCCAAATTCACAAATTCTAGTTGTTCCAGACACTAGACTTGAAGTCCCTTCGAATGAGCTATCATGGGCTCAATTTGGATGTCGGGATGGCCTCCAAAAGCAGGTGGAAATTGGCACTGTGCTTTTTACCAGTGGCGCTGCGCTTTTGACCAGTGGCGCTTTGCTTTTGACCAGTTTTTCCAGAAAATCAATATTTTTCCTGTTTTGACTGTGGATTTGTCTTCTCTCTCCTCATGGATGTTTTCACTCATGTAATTAATGACATAGCATGTAAATGTGATGGTAAAATAGTGTTATAAGGTAGATTCATTAGTTAGAGGTGGTTTTGAGGCTAATGAATCAGTTTCCCTACTTATAGAGGCAAGTTGTTTGACTGCCTATATTCCAGTTCTTAGTTGGGAAATGGTTGAAACAACCCCTATTCTCATGGATTCGACCCCTGATGGTCAGGATGAGTAGTTTTGATGCCTATATCAAGTGTTTTCTTAGTCATTTGTTGAGGTTGGATTCACTTGGATGCTCTGAACAATATTGTACATCATTGTAAGCAGTTTGGCAAGGAAATTAATAGGAGTTGTAGCTATTTTTATGGGATACCTGTGGTATGGTGTTTTTGCATGTTTTCTTCTTTTGTTATCAGTTTTCTTACATGTTTATGTGTGCCATCATCTATTTCACTTCTTCTAACTGAATGATATCAAGATAGATAGGTAGAATTCATTGTTTACAGTGCTCTGCCTTGGGAAACCATTCAGTATTCTATGTTTTCTACTGTTTGAGAAGGATACATGATCTATACATGCCCTCCTCAGCTCCTCACTAGTCTTAGACATCTCACCTCACCCAATTACAAGTGTAAAATCCTATACCTACCTTGCCCCATAGAACACCCTGTATTCTGACCTAATTTCCCAGACCCAAATTACCTAGCTCCATCTGATCCAGCAAAAAAACCAACAAATTCAATCAAAATCCCCTGAGCTACTATACCTAGCCTAAAATCCCATCTGATCCAGTCATTTTGACTGAGATCCATAAAGGAGAGAGCCCTCTCCCGACCTGGTAGGGCTAGCTACTAGGTTAAGCTTGGTTTGTGGTTATCCTAGGATTGCCTTCCTTCAGCCTGAGGTCAATCTAGGCTCTAACATAGTGGCAACCATACCAGGGAACGTAGTTTTATGTTCCTCAGCAAAATGTATCAATTTTAGATCTGATTTTTGATGGTGGACAATGATCAGACACCGGAAGGCTGAAATTATTCACTTGGCGAATCTAAATCAATTTCGAGATCAAATCCAAGGACTCCACTAGAGGATGAACCTTACCAGCAAAAAATGAAAGGACAATATGGAAAGATCAGGTATTCAAGTTGGAATTTCATCGAAGACATTATGTTATTTTTTATAAATTATTTCTTCTCTTTTCCTGAGAATGTCAAGAAGGCTTTACGAAGTATACTATATTTGAGGAAAGATCCTAGACTTGCATTTGATTCTTTCCCTTTGAAGATTGTGAATACAAAATATTTGCATGCCTTTGATCTTGATCAAGACCCTTCTTTCGAATCTTATGATGATCGTCTTCAAACTGATGAGTCTCAAGAGACCAATATTGATTTTGCAACTTTCGTATATACTCCTACAACTTGTAAAATTATGAATAGATACAAGCCTCTGATTTTACCTCCTATATCCCATGCTTTCCCTAAAAATCATTACCTATATCTAGCAAGATTTGATGGTGACTATGACAACATCACTACTGAGAGACATGTACTAAATTTTGAGTCTTTTCCTAACCTTTTTGAAGTTGATGAAGACAATGTTAGTATTAGGCTTTTTGCTCTTTCTTTACAAGGCAAAGTCAAGAGTTGGTTCAAAACCCTGCCTGATGCAAACATCTTAGATTTCCAACAGTTCGTCAAAGTTTTTATCGACAAGTGGGTGGTTAGAAAAAACCCTTTCTTAATTCTAGAAGAGTGTAACCAACTGAAAAGACTGCCAGGGGAGACAGTACAACAGTTTTCTACCAGGTTTAACCAAGTCTATTTTTTGATGTTGGTTAATATAAGACTTCCTCCTGGATCGGCTCTCTTACACTACCCAGAAGCCTTTGATCTGAAAATGGAGTTTTAGCTCAGGGAAAGGAACCTTTCAACACTTGAGGAGATGCAAAACAATATAGTAGATGTAGAGGCTAATCTTCTGATCAAAAGCGAAAAGTTGAAGGAAGAAGAGATGAAGAACATAGATCTATAGGAATCGACATCTTTAGAGGTAAAGCTCGACATTTTGGTAAGTTCAGTGGAAGAGATGATGCAAAAGATGACCACAAGGAATACGTATGATGTTCAAGACCATGGCTCGTTGATTGAAGAAGAACAAGTGGCCGATCCAAAACATTTTCTTTCTTATCCCAGTTGTCATAGATTTGATAATGATTATTTTATAGATCATCTTGGACAAGAGAGATCTATTGATATGACATGTATTCTTGATGATATGTTTTATACTGATGATTTGCCTCAGTTTGATCAGTATGATGATGATTATGTTCTCCAAACAAAAGCTAGCCTTGCAGAAAAATCAATAGCTGGTTTGTGGAAGGAGGAAGTTCACTTTCAGCAACTCGAATATAGTGATCAACCGATGCATATCAGCTATGGAAGTGAGGAGGAAAGTGTAGAAAATTTTGAAGTAAATGAAGGATCTTTTCCTTTTTGTTTTACTTTGTTTCAGTTCATCAGAGACAAATTTCATCAAATCAGAAATCAATCGTTGATAAGTTTTGATGTCGACCATCTTGAGGGCAATGAAATCCTTATTCAAGACTTCTCATATCCAGATTTGCAGCCTCCGAATGCCATTGAATGTCAGGTGGCAGATGAAGAATTGGAAGCTGGAACATATGATCAAATTAGGCAAGATGATTCCGTACCATTCTGTTTTGAATCATTTTAGTTTTTGAGGGGAGATTTTCATAGTATATCTTCAAATGAGCAGCCTATTGAAAATCATACAATCTCATTGGAACCAATAGAAAATGGGTTGCAATAGTCTTTCCAAGTTTTTCACGATCTAACCGCTAATGTGTTGGATGATGTCTGTAGTCAAATTCCTTTTCAATTAGCCAGCTATGAGATTGAAAAAAGTATTGATACAAACTTCATCCGGCAGTCAGTTTCTTTGTCATTTTTAGCAGGAGTCTTGTCACAAAGCTTATATGAAAGTTTGCATTCACGATATGAGGAGAAGAAAAGTAATCCATTCGATGAGCTAAGTCCCAGTGCACATGAATTTAAAGATCCTTATGCAGTGTTTTTGGAGTCAGATAGAGAATCCATATTATTCAATCTGTGAAAATTTGGATCTGTTTACAAGTTTTCATTGTAGGAATTTACAGGGTAAGTTCCTTAGACAGAACACCAAAGGACACCACTCACAACTAGATCGCAAATAAATACACCAGTATTTTTGACGTGGTTAAAACCCTCAAAGAGGGAAACAGTCCACGGCCTGAGCCGACGCGGCCACTTCAGGCAATTTATTAATAAAAGAATGAAAATTTACATAAGCTTCTCTCATAGACGGATTACCCTACAAATGACCCTCCATGCGCTTTAAATAGAAATCATGGACCAATCGGGTGTCAAGCCACGGATCAAGTATCGGTAATACCGAGGAGAGAATGAACCGTCGGATCACTACATATCGTGACCGTCGGATTGTAAGTTACAAAATGTACAAGGTAAAGAAACACACTTTACCTAACTCTATACCTAATTCTATACTAGACCAAGTTGTACTTAACTATTTCCTATGTGTCGGAATATCCTAACATCCCCCCTTAAGAACAACTTGGGATAGGATTGAAGGATTTACAAATATGACACAATAGGAGAAGGAAGGAGGCACTAGAGCCTATCCCCCCTTAGTGACAATTTCCTGAACTCCAACCATAAATCGAATTTTAGTGAACTTCGCCTCTGTGAGAGCCTTTGTGAAGATGTCTGCAACTTGATCATCTGTTGAACAATATTGCACTTCAAGAACATGGTCGTGAATGAGCTTTCTGATGAAGTGCATGTGCAGTTCAATGTGTTTGCTGTGCTGAAGTTGGACTGGATCTTTGCATAGTTGAATGGCACTTTGATTATCACACCAAAGTGTAGTCGGATGCTGCTGCTGAAAGCCAAACTCTGACAGGATCTGACGAAGCCACAAGGCTTCCTTACTAGCTTCTATGGAACCATGATACTCTGCTTCTGCTAATGAAAGAGAAATGGCACCTTGTTTCTTGCAAGCCCATGTAATAGGTCCTGAACCAAGAGTTAACACATAACCGGTAGTAGACTTCCAATCATCAGGGTCACCAGCCCAATCTGAATCAGTGAAACCAACCAATAGAGGAGATGTTTCGGCACTGTAATGAATGCCAAACTAAACTGTACCTCGAACCTAACGAAGTATTCTTTTAGCTGCTTTCCAATTACTTTCACGTGGGTTTTGCATAAACCAAGCAACAAGGCCAACGACAAAGGAAAGGTCAGGTCGAGTATGGGTTAGATACAAAAGTTTTCCTACAAGTTGACGGTATAAGGTAGCATCAACTTCAGGAGAAGTACAAGTGACTGAAAGTTTGACTCCAGACTGGAAGGGAGAAGGGGCTGGCTTACAGTCTTCCATGTGAAAATGGCGTAGAATATCACAGGCATACCTGGACTGGGAAAGGGAAATACCCTTCTTGGATTGCAAGACTTGAAGACCGAGAAAATAATGTAAGTGTCCTAAGTCTGTCATTTCAAATTTATTTTTAAGGCTGGACTTCACATGGTTTATAAGGTTTGGATCACTACCGGTAAGGATAAGATCATCAACATAAAGAATAAGAATGATAAGAGACTTGCCCACTTTCTTGGTGTAGACAGTATTGTCAGAATGACACCTAGAAAAGCCAGATTCTAAAAGAAAGCTATCCATTTTGGCATACCAAGCTCGAGGAGCTTGCTTGAGGCCATAAAGGGATTTCTTAAGCCGACATACAAGGCTGGAGTCTGTTTTTATGAAGCCAATGGGTTGTTCCATGTAGATTTCTTCATGCAAGTCCCCATGCAAGAAGGCAGATTTAACATCCATCTGATGGACTTCCCATTTGAACGAGGCAGCAAGGGAAAGAACAAGGCAGATAGAGTTCATTTTGGCAACAGGGGAGAAGGTTTCAGTGTAGTCAATGCCTTCAACCTGTGAAAAACCTTTAGCAACAAGACGAGCTTTATGTTTATCAACTTTCCCATCTGGTCCATACTTGGTTCTGTAAACCCATTTGTATCTAACAAGTTTTCGTCCCTTTGGTAGAGGAACAAGATCCCATGTATCATTTGCCAATAATGAATAATATTCTTCATTCATAGCTGCTTCCCAATCTGGATGGCCTGAAGCTTCTGCAAAAGTGTCAGGATCATAATTTACTGGAGCTTGAGCCAGTAAATAAGAGGCTCTGTCAAACTGAGAACGTGTGCATCGCTGATCTGTAGGATCACCGGCAAGATCACCTGCTGCATCTCGAGTAGCACGAACCCATTTTGGAAGCTGAGGAGCTGAAGGAGGATCCTGAGATGGTGGGGGAGGATTTTCATCCTCACTTTCATCATCTGAAGAAGAAATGTTTTCAAAAGTAGAAGAGATAGGGAGAGGTGGCACATCCGCCAGACTAGGCTCGCAGGCCGATATATTTTCATCAAATTTTACATCTCTTCTAATGATAACATTTTTGGACGTAAATGGAATAAGTCTATAGCCTTTGACATCTTCATAATATCCAACAAAAGTACATTTTTCACTCTTAGGTTCTAAAGCTTTATGCTTTTCATCTGGAATATGGGCCCACGCTTCACTTCCAAAAACACGAAAGTGACTTACATCAGGTTTGATTGAGCTCCATGCTTCTTCTGGAGTGATATTCTTTAAAGCCTTAGTAGGAGTGCGATTTATTATGTAATTTGCACAGTTAATTGCTTCTTCCCAAAAACTAAGACCAAGTCCTTTAGATTGTAGCATACAATTAGCCATTTCCTTTAAGGTGCGATTCTTCCTTTCAGCTACACCATTTTGTTGTAGAGTATATGGAACAGTATGTTGCATTTGAATGCCATTCTCAGTGCAAAAGTTGATGAATGTGTTTTTAACATATTCTCTGCCATTATCAGATCTTAGCTTAAGAATTTGATGTCTAGATTGTTTTTCAACAAAGGCCTTGAAGGCCAAAAATGTGTTAAATACTTCACTTTTGAGTTTTAAGAAGTATACCCAAGTGCGTCTGGAGAAATCATCAATGAAAGTTAAGAAATACTTGCAGCCAGAGAATGACACAACTGGAAGTGGACCACATAAATCACTATGCACAAGTTGTAGAGGGGCTGAGGCATGCCAAGAGGCACATTTTTCAAAACTGTCCCGATGATGTTTTCCGAGTACACATCCGTAACAAACACCATCTCTGCAAGATACCATAGGAAGACCTATCACCATATTTTCTTTACATAGGTGCTGAAGGGAGTGATAGTTTACGTGACCAAATCGCTCATGCCAAAGTTTGCTCACTTCATCGTTATGAGCAACAAATACTGAGGGAAGATTTGATGACCCAAAGTTGTGAAACTTATACAACCTTATAGAATCATCAGCAATGCCAGTAGCTAAAATCTTTTTAGGATCTCTTATGTCCTTGATTACAACATCATGAGGTGAAAATTCAACGATTTTGCCTTCACCTGAATGAGTTATCTGATATACAGATAGAAGGTTGCAGGATAAGGTTGGAACACATAATACATCATTAAACTAACCATTGTCTAGATGAATAGTTCCAGTCCCTACAACACTAAGAGATCTATCATCACCAACATATATATTTTTGGTGTTAAAATCATTTAAAGAAGAAAACATGGCTTTTTTTTTGGCCATGTGATAAGAAGCTCCAGAATCAATGAGCCACTAATGAGAATGAGAAGAAGAAGATACATTTAGTGCATAGCCAGACCGAGATGCTTGACAACCACATGCAGAAAGTGCGATTCCTGAAGATGAAGTTGAAGTTGAAGATTGCTCCAAATGGATGTTATGTTTCTTCATCGCTTCTTCCAAGGCTTCCATCTTCTTAAAGCATTTGGATTCTAAGTGGCCATCTCGATTACAAAAGTTGCAATGTCTATCAGTCTTCTTCCATTTGTTTTTATTTGTCTTATCATTTTGTTGAAATGATTTTTCATTTTGAGGCTGAGATTGCTTAGGACCCTTGTTTGGTTTAGGACCATTCTTTTTAGGATATGACTTCTTAGGATTCTTTGAATTTGGTTGCTGCTGGGCAGCTAACGCTTTCTTGGAAGAGTTTCCAAGATTAAGAAGACCAAGGTGTAAGAGTTTTTCTTGTTCTCTTATTAAAGAATCACAAAAAGAGTCAAAGTAAGGGGACTTGTAGTGTTTTCCTTGAGAAATGAAGGCTTCTCTTGTAGAATGGAAGGTGGAAACAAACACAGAGTAGGCTGGTCCCAACTTAGTAAGAATGGAATAGATAAGGTTACTATCTTCTTCCTTAACTTTAACACCTTTCAAGAGATATCTAAGGGTCTTGAACTTGGACAAGAAATCTTCAATGCAAGAAAAATTATTAGGGTCCAATGTAAGCAACTCATTTTCAAGTTGATGGGCTCTAAGTTCATTTTTAATCCCAAAAAATTTATTGATTTGTTTCATTGCTTCATCAGGAGTATCAAGTTCTGTAATATGGAATCTAAGATCTGGAGAAATAGACATCCCTATCAATCCACGTGCTTGATCTTGCCTATTTTCCCATTTAGCAGCCTTATCTTCATCCTTTGGTTTATTTTCTTGGCCTGAGGCTATTCTGTAGAGACCTTTACTTCTAAGTAAATCCTCAATGTAGGACAACCATTGGAAGTAGTTGGTGCTGTCAAGGGTAACTTGGTATTGACTTTCCATTTCAATGGAAACTGAAGCTAAAGATGCTGAAAATAAGTGTTCCAATGGATAGATCTCGAAAAATTAGGCTGGTTTAAAAAAAACGGCTCTGAAAATGGCTTCCGGATGAAGAAGTTATGGCTTTTTGAAAAAAGTTGATGAAGTCGCCGACGAAGTGCGGGAATGTGCGGAAATGAAAAAATCCGCCCCCAAAAAATGGAGACTTGAACCCAAGACCTCTACTCTCTTAGAATAGCTTTGAACCAATTGAGCTATACAAAACAAAAAACACAAAACCCAACACGGACATACAAAAAAACGAACCCTTCGGCTCGAAGTTAGCTTTAGCCGAAAAACTAAATATTTTCAAAAATGAACCTTACGGCTCAAAGTTAGCTTTAGCCGGAAACTAAATATTTTCCTGAATGTTTTTGATTTTCCGAGATCACACTAAGGCGCAGGGAAAAGAGCATACGCATGAGAAAAATCCTTCCTTTCTGTTTCTGATTTGCCCAGATCGCGCAGAGTCGCAGGGCAAAGAGCATACGCAGAAATGAAAGGTATAGATCCGGTAATAAAAATGGCTAAATAAACCGAAATCGAAATAAACAGAGAGGAAATAACTGTAAACTACAAATAAACACTGTATACCTCCAGATCTTAAAAATGACGCAGCTAGGGCTACCGGAAACCTTTTCGCATGAAACGAAAGGGGTTCCTCACTGGAACAGATGCTCCCAACACAACAGAGCAGTCCTCTCGGCCCGAAAGCAGTCAGAAATAGTAGATCTAGGAAATGGCAATCGGATGCAGTTCTACCGGCTTCATATTTGGATCACCAACGGACACGGCCCTCAAATAGCTCTGATACCATGTAGGAATTTACAGGGTAAGTTCCTCAGACAGAACACCAAAGGACACCGCTCACAACCAGATTGCAGATCAATACACCAGTATTTTTGACGTGGTTAAAACCCTCAAAGAGGGAAACAGTCCACGGCCTGAGCCAACAAGGCCACTTCAGGCAATTTATTAATAAAAGAATGAAAATTTACATAAGCTTCTCTCATAGACGGATTACCGTACAAATGACCCTCCATGCGCTTTAAATAGAAATCATGGACCAATCGGGTGTCAAGCCATGGATCAAGTGTCGGTAATACCGAGGAGAGAATGAACCGTCAGATCACTACATATCGTGACCATCAGATTGTAAGTTACAAAATGTACAAGGTAAAGAAACACACTTTACCTAACTCTATACCTAATTCTATACTAGACCAAGTTGTACTTAACTATTTCCTATGTGTCGGAATATCCTAACATTCATGGGAGTTACATTTCAATAGTTCTCTCTTCTTGCTCATAAACAAGCACTTGAGGATAATTCAAACAACATCCAGAATGCTTACCTAGTTGCATTGGTTCTTTCATTTCACCCGATCAAGTGATGAATGGAACAATTAGAGTAGGCTTTATTGAATAAGCTCCATTTTGAGCATCTTTTCTAGTTTGTTAGTTGTGTTTTAGTATCAAGTTAGTTTTTAGATGAGTAAAAGTCAGTTTATGTCGTCAAGTCGTCAATTTTCAGTCCTGCATTTAAGTTTGAGTTTTTGAATCCATGGCCAATGGATAAGGCTACTAGGTCTATGGTGTTCTTGGCACCTCAAAGGAGCTACCATCCCCATTGGAGCCAATGTTAGTGTCAGTGTTTCACATTGCCATAAGTGATCAAAATCTGCTCTTTTGCATTTCATAGTAGGACTCCCATATTTATGAGTTTGCATTCCATTAGGTCATGGACTCACTGGTGGTAGGGTTTACTTCAATTTTCCCTCATGATCTGTACTTACTGATCCTCTTCCATATATTTCAGGCATGGCTCATGTTCCCTTTGCAATTCATTTCATTAGGTCTTACGGTTTGGTCCCATTAGGTTTTAGGGTCCCACCACGGTCAAACCAAATAATTTCATGACAATAATGATCAGCAAGGGCATGAGGTGGCCAAATAATGACTGCTACTCCTAAGCATCTAATGATGTTGTTAAGAACCTGCCACTACAAAAATCAAGTCATCATGACCACCAATTCACCTGCAAAAGAAAAAGAGAAATAAGCACTAAACCCTAATTTCCTCTCGCACTGAGCTAGGGTGGGCTATGGGATCAAAGATATCTGAGTAGAGGAGGCATAAGGGATATCAGAAGGTATGAGGCCATTTCATATCATCAGGCATCAGGTCTCCATCATTTGTCAAGAAGTCATTCCAAGGAACAAGCCATTCACCACACATAAGGGACGGTTTTTCTTCAAACTGTGTTTCTGAGCAAGAAAAGACACATTTGACAAAAGTGAGAGAGGTTTTTGTCCATCATTGACCCAAGAAGAAAAACCTATTTCAGTTTTTACATAGGTTTCATGGGAGAAATGTCAAAAACATCATTTGCCTCGGGAGGGTTAATGCACCTCTGGAATGACCTTGCTAAAATCAATTTTCTACTATATGGATTGACCAATTGACTTGCTTGATGAGTCAAATGATATTTAGACACAAAGAGATTTCGAATGAGCTACCATGAGCTCCATTTTGAGTTGAGGAAGACCTTCAAAAGTTGACTGCAACAACACTATGCATTTTGGCAGCCTCATTCTGCACATTTTGGCTAGTCTTGGGAGATTGGACATTTGACAGGAAAACTGAACTAAAAATTGAAAAATTCAAGATGTTCTAAAAAGTAGACTCGACAAGCTTTCCAAAGAGCTATGCAAAACCCAATTTGGAGACCGGAAAGGCCTCCAAACATTGCTTGCAAAAGGTGTTGTGCTTCTCAAAGGTGGCACTGCGCTTTGAAGCCGGCGTTGCGCTTCTGGAGAATTTTTCCAGTGAAAATTTACAAAGGCGCTTCACTCATATAGGTGATGTTGTGCTTTGCCTAGCAGAGCCTCAAATCACTCCAAATCGCCAAATTCACCTCAAATCATCCAATTTTCCTCTCTTTCAAGTAAGTATATCAGTCATCTCTTGTGGTTTAGGGTTTTACTTGTCAAGTTTTGGTGTTTTTCGCTCCCAAATTCGAAACCCTATTTTTCCTCACTCCCCTAGTGTTTTCCCATCTTATCAATTTTCTATTACTCCCTAAACCCCATTCCCACATATATTTTTCCCTAAATCCCATTCCCACATACAATTTCCCAAATCTTACACTCTCTTCCCTACTCACATCCCTAGATCCTGTTTACACATACATTTTGACATTCCCTCCTCCATACACTCTGCCCATTCCATTCCTCCACCCTATTTCGACACTATTATCCATAATTATCCATATACAACCACATTGTTCACAACCAAAGGAAAAAAATGGAAAGAGACAGTGATTATGAGTATGAGGAAGAGACATTTAGTGAAAGCTCCAAGGAGAGAAACATACAACAAAGGAAGCCACATAATGGAGGAAAAATCATCAGAGAGGAGCCCAATAGTTTGACAGAGTTACAAGATTGTTCAGTTGCATTTTCTTGTTTTATACACTTGGCATGTTTTAAATTTTATGAATTGGTGGTAAGAGTACATTTTCACCATGAGTTGGCCAGACCTTTTGTGACTCATTTGCATAACAATGAGGTGACACTTACCGGAGTACCCTTCACAATATCATCAACTGTCATTTAAGAGGCTACTAGAATACCTGATGTTGGTGAAAAATGGTACGAGGGTAATGATCTTGATCAGGATTACTATGAGCCTTATATCAAGGCTAAATACAAAAATCAAGTGAAAAAGTTATTCCCCTTTAAATTTTTGGAGAACAAGTATGTTCGTTCGATGAGGATTATTATCAAGTACTTCACTTATGAAGGTAGGTTCTCCTAGTTGTATGCCTATTATATTAGACTCCTCATGCATTTCACTAGAGTAGAGATGTTGAACCTCCCTTACTTCATGTTTAGAAACATTGAGAAAATGACACATATTGTATAGAGGAAATCATACCCCCAGTAGTTGAACAACATATACCATTACTATTTGATTAAAATCATTGTTCTACACCAGCTTAACCTTCTTAACATTCCATGGGAGACTTTCATTGTTCATGAGACGTTCAAAGGTCCACAAATCCCTTCACCAGTGCATCAAGAAGAAGGTGGGTCTTCTAGACATGGAAAATAAGGGAAGAGGCCAAGGAAACCAAAACTGCCAAGGTGCCAATGTATTTAACATATCAGAGAGGCACAAGGAGACTTTTTGCAGTTGCTAGGCAAATGGTTGCTCCACAAGTTGTGGAAGGGACCTTGCCTTCATCATCGACAAAACAAGTATAGGTTGAGCAGTTGAGCAAAGGCAAGGAAAAATTGCATGAGGAAGATCTTGGTGGTGAGAAGGAAAGAGATTTTGGTCTCATTGAGCATGAGGAGCCATAGCAACACTTTACTCATCATGGAGTTGACATCATTGACCTGGAAGCTCAGGATGAAGAAACTATCAAGGACATCATCATTCAAGAGAGAGAAGCTGAAATACAATCCTTGGCAGATAACTTAGAGAGAGCCAAGTTCATCATCAGATATTTAGAGTAGGAAAACAAACAATTGAGTGACAAGCAAGTCCTCATGGAGCTGCAAATGATCAAAGAAAACAGGCAAATGGCCAAAGAGGCTCATGACAAGTTTACTCCTATTGAGCAAGAGATTGAGAATGATAGGGAAACATGGCTTGAGAGGGTAAACATACATCTTGAAGGGCTGATTGAGAAGGCTAGCAGGGATAAGAAGATGCTCCGCCACATGGCCTACCATTACAAGACCTGTAACAAAATCTGTAACATGAGGATCAGGAAGCTTAAAGCTAGGTTGAGGAAGGCTTCAAAGAGAAAAAAGGAGCAAGATAAGTTGAAAATATAGTTGAATCCCCACTGGCCCATCAAAGTAGTTGACAGTGGTGTCCCATGCCAAATCTGGGCAAGTTTTGAAGATTTTTTGCATTTTTCAAATTTTGAAATTTTCAACACATGAAACTGGCCTAGAAGCGTAGTGGCACCGGCGCTACGCTTTTTCCTGGGGCGTCAGATGGAGGAAATGTTTGCATATTTGGATTCGGTGTGATGAGAACACACACCATGGAAATTTTCAGAAGATTCAGAGCAAATCTGGGTCACCAAAAGGTCCCAAAACTACCAAAAAATGACCTCTCTGCCTCTTTTTTGACACACGAAAGCAAACTTGGGAGATTCAAGTTGTGAGGGGGAAAATGACTGATCAAAATTAAAAAATTCTAGTTGTTCCAGAAACTAGACTTGAAAACATTTCCAATGAGCTATCACAGGCTCAATTTGATGTCGGGAAGGCCTACAAAGGCAGGTGGAAAGTGGCGCTGCGATTTTGAACAATTTGCCCAGAAAATCAAAATTTCGCTTGTTTTGACTGTGGATTTTTCTTCTCTCCCCTAATGGATGTTTTCACTCATGTAATTAATGACATGGCATGTAAATTTTATGGCAAAGTAGTGTTATAAGGTAGATTCATTAGTTAGAGGTGGTTTTGAGGCTAATGCATCAGTTTCCCTACTTATAGAGGCAAGTTGTTTGACTGCCTATATTCCAGTTCTTAGTTGGGAAATGGTTGAAACAACCCCTCTTCTCATGGATTCGACCCCTGATGGTTAGGATGAGTAGTTTTTATTCCTATATCAAGTGTTTTCTTAGTCATTTGTTGAGGTCGGATTCACTTGGATGCTCTGAACAATATTGTACATCATTGTAAGCAATTTGGCAAGGAAATTAGTAGGAGTTGTAGCTATTTTTATGGGATACCTGTGGTATGGTGTTTTTGCATGGTTTCTTCTTTTGTTATTAGTTTTCTTACATTTTTATGTGGGCCATCATCTATTTGACTTCTTCTAACTAAATGATATCAAGATAGATAGGTAGAATTCATTGTTTACAGTGCTCTGCCTTGGGAAACCATTCAGTATTCTATGTTTTCTGCTGTTTGAGAAGGATACATAATCTATACATGCCCTCCTAAACTCCTCACCAATCTTAGACATCTCAGCTCACCCAATTACAAGTGTAAAATCCTATACCTACCTTGCCCCATAGAACACCCTGTATTCTGACCTAATTTCCCAGACCCAAATTGCCTAGCTCCATCTGATCCAGCGCAAAACCCAAAAAATTCAATAAAAATCCCCTAAGCTACTATACCTAGCCTAAAGTCCCATGTGAACCAATCATTTGACGAAGATCCATAAAGGAGAGAGCCCTCTCCCGACCTGGTAGGGCTAGCTACCAAGTTAAGCTTGGCTTGTGGTTATCCTAGGATTGCCTTCCTTCAGCCTGAGGTCAATCTAGGCTCTAACACCCTCGACACCAAGACCAAGTCTTATATTACAATGTGGCCATTTCGCTTATTGACAAAAGTGGAGAAATACCTATTGAAAAGAATGCATATATCAAATTTCATATCGAAGCTTTCATATCATAGCTTTGATATTGTTGGAATTCATTTGAAATCCCCGATATTGAAAGTCCCATCCATAGTGGTTCCTTTCAATAATCAAATGAATATATTGAGTGGTCATATTATTTTTGAAACTATATAATAAATCATCCATTGGCGAACCCACATGCAGCGTCATTGATTCCGCTCCCGCATATTGGAGGTAGCGCATATCAGAGATTTCCTTTCTAGACACATTTAAAAAACTTTGATGACACCATTTTGTAATCTCTGATACAACACTCTCTCTGATCTCCAATATAATACTCTCTCTGATCTCCAATCCCCGATAACATTATAACCTCCCTCCTTGATCTTCAATAATCATATCCCTCCAATCTATGACCTCTGATATTCCACTCACCTCTGATATCCAAACCCGTTACACTATTTAAAGGGAGTTGAATACGATATCCCATCTGCTCCATATTAGAGCCTCCCAATATCATAACTATTTCATTTTGTCCTATTTTAAAATGTTCTAATGGGATTACCTCTTATACCACTTACCTATTGCCATGTGTCGATCCTACTCTGGCCACTATTATTATTATAAATAAATTGCCACTTAATTAATTTTAAAAGGGTCACATAGCATAAATGATATTTTATGTGTATTATAGCATTTTTACCTATCTTCTCAATTTTATTAAAATCCACTATTTGCAACTGATTTTATTATTTGTTATAGCAGAGAGGCATCCATGGCCGACGATGTAAAATAGATCCAGTTAATAGTCTCGAAGGAACCCTCGAAGTGACATAACGTTGGATAAGAATATATAGTGGTTGTTGAAACAACGAGGCTAAGCTTGAATTTCACCCTGAAAAGTGCAATTATATCATGTCAAAAGAAAACCAAACTAATCATCACATACCAAACAGAGCGATTTTTCTCAACTGATACAATCTATATTTGGCCTGCGATCTAATAGAAGAAAAACCACCATATTCATTTTTGTTTTATTGCACTGAATGTTGAGAGATAAGGAGAGTCTGTTATATTTTCCATTATGTATAAATTCCCATATCTAAGATAGAATACAGGATTTAAATCCAAGATAAAACGGGCAAAGTAATACTAGAGCTTACAACATGTTTGTATAGAATATGTTAAGACTCATTTGCATTATTCTGGTTAGACAATAGAGGACCTAAACTATTGTAATTATGTGATGTTTTATGTAATTGATTCACTTTTATAATAAGATTTATTTTTGTCATAAGATGTACAACACTATTGCTTTCTCTAATATTGAAAATCAATTCATCAGATTTCAAATTCATTTAAGGAGTACGAGTATGTATGTGGCCTTTCAACACTAGTGTTGATTGTTTGTTGAAAGGCTCATTTACAATCTAGTAAAGCTATCTTACAGGGTTAATCAAAATGAGTTTTGAAACTGGAACTTGCATAATGACAGACCTTTATCTCCTTGAGTTGCTAGCTATCTAACAATTTAATCTTATAGATGTCGTACTTTCCACTTATCATGTATGCATATGCTTTTATTAGGAATTAGATATTTTTGCAGTTGGATGTTTGTTAACTATTTAATATGCATATATTTGTATACATTTTTAGAAACAAGGCATAGATCTTGGAACTATTTCTTTAATCTATTTCCTTTATCTCATTGTAATAACAGGATTATGTTTCTTTTTCCTTTCTTTTATCTTGCTCTTTATTGAAAGATAGACTAATCCTTACTTCAATAAATATAGGTCTAGGATTAGAGGCATCTTATATTATACTTTGAATTTAGTTTTACTTTATGCATGCTATAGTTTCCATCATACAAGGGAAATTTTTAGAGCAATTTGGCTGGGCCATAAAGTCAGCTTAAGGATCACTTTCTTGCCTGATCAACAAGAAGAGTCGATCTAATGTCTCTTCTCTATTGGTAGGTGAAATTCATACTTTAAGATAGTAGAGATACAGAGAGTGTAACTGGACCCAACTGAACCAGTTAGAACCACCATTTCAACGAAAAAGGAACTATTTTAAGTTCCTGACCAGGTGATCTCCCTTAAAATGTTGAAAGGTCATTTTTGTTGATCAACACATCTCAAGATGTGCCACATGGGTGCATATCAAGGAAATGTGAGCCTATGGTTGGAGACTTTATCTTCTATGGTTTGTGCTTGTCCAGGGTTTGGTTATTCAATTTACAATTGTTTCCTATGGAGTTGCAGTCCCATCCTAGGGCTCACCTCTGGATGATACTATGAACCACATGGTCTATGGTTGGGTGGAATGTTGAGAGCTGATATCCAAACAATTTTTCCAATGTCAAATAAGTTGTTATGCTTCATGTGTAATGACTTATGCGTTATGTTGAATTATTTCCTACTATGTTAAAACCCTAGTATTACGATTCTCATTAATTGTTGTGTTATTACACATTTACAATTTATATGTGATATATAATGCATCCATGGAATATAGTATTGCATTCATGCTAACCATATTTTCTAGACACATGACAAAATTAATCCATATTTGAGCGTATTCGCTTCCACAATTTTATTAATCAAGTTTTACGTAGTATTGGTTATGTAGCATTTACCAACTAGGGGTCAAGGACATTACAAGGTAGTATCAAAGTGTAGTTTACAACAATGGGTCTAAATGATGCAAGGTTTGGAGCACGATGAGTAATGTTTTACAAGTTACATGTTTCCCTCCACTAGTTTGACGAAAGTGACAATGGTAAGAATAATATAAATCTCTCTAAATTTGAAGGTATATCCATAGAAGGGTATCAAACATGTTTACAACTAATGACATGTCATAATTTAATGCTTTCTAGGCTCAATTGGCCCAAATTTGGGGAATATTGAAGAATTACAGATTTCTCACCAACTCTTTCACAAAATATCTAATGGTCAGAATGATGAAAATTCACCTCAAAAATAGAGTAGAGGTAATAAGAAAGGCTCAAAAATGGTTAATTTAGTTTTTTTATAGTGAAATTACTAGGAGATTTATGGAAAATGGTTAATTTTAGCCTTGGAGGGATAAAACTTGAGCACACATGTTGTTTCCATGTATAAGGTTTTATTTATTTATTTCAAATGTTAATATGTATGTGTGTGTGTGTGTGACCTGTGACACTAAACAAAGAATAATGTGAAATGTTAGATCGAGTCAAGATTCTTGAAGGAACCCTCCAAGTGGCATAACCCTGGATAAGAATATATAGTGGTTGTTGAAACAACGAGGCTAAGATTGGATTTCACCGTGAAAAGTGTGATTCTATGATGTTAGAAGCAAACCAAACTAATCATCATGTACCAAATAGAGTGATTATTTTCAACTGAAACAATCTATATTTGGCCTGCGATCTAATAGAAGAAAAACCACCAGATTCATTTATGTTCTATTGCATCGAATGTTGAGAGATAATGGGAGTCTATTATATTTTCCATTATGTATAAATTACCATATCCAAGATAGAATAAGGGATTTGAATCAGAGAGAAAAGAGGCAGAGTAATACTAGAGCTTACAACATGTTTGTATAGTAGATGTTAAGACTCATTTGCACTATTGTAGTGAGACAAAAGAGGACTTCCAATACTGTAATTCTCTGATGTTTTGTGTAATTGATTCTTTTTTTTCATAAGGTGCACAACACTATTGCTTTCTCTATTACTGAAAATCAATTCATCAAATTTCAAATTCATTTATGGAGTACAAGTATGTATGTGGCTTTTCAGCACTACTATTGATTGTTTACTGAAAGGATCATTTAGAATCTCGTCAAGCTATCTTGCAGGGTTAATTAGAAATGAGTTTCAAAACTAGAACTTGCATAACGACTGACCTTTATCTCCTTGATTTGCTAGCTATCTAATAGTTTAATCTTATAGATGTCGTACTTTCCACATGTCATGTATTTAAACTATTCCAGTATTGTGATATGAATCTTTTTGTTCTTATGCATATGTTTTTATTAGGAATTAGATACTTTTGCAGTTGGATGTTTTTTAACTATTTAATATGCATATATTTGTATACATTTGTTGAAACAAGGTTTAGATCTTGGAACTATTTCTTTGATCTATTTCCTTTATCTCACTGTAATTTCAATATGCTTATGTTTCTTTTTCCTTTCTTTTAGCTTGCTCTTTATCAAAATAAATACTAATCCTTCCTTCAATAGATATAGGTCTCGAATTAGATTCATCTTAGATTATACTTTGCATTTAGTTTTACTTTATGCATGCTAGAGTTTCTATCATACAAGGGAAATATTTAGAACGGTTTGGCTGTGCCATAAATTTAGCTTAAGGATCACTTTCTTGCCTAATCAACAAGAAGAGTCGACCTAATGTCTCTTCTCTATTGGTAGATGAAAGTCATACTTTAAGATTTTAGAGATACAGAGAGTATAACTGGACCCAATTGAACCATTCATAACCACCATTTCAACGAAAAACGATTTTTTTTAAGTTCCCGACCAGGTGGTCTACCTTAAAATGTTGAAAGGTCATTTTTGTTGATCAGCACGTCTCAAGATGCACCACATGGGTGCATATTAAGGAAACGTGAGCTTATGGTTGGAGACTTAGGTTTTTATGGTTTGTGCTTGTCCAGCGTTTGGTTATTCAATTTATAATTGTTTCCTATGGAGTTGCACTCCCATCCTAGGTCTCACCTCTGGTTGATACTATGAACCACACGGTCTATGGTTGGGTGGAACGTGGAGAGCTGATATCTAGACAATTTTTCCAATGCCAAATAAGTGTTTATGCTTCATGTGTAATGACATATGTGTTATGTTGAATTATTTCCTACTATGTTAAAACCCTAGTATTACAGTTCTCATTAATTGTTGTTAATGAACTTCTATTTTTGTTATGTTATTGCACATTTACAATTTATATGTTATATATAATGCATCCTTGGAATATGGTATTGCATTCATGCAAACCATATTTTCTATACACATGAGAAAATTAATCCAGATTTGAGCGTATTCGCTTCCACAATTTTATTAATCAAGTTTTAAGTAGTATTGGTTATGTAGCATTTACCAACTAGGGGTCAGGGACGTTACAAGGTGGTATCAAAGTGTAGTTTAGAACAATGGGTCTAAATTGTGTGAGGTTCGAAGCACGATGAGGAAATTCTTACAAGTTACATGTTTCCCACCATTAGTTTGACAAAAGTGACAATGGTAAGAATAATATAAATCTCTCTAAATTTGAAGGTAGATCAATAAAAGGGTGTCAAACATGTTTACAATGAATGACATGTCCTAATTTATTGGTTTCTGGGCTTAATTGTGCCAAATTTGGGGTAGATTCAAGAATTACAGATTTCGCACCAACTCTTTCACAAAATATCTAATGGTCAGAATGATGAAAATTCACCTCAAAAATAGAGTATAGGTGCTATGAAAGGCTCAACAATGGTTAATTTAGTTTTTTTATAGTTAAAGTACTAGGAGATTTATGGAAAATGGTTAATTTTAGCCTTGGAGAGATAAAACTTGAGCACACACATTGTTTCCATGTATAAGTTTTTATTTATTTATTTCAAATGTTAATATGTGTGTGTGTGTGACCCGTGACACTAAACAAAGAATAATGTGAAATGTCAGATTATAAAGCATATCAATATATATATATATATATATATATATATATATATATATATATATATACATATATGTACATACATACATACATACATACATACATACATACATACATACATACATACATACATACATACATACATACATACATACATACATACATATATATATATATATATATATATATATATATATATATATATGAATTAAGTTATGGGTATGGTTCCATGGTCGAGACAGATTGAGCTCATGTGGATTTGTAGCAGGCGGGACCATTATCAGGTAGTAGGGCCATAGATAGTATAATATGTGAATAGGGCATAGGTCAAGTCACACGCTGCCGAGGAAGCTGATCCATGGGCATGCAAATGGACACCAAGCTAGAGAAATATTTTCAAGGGTTTTCGCCATGAAGCATCAATATATTAACACTAGGGTCACAACAAAAATGGTCGCAAAAGTTGTCGTGCGGGTGAGACACAAAGCTCGTTCTTACCCTATGACATGGAGGTGCTTCGCAGGCCATGACAGAGGTATTGGTCAGCGTGGATTTGGAACCATGATAAGGGAAGCTAGAACCATGATAGCAGGACCGCTCTAGCATGTCAGCATAGGGGAGGAATCAATCCTTATTTCGAACTACATCATTTAATTGTTCCATCCAATGAACACCAACAGACGAGGGGAGTGGAACCCTGAAGAAAAATCGTGATAGCGGATGACCCTCGCATGACATCAATGGGGGAGGGGGGGTCCATGTTTTAATATGAACCCTCCATTATGATTAACCATCTTCCACCATCAATTGGTCAAGCATGTTGTTGATGGGGACAACTCTATTACATTAAATATAAAATATAGTAATTTTGTATCATGGAATTCATGTGGTGAGGGGGATTTGTGGAGGGATCTGCATATATATTTAAAAAATATTGTTTATATTATATGGTGGCAGCATGGATATATGGTAAGATCTATAGGTTTGATGATAGTTTGCTTCCATACTTTTTTATATACATATGCATATGGTTTATATAGTTTATGCATTACGTATCTATATATATATATATATATATATATATATATATATATATATATATATAGATATATAGATATATATATATATATATATATATATATATATATATATATATATATATATATATATATATACATATACATATACATATACATATACATATACATATACATATACATATACATATACATATACATATACATATACATATAGATATATATATATATATATATATATATATATATATATATATATATATATATATATATATATATATATGAAATAGGGCCCATGGTCAGAGAAGGGACTAGCACGTTGCCACGTGGAAAATAGAAGCCACAAAACTAGTTTTCCTCCAATAAGGAACTGAAGGAAATATGAGTAGAATAGGGAATCATCAAAAGAAGTAGTATTTTGTATGCTAGGTATTGTTAGATACCAATAGAGAAGAAGAAATATAGTTACAAGACTGAGGAGAGAAATCAGAAATTAAATTCTTAGATATAGAAGAAATTGGGAAAAACTAGTTGAACTATAGAGTGCAATAAATTTCATCCTAAAAGTCATAATTCAATAAGTTACCAGTCAACATAAAGATAATTCCAAGAAGAATACAATGATAAAAATAGAATTTTGATTTCGGGTTAAAAATGTCAAGAAAATTCAAAGGAAATATAAAAGAGTTTTAAAGGGGTAAAATGGCTTAATAGGTTGTAGAATTCAATAGGGAATAACTTTCAACCTAGATATCAGAATCATGCAAATAGATAAACAATGGAATCTATTGACGAGGAGATAATTCTAGCCAACCCAGAATTTGGAATTCGTTAAGAATTTTTGGAGGAAATATAAAAGAAAGTTTATAGGTGATTAACAAGAAAAATTGCATAATGGAAGCTAGGAGTGCTAAATATTCCAAGACCTTATGGCGAAGAGAAATAGGTCAAAGCTATAAATACTAGCATGGGTAATGTTGAAACTGAATCCAATGGACATGGATAGGATTTACTAGAATAAAAGGATCTAGTTGAGACCCTGAAGAGTTTCAAAATGGAGGTACTCAGCTACAAGGATGATAATGAGAATTTGATGAGGGAGCAACAACATATTAATAACAATATTTTAGAAAGTATGAAAAAATTTCAAAGAGAATTGGATCAAAAAATTATGTCTAGGAAATCATATGAATACAGTCTTAGAATTAAGGAGAGAGGTGCGGGAAGTTCAAGGCACCTAAGAGTGTTTCTCAATGACATTATCACATTTCAAGGAGGTTAAGAAAAAAGGATTACACCACTTTATATTATGGAAATAACCCTAGTGTGTCACCAAATAGAAAAGAGAAAAGAGGAGTAGACAGGGAAAATTTTCAACGGCATTTGAGAAAAATCAAACCTCACACATTTAATGGGGATCACAAGAAAGGAGAATAATTTGAGGCTTGGCTACTAGAGATGAAAAATAATTTTAGATGTATAATTACTCTTAAAATTTGGAGTCCAGAAATTCCATCTACCACATGAACGAAAAGAATAATCCATGGTGGGAGCAGCTCAGGGCAGTGAAGCACTTGGCTGAAAGGTAGATCACATGTAATAAATTCAAAGAATATTTCCAAAGGAAATATTTATCAGGAAGTTATTATGAGCACAAAATGCAGGATTTCTTCGAGATTTATCTTGTAAACATGACCATGGAGGTGTATGGTCGAGAGTTCACTGAGCTATTAAGTTATGTTGATTTTATTAAAATTAAAATTTTAAAATATAGAAATAGATCAATGTGATGCAATTATTTTATGGAGATATGCATAAATATTATGAACAAAGTACTCTAGAGGAAGCCATGAGAAAGGGAGAGTAATTGTATGAGGATAGCAAAAATTGATCATTTTTGTGAAGAACACTGGGCAAAGAAAAGAAGAATTTTATGGAGTAAAGGAGAAAGTAGTTTAAACCCTCACCTTCTAAGATTAATTCATAGAGAGGAGAACATGTAACATCAAATTTTAATAAGCTGAAAGGGGGTGATATTTCAAGAAATAAACTTTAGTTTCCACATATTAAATGTTGGGGCCATAAAGGGGATCATATTTACAAATATTGTCCTCATAGGGAAGAAAATATGAGGAATATACACAATATACAAACCACATCTACTATGGAAGATGTGGGCAACGAGATTCCCATAATCTATGTAGTGTTAGACAACATGCAAGGAAAACACTAGGCACATATGATTAGGGGTGAAGGAAAGCTTAATAACCATCCCATTTTTATTTTAGTCGACTTGGAAGCTAGTCATAATTATATTGACTTGATATTACTTGAGAAGTTTAATTTAAAGAAAACTAAACATTGCAAAACATGGTTAGTGAAAATAGCAATAGTTGCAAAGAGAAAGATAACATAGTTAGTCAAAGAATTCCCAACTGATATGTATGGGCTAAGTACAAAATCTGAGTTAAATGTAATTTCATTGGGATCTTATGATCATTTAATTGGCATATATTGGATGGAGAAGCACCATGAAATTCTCAATTTCTACAACAAATATTTACTTGCATTGACGATGAGGGACAAAAAGGACAAGTCTAGGGAATTCCTAGACTGATATCCATAAGAGAGATATCATTTATTCATTTGAAGAATATTTTTAAGAACTGATGCTAAATTATTCAGCTCACTTGAAGGAAGCAGGTGTGGATCAACACCCAAATTTGTAAAATTACCTAGTGCCACAAGAATTTGTAGATTAATTTGTTCAAATATCCAAATTACCTCTAAGGAGGGATATGGTTGTTTATATTGAGCTAGGGCTAGCATTTCTTCCATTATCTAAGACACCATACATAATGAGTACTTCATAACTTAAATAATTGTAGATGCAGTTGGAGGAATTATTGAAGAAGAGATATATATTCCCTTGTGTATCAGTGTGGGGTGATCCAATTATTTTTGTTAAAAATACATATGGTACATTACGGTTGTTTGTTGATTTTGGAAACTAAATAAATTCAGTATTAATAATAAATACCCATTGTCGATAATTGATGATCTTTTTTATCAGCTCCGTGGGGATAAAGTATTTTCAAAAATCATCTTGAGATCAGGATATCACCAATTATGGATTAAAGAAGTGAACATCAATAAAATAGAAGTTCAAACTCATTATAGACATTATGAGTTCATTGTAGTGCCTTTTTTATTATCCAATACACTAGGATTTTTTATGAGCTTAATGAATGGAGTCACAAAGAATAATAGATAAATTTATCGTTATTTTTCTAGAAGTGATTTTTATATATTCTAAATTTGAAGAGGAACATCAATAATAGTTGATATTGAGTAGGCAAGCACTCAAGGAGCATCAACCATATGATTATTTTAGTAAAGGATCATTTTACTATAGATAGATTCATTACTTGAGTCACATTATTCCAAAGAATGGAATATATGTGGATCCGGAGAAAATTAAGGCCATCAAAGAATGGTCAACGCTAAAGAATGTTACATAAGTTATGTCTTTTATGGGACTCACTAGTTATTACAAGAGATTCATTGGAGGGTTCTCTAGAATAGCACATCCTATTATGTCATTACAAAGAAAGGATGTAAATTTCAAATGGCCACATGAGTGTGAAGAATCCTTTCAACATTTAAAGGTTTTTCTGACCAAAGCTTCGATATCAAAGATAGAATATCCAATGAGGATTTTATGGTGTGTAATGATTCATGTAAAGAGGGACTAGGTGGAGTGGTCATCCAAATAGGTCAAGTAGTCTACTAAGTCCAGAAAATTAAATGAGCACGAGAAGAATTATGCTACACATGATTTGGAGCTCGCAGCTATAATTCATACACTCAAAATGTGGAGACATTATCTCATATGCTAGAAATTTGAAATACATACTGATCATTATGGGTTACAAAATTTATTTGAACTAAAGGTAAATGCTTGAAAATATTCGTAGTAGGAATTGATGGCTGAGTATGATTTTGAAATTAAATATAGTAAGGGAAGAGAAAATAGGGTGTTCGATGCACTCGGTCGGAGAGTGCACATTATGCCTGCCATGCCAATAAGCAATTGTGGCACCAATTTAATGAGAAGAAATTTATAGTCTAGAAATTCATAACAACAATATGAGGAAATGAAAAATAACTTATCATATGGTAAACTACAATTAGAATATAAGGATTTTGAGATGGACCAAGATGAAATTATTTTGTATAAAGGTATATTTTATGTCCCAAATGTACCAAAAGTAAAATAATTAATTCTATAGGAAATGCATAAGGTACCATATGTTGGTCACATGTGCCCAAAAAATGCTTACAACAATTAAAAAGTAGTATTATCGACTAGGTCTAAAGAAGGAACTTGCTAATTACATAGTTGGATGATTAGAATGCGAGAGGGTTAAGCATGAGCACAAGCACCCGACTAGTTTTATACAACTATTCCAATTCTTGAGTTGAAGTAGGATGTGGTATCAGTTAATTTTATTATTAGTTTTCCAAAAATAGAAAGAGGGTATGACTCTATAATGGTGGTGGTGGAAAAACTCACCAAGTATGTCCATTTTATTTTAGTAAAGTTCATGCATAAACTAGGTAATATAGTATATAATTACATGTGGGAAATTTCTTGGCTTCATGTCATTCCCAAGGAATGTATTTCGAGTAGAGATCCTAAATTCACATCCAATTTTAGGATGGGTTTATTAAAAGGACTGGGTACCAGTTTGAATTTTAACATAATGTATCATACAGATTCTGATCGGAAAATAGAGGCAGTTAATTAGATATTTTATGACATGATACTATTGTACATGATGGATAAACCATCCAAATGGGAGAATAATGTATACTTGGTGGAATTTTCATATAAAAACATATATCATACATTTTTGAAAATAATCCCATTTGAGGCCTTATATGGTAGGAGGTATAATACTTGTATGAGTTGTTGTAATTTGGTGGAAAAAATCACGGTTTGTTTGAAATTGCTCAAGGATATGGAAGAGAAGGCGGTGAATATTAAATGAAATTTGAAAGCTACCAAGAATAGGAAAAATATATATGCAGATGGTTGTTGGCATTATGATACATATGTTGTACTTGATGGCAACCCATTCATCTCAGATGATAAATTATAGTGCAATAAAGTTCATGCACATTCATGAAGATAAGATGGCAACCCACTCATCTCAGATGATAAATTATAGTGCAACAAACTTCACACACTTTCATGAAGATAAAAGTTTCTTTCATGTAGAGAAAAGTTCACGCACTTTCATGAAGATAAAAGTTTCTTTCATGTAGAGAAAAGTTCACGCACTTTCATGAAGATAAAAGTTTCTTTCATGTAGAGAAAAGTTCACGCACTTTCATGCAGAGAAAAGTTTCTTTCATGTAGAGAAAATTTCACGCACTTTCATGCAGAGAAATGTTCCCTTCATGCAAGAGAAAAGTTCACGCACTTTCATGATTGGTTCATGGTATTAGTCCGACAGTTTTTGATCCTATGGTTTTGGCCCGTGGTATTGCATCCAAAAGTGTTGATCTCACGCACTTTCATGGTTGGTTCATGGTATTAGTCCGACAGTTTTTGATCCTATGGTTTTGGTCCGTGGTATTGCATCCAAAAGTGTTGATCTCACGCACTTTCATGGTTGGTTCATGGTATTAGTCCGATAGTTTTTGATCCTATGGTTTTGGTCTGTGGTATTGCATCCAAAAGTGTTGATCCCAAGTATTGGGTCCGTGGTATTGTGTTATTATGGTTTTGGACCGTGGTATTGTGAAAGGCCTAAGACTATAAAAGAGGAAGGAGATCATTCGGCAAAGCATCATCTGAATTATTGAATATCTGATAAAGTGTTAGATCTGGAATACTGTGATTGGGTTATGGTGCAGATCTCGATCTGAGCTAAAGATGGATCTCACTGGTTGATGGAGAACAAGATCTAAGGATAGATCGGGATCAAATGGCTTGAAATGAAATATCTCTATATAGTTGATTATGCTTATTCTAGATCTGTATACTAACGCTTGTAATGATTTGAACTGGGTATAACTTAAGTTTGAAATCGCTAGAAGTCATGATTGAATATTTATAGATCTGTACACAGGTTGGCTTTGGTGAAAGCGCGTATGTACACAGGTTTGGTTCACTGTAGTAGTGTATACCATTTGAGCTATGATGTTTAAAGTTACAGGTGGTTCAGGTTGTTGATGTGTTCTGATGACTATTTAATGGTGTTAGTATTCTACATATTCTGTTTGATTGATTGTGTTGATGGATGAGATCTAATAATGGATCAAGATCATAATGACTCATATTTATGTGATATAATGGACTAGATCGGGTTGCTAACACACATATTATCCTTGTATATATATTGATCTGGTGATTGGGTGATTCAGAAGATTGATTGATTATGTACTTCAATGATATTAATGGGTCCAGTATGAAAATTGGATGAAACGTGGCCTTCCAGATTATGTGTTGTGCTTCAGGTGTATCCAGTTTGAAAATGTATGAAATGTGGTACGTAGAGGAGAGAAGATTGTAGGCCGGTGCCTACACACTAGTATCTTAGCTAGTACAAGAGCAAAGGGGGTGGTAGCTCCCTTCCAGTAGCAGTTGAAAACTTTGGAGCATTGTAGCAGGTAGCAGCCTGCGTACTAGTAAATGGGTCGGCTAGTACAAGAACTATGGGGGTTGTAGCCCCCTTCCAGGAGAGACTCGAGAACAAGAGAGGGTTGTAGCTCTCTGCAGGTAGAAGCCTGCGTACTGGTATAAGACTGCACCAGTACAGAAATATTGTAAAAGGATTTTCTTATTAAGAAGAAGATTGAGATGACTTGCAGCAGGTGGTTTTCTCCCACATTGGGTTTCCACCTTATATCATGGTGTTCATGTGTGTGGCTTATGTGTGATGATCTACTCTATTTTACTGCACCTGTTTGCTGTTAATATGGTTGATAATGTTTTAATGCACTCATTGAAGATCAATTAACTAAATCATAAGTTCACTGAATATACGTGGGTATTCTTAACTGAAACAACATATATGAATTAGAGTATGGAAATGAAAAAGTTTTATTGACTTGATAATACTGATTCACCCCCCCTCTCAGTATTATTTCCAACAATGGTAACGTAAGCAACCGGGGATTTAAAGTTGGGGAACATGTATTTTTGGAAGGGAAAGCAAAAAGACACTTAGTAAAGGTTGGAAGTTGTGCTAAACTGCCATTTATATGCTTTGGGCCATCTGATATCCTAGAGAGGATCAACCGAGTTGCATATAGGCTTGCAATTCATACATTTATGCATATTCCTAATGTGCTTCATGTTTCATTACTTAATAAATATGTTCCTAGCACTAATCATGTTATTGATTGAAAAATTATTTAGGTGGAACCTGTGAGAGACTTCCAAGTTCATTCAGTGTGGAGTTTAGAAAAAAAAGTTCAAATTGTTACAAAATCAATCAATTGATATGGTAAAGTTGTAGTGGACCATGTTCAGTCCTAAGGATGCCACCTAGGAGTAAGAAGGTATGAAGAGGGATGAATGCCCCCATCTTTTTTATTCATATATTGTATATACCTGTATATATGATGCACTTAGGGAAGTGGATAAAATTAAGGGGGGAGGAATGTAATTCCCTTAGCACATTTTGATAATGTAAATATATGTATAGATATATTTATGTTGCTGAGGCAGGGTATATGATGTGGCATATGTGTCCATGAAGTGATATTAGATAGAAATTATGGCGAGTTTCCTAGATACCAATATGTTAATTTTGGTTGACTGGCAAGGTAGAGAAAGATGTAAACATTGTGAATAATTGAAAGAATAACTTCGGCGTAAATCACATGTAGACAGACATTTGTCGACGCGTTTTGAACAAACTAGTGTGGTTCATCGTCAGGACAAGTTGAAGAAACAGATCTAGCTTAGCATGATAAATAGTCTGAGCAGAGTCTCCAACGACTAAATTGACTAACGGCTAATTTTGACCTGAAGACCCAGGTCTAATTAATATTTATTAATTTAATATTATTTTTATTTTTATTATTATTTATCTTAATATTATTTATGGAAATAAGTTAAATCAGGTAAAAATACATAAATAAATTAATATTAATGGTTGGTTTAAAAAGAAATTTAATTATCTATTTAAATTAATCATTAATATATATATATATATATATATATATATATATATATATATATATATATATATATATATATATATATATATATATATTAATTAAAATCATAATATTAGGTTGTTAAGTGACGAGTATTATAATGGTTAGTTTATTTTTAATTATTATTATTTATGGAAATTAGTTAAAAATATATAAAATAATTTTAATGGTTGGTTAAAGAAGTAATTTATTTTTATTTAAATTATTTATTATATATTATTCTTAATAATAAGAATAATGTTAATACGAATAACATTATTATTAATAATAACAATTTTTATTCTAATAATAGTTTTATTAACAATAATAATATTGATAACAATGAGAGTAATAATACTATTTCGGAGAATAATTTTTGTAATAATAATAATGATAATTCATATAATAATAGCATTATATATCGCAATGGAACAGAATCTTCTAGCAATAACAATGATGGTAACCTGGACAATAAGGTTTTTTCCCGAAATTCGAAGGTTGTTAATCTTTATAGCTTTTCTTTTTCCCCTTCGGTTTTTAGTGTCTTAGGCAAAGGTCTAAAATTTGCCCTAGCCCCTAGAAAAATCCCGGTGGAGGACATTATTTGTGACGTGGAATATGGGATTAGAGATCTTCCGGATAATATCAAGGACACTATTAGACAGGATTGTGCTGTCGTCCTTAGGAATGCTAAGCCCCCTCGGAAGAACCTCAGCAAAGAGGAAGCCGCTGCCCTAAAATCCTTAAATCAGAATGAGGATATTGTCGTTCTGAAGGCAGACAAAGGAGGAGCTACGGTCATCCTTAACAAGGATGATTACCGGATGAAGATGCTAGACCATCTCCACAATAGTGGCAGTTATAAAAACTATCCAAGAACCCTCTGAATAAGATTTCTAGGATAGTGGCTCTCGCCATTAAATCTAATAATTCAGTGAGTTCCCTGTGCCACAAGCTCATTGAAAGTAGTCCCATTGCTCCTAGGATCTATGGGCTACCGAAGATTCACAAGAAAGGGGCCCCTCTGAGGCCTATCATCAACACCATTAGCGGTCCAACCTATCTTCTGGCTAAGTTCCTTGCCCTTAAACTTAAGCCCCTGGTTGGCCGCACTAAGTCCTTCATGAAAGACTCTGCATCCTTCATTAAGGAGCTTAAGGATATTAAGCTTAGCCCGGAGGAAATTCTCGTCAGCTTTGATGTGGTCTCCCTTTATACTTGCATACCTATAAAGGAGGCCTTGGAAGTGATCTATCGCCTAACAGATCCCGATATCGCGCATCTGGTAGAGATCTGTCTCACTTCCACGCTCTTCTATTTCGAGGGTGAATTCTTTGAGCAGACTTGTGGTGTTGCCATGGGTTCCCCTCTTTCCCCTATTGTTGCGAATCTTTTTATGGAAGATTTCGAAACCAAAGCTTTATGCTCATCTCGTCTTCTTCCTAAGCTTTGGAAAAGGTATGTGGATGACACTAATGTCATCTGTCCCCATGGCCCAGAGGAGTTGGATCATTTCTTTAATCACCTCAACAGCCGGTCCTCTGCCATTAAGTTCACCATGGAAAAAGAGGTCAATGGTTGCCTCCCTTTCCTGGATATTCTTATATCTCGAAATAAAGATGGCTTTCTCTCCCACTCTGTGTTTCGAAAGAAAACGCATACTGAGCAGTATCTTCATGCCGATTCCCATCATTTCCCTGCTCGAAAGTTTGGTGTTCTTAACACCCTCACTACTCTTGCCCTTAGGATCTCTGATTGTGAGAGCTTTGATAAGGAGAGATCCCATCTCCTTAATGTCTTTGTGGAGAATGGATATAGTAGACGCCTGGGTCAGAAGGCTTTCCATAAAGCCTCTAAAAATGCGTTAATTAAGAAAGAGCCAAAAGAGCGTCGTCCAGGTGTCCATATTCCCTATGTTCAAGGAACCACAGACAAGATTGCTCGGATCCTTAAAAGGTATGATATTCCCTCAACCTTTAGGCCCCTCAGCACCATTCGCAAATCCCTCCGATCGGTGAAAGATCCCGTTAACCCTAAAGACATGAAGGGTGTCTACTTGATCCCTTGTTCTTGTGGGACCCCCTATATTGGGGAAACAAGGTGCTCCATCCGTCAAAGGATCTATGAACATGCGGCTGACCTAAGACATGGGAGATCCAAGTCTTCAGCATTAGCTGAGCATGTGGAAAAGACCAAGCATCAGGTGTGTATTGAGGAGGCCAAGGTTGTTGCCAAAGTTGCTCAGTTCCACCATCGTAAATTGAGGGAAGCTATTGAGATTGAAAAGAAGCCGAGCAATCTCAATAGAGATGATGGCTGGAAAATCAGTAGGTGCTAGATTCTAGCACTCTCTTCTTAGTCGATTTTTCTGCCCCCTCCTTTTTTTTTTCTTTTTCTTTTTTTTTATACTTTTAGTTAGAATACATATGTATATATGCAACATTAACAATATCTAATAAATAATTTAATTAAATAAATAAATTACCTTTTTAAACTAACCTTTGAATTATTCTATTTATTTATCCTAACTTTATAACTTTTATTATAATATATATAAATTATATATATATATTTGATTATTAATAAATAAAGTATTAAATTACTTTTTAAACTAACCATTATAAATTATTATTAAATTAATAAATGAAAAGTCTCAACCAATTATTATGATTTTAATATATATATATATATATATATATATATATATATATATATATATAATAATTATTAAATTAATTTAAGTAAATAAATAAATTATCTTTTTAATCTAACCATTAAAATTATTTTATTAATCCTAACTTTGATCTTAATAACCTAATATTATAACTTTAATTAGAAAATATATATATATATATATATATATATATATATATATATATATATATATATATATATATATTAAATAATTTAAATAAAAATAAATTACTTCTTTAACCAACCATTAAAATTATTTTATATATTTTTAACTAATTTCCATAAATAATAATAATTAAAAATAAACTAACCATTATAATACTCGTCACTTAACAACCTAATATTATGATATATATATATATATATATATATATAATAATTATGAATTAATTTAAATAAATAAATAAATTATTATTATTATTATTATTATTTTATTTTTTATTTTTATTTATTTATTTATTTTCTTAACTAACCATTGAAATTATTTTACTTATTAATCCTAACTTTTATCTTATTAACCTAATATTATAACTTTAATTAATTAATATATATATATATATATATATATATATATATATATATATATATATATAGATAGATATATATATATATATATAGATATAAATAATTAATTTAAATAAATAATTAAATTTCTTTTTAAACCAACCATTAATATTAATTTATTTATGTATTTTTACCTGATTTAACTTATTTTCATAAATAATATTAAGATAAATAATAATAAAAATAAAAATAATATTAAATTATTAAATATTAATTAGACCTGGGTCCTAAGGTCAAAATTATCCATTAGTCAATTTAGCCGTTGGAGACTCTGCTCAGACTATTTATCATGCTAAGCTGGATCTGTTTCTTCAACTTGTCCTGACGATGAACCACACTAGTTGGTTCGAAATGCGTCGACAAATGTCTATCTACATGTGATTTACGCTGAAGTTATTCTTTCAACTATTATGGATCACAAAAGCCTCAATTCAACTATTGTGAATAATGTTCATATTTTTATATTAATATAATAAGATAGATATGGAACCCACTACAAAAAAGGGTATAGGGGGAAAAAATCTAGGGACAAGGAAATATTTGGGTGGTTATTGGTGAAACGTTCACCCAAGGCCAATTTGGCTCTGAAGGGTGCAACATGGCGAAGTAAGCCATGTAGATAAAATCAGTGTAGTTTTCCTTTGAGGGGAGTTATCCAATTTAGTTATTGATGAGCCAGTGAGTCCTTGGGTTCGATTCTAGAACTAGCTAAGGTGTGATTAGTCAATTAATCAAGCTGGCTTAGATGCATCCTAGTTTTGGTGAGTCCCTGGTGGATTTAGGAGCTTGGTGGCTTCATTTATGGCTTGGTGGCCCTGCAGTTTTAATGGAAATAAGTTTGGTGAGAGTCATTGAGTCTTGGTTTGGATTGTAGCATTGAATATAGGGTTATTTATTTTAGGCTAATGGGACCTTCAACACCGAGAGAGTAGAAAAGGTCCTAGATGATGTAGGAGAATCCAACTTTCCAGGTCAAAAGTGTATTTTGACTAGAGTAGGGGTCTTTATAATTGATTGTATTATTCATTAGATATATTTCCCTATGATTTTATGAAAACTCATGTGAATTGGAAGATATCTAAGATTTGTAAGTGCTATAGAAAAGTATGGTTTTTGGTTTAAGATTAATTTTGGAAATATGGATAGGAGATATTTTTCCATAAGGAAAAATAAAAGTTGCCTTGAAAATCATAAGAGATTTATGGAATAAATCATGATATATTTAACGAATAAATCATGAGAGATTTAACACATAGATCATGAGATATTTAACGAATAAATCATTAGAGCTTTAGGGAATAAATCAAGGATTTGTTTAGGGATCTAGGAAAATCTATTTTTCTTCTAAAGTTGTATTTAGCCAGTGTAAGCCTAAGTGAAAATTTAATGGCCAAATGAATGTGAGATCAAGCCAAGAGAGGAATGAATACTTCTATAATTGTTTTGTTATTGTATGGAAATGATTTTATTAATGAAAGAAATTTTCAATATGTTCACAAATTGTCTGGTGTATCTATGTGATTGATAATAGTTCTAATTTGTGCATGCTCTAGAATTCACTCTAAGTGAAGGATTTGTATATGAAATACATGTGTAGATCAAGTTAAGGACTTTGCGGTGAAGTGTTTTGTGTTATGATCTAGATAAGGTGAATTTGCAGGAAAATTGAATTTTCCTCCATCAAGTGGTAGCATAGCAAGGATATGCTCTTTGGGAAACATATACCTGAGTGAGATGGTTTATTTGCAGGAAAATAACACATAAGAGTGTATGATAAAGATGGAATAACACATCTATTGAGATCTAACAATTTATTGGTATTGTGTTTTTTTACAATTAAGTAATGTATAGTAGTAGTAAAGAGGTAGCAATGTGGAAAGAGAATCTTACACCCAAGAAGAGGACAACAAAATTTCTCAGTGAGTGGATAAGTGTGTGTAGAAGCCACAGGAGAAAGGAGTGTTGAGGAAGGTTCAATAGGAGTGAACTATTGGATAGGTTTGGAGGTAGCCTATTAAGGTGTTGGGTTTGTTGCAATGCATGTTGAAAAAGGTGAAAGTTCACAAAGGGAGAAAGGAAAATTGAAAGTGATAGTCATGGTAAAGGTTAAAGGGTAAGACATATGGAAATTAATAATGAAGAGTTTAAGAAAGAGATCATTGAAATGACCGAATGAATTAATGTCTTGATGGAGCTACTATATAGTAAAAAACATGGATGGGTAATGAAGAGGAAATAAACCCGAGCTAAAAGTTTTGTTAAGAGAAGCATAAAAAATCCAGATAATTGAGATGAATGTGTGCATTTTTGGACCTAAACAACAATCCATCCTTGAATAGGATGACATTGATGAAAGTGACAAGATGAAACCTTTTGAAAATATCACAAATAATTTAGACAGTAAGGAAGTGATGGCCAAGATGTTGATATAAATAAAGGCCATATTTATTTTGGACTTAATAATTGGCTAATGAATGTAGGAGTTGTTCTAGATGAAGAACAAAGCATCGACTTTGTTTTGTGTAGAGAGGAGGAACATTCAATAAGTATTGATACAGGATGGAAGGAAGACAAAGGATAGTCAAGATGAAGACTACGTGCCATGGAAAAATGCAGCCATAGAAGAATAACCTAGGGTTGATGAACACATATGTGTGGATAGTAATTATGAAGCCATTATAGTGGATGAAGCAAATGAAGAATTGTTGGGCAGATTGGAAGTGTTATTGTTGCACGAGGAAAGGATACTAGAGGCAACAAAAGAGACTTTGGGGTCTCATATTATTAAAACTGACAATTGGTTTATGTCTGTAGGTAATGAAGATATATAGGGAACAATGAAATGGCTTGGAAATACTTCAATTGATGAAGTGAAAAAATAATTGAAAGAATATGAAGTGAAGTTTTTATAAAAATGGTTGAAAAATCCAAGGACAAAGTGCAACAACAAGGGAAAAGAAATGATGATGAGTTCCAACAAAAAATATAGAGAGTGATGAGAACAACTCGAGGAAATTGGTATCCTGATGATTTACTGGAGGATAACAACAAATTTTAGTAAGGAACTCATTACTTGTGCTAGCTAGAGGACAAGTTGGATGAGGAAATAGAGGAAATGAGGTAAATGATGTTGAAGAAGACTCAACAAAAGAGGCATTTAATGTACAAATGAATGAAGGATAACATCTTGCAGGTGGTGGAGCAAGTGTATATCAGCAAGGAGGTAGGAAAATTATAGCATAAAATATGAAATCTTGGAAGAATGAGGAAGATGACAAAAAAACAAAAGACAATATGAAAAAGAGAAAGATCACCTACAAAACAAAGTATGAGATCCACGAAGCCATGCTTCATCAACACATGGTTAGGAGACCATGGTTCTTTTTCACCTTAGGAGTCTGATGTAGGAGCATCCAACTTTCCAGGTTAAAAGTGTATTTTGACTAGATTAGGGTTCTTTCTAATTGATTATACTATTCATTACTTGTATTTCTCTATGATTTTATGAAAACTCACATGAATTGAGAAATATATATGATTTCCAAAGGCTCTAGAAAAGTGTGGTTGTTAGGATAGGATTATTTTTGGAAATATGTATAGGAGAGACTTTCCATAAGGAAAAAGAAACGATTCCTTGAAAAGAATGAGATATTTATGGAATAAATTATGAGATATTTAGTGAATAAATCATGAGAGATTTAGGGAATAAACCAATGAGTGATTTAGGGATCTAGGATATCTATTTTTCTTCTAAAGTTGTATTTCGTCAATGTAAGCCTATGAGAAAAGTTAATGGCCAAATGAATGTGAGATTAGGACAAGAGAGGAATGAATACTTCTATAATTATTTTGTATTTGTATGGACATGATTTTATTAATGAAAGCACTTTTTATTATGTTCACAAATTGTCTCGTGTATCTATTTGATTGATAATAGTTCTAATTTTTGCATGATCTAGAATTCACTATAAGTGAAATAGTATTTTTATATGAAATACTTATTCAAAGCAAGTACTTAATGATGAAGTGATTTGTTGTGTGATATAGAGAAGGTGTATTTGTGGGAAAAATGAATTTTCCTGCTTCACTAGAACTATAGGCTAAGACTGTTCTAATTGGTTTTAAGGAACCCTAGAAGGTGGGAACCTCTGTATGACTCAGGCTGCACCACTTGGGTGTAGGTCAATGGAACATGAGCCTACGACTAAAGACTAACATTATTGGGGTGTGTGCCTTAGCTAGGGTTTGGTTGTTCAGTTTTCAACTATTTTCTTTAGAGTTCCTATCTCACATGGGGGGTGACCTATGGTTGAGATTATGAAACACATGATTTATGTATAGGTGTAATGTCAAGATACTATAGCTGATAATTTTTTCCATTACTAGGTAAGTGTTTATCCCTCATATTTAATGACTCGTGCATTATGTTGAACTATTTCCTGTTATGTTAAAACCATAGTATGAGGGTTCTGATTAAATGTTTTTAATGAACATTTATTTCAACCATGATATTACATATTTATAATTTATATTTGATATATAATTCATTCGTGGCATGTAGTACTACATTCATGCTATCCATATTTTCCAAGAATATGTGTCGAGTATGGAAGATTTGAGTGTATTAAATTCCATAGTTTTGTTAATAAGGTTTTAAGAAATATTGGTTATGTAAAATTACTTAGTTGTGGGTGGGAGACGTTACACATGTTTTTTAGACATTACATTATCTCTTGTCTATCCATAGACCCTCAAAACATCTAAAACTTTATCTTGTCAAAAGATCGATGCATATCATTTCTTATGGGATTTTGGGGCCCTTTAACATACATAATGGGTCCTCCATATTCTCATTCCAAATGATTTATTAATGCTTTTGACATATGCTTGACTGATCTCCTCAAGTTCAAAACTTCTCCAATAGTTATATATTCCTTTTCTGTAGGGTTATCCCCATCATTAGGCAGCCTAATTGTAACAACTTTGGTAAAAAATACAAGAAAAAATAAATAAGACCACGGTCATGGGACACATATTCCAAGTTTAATGGTGGGAAAAACATCCTACTCGGTGTTCATTCAGTTTATTATGGCTAAGGAAATTGGAAAAGGCAATGGCAAAGGCTTTGGAAAGACATAAGGCATTAATTAGCATTTTACTTATAAAAATAATGTAAATTAGGTGAAAAGGAAGGTGAAGGTCACAGGTTTCATGTGAGGAGGAAAATGAAGGAAAAGAATGGAAAATGAAGAAACTAGATGGCTCATTAATAGAAAGGATTCTAAGGATCATTGTGTAGGTTTGGTTAGCAAATCTTGGTCAGTTCATTTTTGGAGCACTCTCTCTCTCTCTCTTTCTCTCTCTCTCATACACTTGGATACTTAGATTTTGCTTGGAGCACTCTTGGACAGTGTGGCATACTTGGAGTTTTGGATGAAGAAGGAAAAAGAACAGCAGGAAAGTGCAAGAGGACATTGGGATCAATAGCTACAATGGGTTTTTTATTGCAGGTATAGAGTTGCATGTATGTTTTCCTCACCAGTTTTGGCATGCATGGCACATGGATGTGGTTTCTTGGTTATGATGTGTCATTGGCATGGGGGATTGCCTGGATTGATAGTGGATTTTCCTAACCTTGCCATTTCCTGGATAGTCATGGTTTTGTGGGTTTATTTATTTATTTTCCTAGTTGGTTCTCATGTTTCCTTTAGCTCGGATTGAATTATTAGTTCTAGGAATCCTTGGTTGGAAAAATGCTCCAGAAGCCCTGTAACAAATTGGGTTGAGTTACTAGTCCTAGAAGACATTGGTGGTTTGAGTTAACAGTCCTAGAAGCTCTGGTTGGATAAACACTCTGAAGGTCCAGTGGCAGCTGTGGATTGAGTTACTAGTCCTGGAATCCTTGATTGGAACAACCATTATGGAGACTTGGAAGGCTTGGGTAGAGACCAATTCGGCGATGGTTTTGTGTTGTCCAATCACGGGGTGGAATCACTGTTTGATGTGTTGAGGAGGATGGCCTCTCGAAGCCATGGATGAATTGATTTGGTTTATGAGATCCCATATTCATTCTTCGGATATGGCACATGGGTGAATGGCTGAAGAGAGATTTGTCTCAACCATTCTACAGTTGGGTGGAACGTGGTAGTCCCATACTGGGTTTACTTTTGAATCATTAATATGAGGTTATTTATCCTTTTTATCTCATGTGTATTATGCGGGTTTATATGTAGATTCTATGGCTATTGTATCCTTGGTATTTCTATTGTTATTATGTTGGTTATGAATATGTATTATGGCAATGGCTATATATGGCTCCCATCATGTTTTTACTTGTATATGAATGAATAATGCATCTATGGCCTAATGGATGAAACTACAATTATATTGATAAGGAAACAATGCCTCATAGCAAATCTTAGATAAGTATGAGGACCCTATGCTTAGATATGTTCTTTAAATCTGTAAATTTCATTCATGCCAAGTGTTTGACAGAATTCCAGTCCTGGTTGTGGATGGTCAGGCCTAGTCCTGGAGTTAGTTTTTGTTTTATTATATTTTCCATCATGTGTTTAATGGATTCTGGAAGTTACAACAAGTTCTATGTAGTGGCCGAAATTCTAGGCTTGAAAAGTGCCTTAAATTCCCGGACTCTAGCACAGGTATGCTAGAAATAGTTCTTGGATGCAGGCATGTAGGCTTTTGGGAGCGTCCAGAGCCCTCTCAACGCTGACATACGCATAGCATGGGAGCATCCAGAGGTCAAGTGGTATAAAATATAAATGGGACCCAAGGACTGGTGACCAGAATGTTGGGTGTTATCGGGAAATCTAGTGTCTATGCAAAGCTGCGAGTCCCACTAAGACTGGTAGCTATCTTAGAAACAAACAAACTAAAACTACTTTTGTTTTCCTTTATGAGAAGTAGATAAGAGGGGAACAAAGGAGACCAACCTCTGTCTTGCGCTTGGTTCCTTGCTTGATTCCTCTCCCTTCTGATAGATCTTTGCCACTCGCTTCCTCGTCTACCCAGCTTCAAAGAGCACCTGTGGAATCAAAGCAGCATAACACTATCCAAGAACAGAGATCTACTATCATAAACAATATAGGACCAGACATATATTGACCACACAAATGCATATATCATCAATCATACAAGAATGTGGAGGAAAACTTGAATAAATTTATTAATATCAAGAATAGCAAAGAGGATTACAACCAATTATTCTGACCCAACATCATCCTCTCAGCAAGAAATCCCTCCTTCACCTCATGAAAAGCTTAGATCACCCAACACTATGATGTTACACCAAGAAACCAGCAGCACTTCCTTACAATATACAAAATTCCAGCCTCTGGATCTCTGGTATGAGGGATCCATATATAGATGTTTGCAAGGGGGGTGAGTTAGCTTCTGAGATTTGATTAGTGTCCTCTCTCTGATAGTTCTTGATTCCACTTGGAGATTGATGATATATTACTCATCCCTGGATGAATGCATAGAGGCAAGTGTCACATGAGAAGTTTCTGGAAGATTCCATGATCCTCCACCTCGCAAATTGACTCTGCCATTTGTCCACTCTCGCCCATCGCACCCCATAGAAGGGATTTTCAGTATGCATCACACCTCCTTGTGCATTTAGGTGGGATGCAGCACACTTTGACCATGGAGCAGGTGAGATGGTCCAGTTTTGACCAGTTCTGAGTAGTTTTTCATGGAGAACTTATGGGAGATGATGTAATCAGTTGACCTTGTTCTTTTAGGCGTTGGAACAACACTTTTAGGGACTTAGGAGCCCTCAGTTTATGGAAATAATTGATTTGGGTTACAGTGCCCAAAAATGTCTATAACAGTTGCCCCCTAAAGCATGAGGTCGTTAATCTTTTGATGCCGGGTGAAATGCTTTATCATGAGGATCCGAAGTTTTTTCGAGCTGGAAGGCGACCTGTAGTAAGATACAATACAATACATTATCTTCATAATATTTTCATGATCTAGCTGAGGCGAGCATTCCCATGCTCAACTTTATAAAATCATTTTCATGTACATAAGACAGACAATCGTCTGTGTGCAGACTGATGATTCTGGTAGAGCCATCATCCCTTAGATTGGACGATTATCTGTGAAGAAATGATGTACGTTTGATGTCTTTATTTTCCTGAATATATATCACAGCCCAGGTAGATGGAACAAGATCCAGGGTCTTCAATCTCATTCGATCTTCACTCAGAGTAAAAGTCGATCCATGTGAGAGATGTTCTGGAGTCGAACATGGAAAGACATCGACTGATTACCAGCCAATGATGTAAGATGCTAACAGGCACGAGAGGAATCACCAATAATGATGATGACCCTCAAGGTACTACAGTACAATTCACGTGGCGTGGATAAGGGACTTGGCGTCGAACACCACGAAAAATCTTTCGGTCGAAGGCCATTGATGTAAACCTGTCGCCGGAAGTGAGAAACTTGCCATTGAGGCATGCAAGCTTCAAAGTACTGAAAGGGTTGTTCCTAGATTGACTTCCTGGATAATCAGCTGATGTCGACAAGAAGCGAACTGTCATAGGAGGGCCTTAGTGAATCCCACATCTATGACACAGAACGGAGCAAATCATTTTAATGGAGGTGAAAATGATCTGATGATATAAGGTTCAGGGTGGCAGTCATGAAAGAATGGAGTGTGAATGTATTGCAATGGATGAGACACAGGTGAATTCTCTGAGTGACTTCTCTTGAACATATTGGCGACACTGACATGATGGATTGGTAGGGTTAACCCCAAATGTAGATGGTGTGATGGACCAATGGTGATATGACCAGTGAACGGAACAACCCAACCCCACTGGGACGTGGAGTGAAAGTGTCATGTTCAAGAGCGACTTGCTACCAATAAAGTTTTTTTCAATTTTTCTTCCCAATTTTCCCCAGTCATTGCTGACCAGTACCTCTTCATTTTTGTCAAGCTTGAGGAGGATAACATGTGCTTGTTCTATAATTTGCCCTTCGAGCAAACCCATCGCTATTTTTTAACGAGCCTAGCGATAGTGAAACTCATTCTTGTCTGTATGGACAAGTTTGTCGCTATTCAGTTTTAACGAGTTTAATGACAAAGATAACTCGGTCCTTTTCAATTTTAAAGAGTCTGAAAGAGACGTAAATAAAACTCGAACAATCCGTTCTCATCATATAATCCCTTAAGTCTGAAAAAGTATAAAATAATACAAAAGAGATGAATTTTCGGTAATTTTAACGAGCCGAACAAAACGAGTGCTCAATCTTTTTGTGTAATAATCCCTCAGGTCCAAAAAGATTAAAATCTAAAGGAGGGATAGCACTTCCAATCACTTTAACGAGCTGGAGATGCCAACTGCTCGTCAATCTTTTCATATTTTATGAATCAGATGAAAAGAGATTAAAGGAGACTCGTTTTTCGAGGAACGAGTGATAAATTTGGGTAGCAACTAATTCCAGGTAAGCTTTGGAATTTTCCAATCACGACAGTGTCAAAAGGATGGCTAACAGGATCACTCTTCACAGTTGTTCCTCAAAAAGGGGTAAACAATCAAATGGAGGTGAATGATCGACCAATACAGAGTGGAGGTGATGATGAGAACACGACCAAGGCTTCAAAGGCTGATGATAATGCATTCACGATGGTTATTTACTGGAAATTGGTTCATTTTTTAATGAATGAGCTTAAACCCTGGGGGAAACATTTGCTCACTGCTTATGTTTAATTTTTAATGAGCTTGAACTCCACATAAAAACTACTCGATGCAGTCATATAATAAGGATGTCTCATCTAAGACGACATTTTTTCAAAGCTTTGCCTCGCATCCTTTCTTTATGCAAGTTAGGAAACGATCAATCCTACGAGTTTAAAGGGTTAGAGGACCTACAAATTTAAAAAAATAAATGGTCGCTCTTCGCTTGCATGCCAAAAGGTTTGCATGCCCCCAGGTATAGCGAAAAATTTCCAGGTTACCAAAGATTGTTCTATCCACACTTTAGACAAAACACTTCTTTGGCGATGTCTACCGAAATAGACAAAGGTGAGCAGCGCAACTTGCCTCCACTCACATAACTTTAACAGAGGAATCTTACTCTAGTTTAATCTCAAAAACCAGTCATATATCCTTCGCGGAAACCTACCCTATACCCAAGGTTTTCCTGTCAAAACAGACCAGGGTGCATGCCCCCTAGGTTTCAGTCATGTCCTCCCGAATCATTCGCGCTCATCAGGTGGACGGACTGGGGATTGATGAGACATTCCTTGCATGAAAAGACCACACAAGGATGGTATTTGACTATTTGCTATGTGTGAATTGGGGAATGAAAGCTGGTCTACAAGCTTGACCACTCTTCCTTCATGCAGAAAACACATTACTCTAAAGAGTGAGGAGAAAATCGCTCCCATGCAATAAATGTAGTCACATCCAAGGAGTAGATTATAATCCAGGGGCCCTTGGACTACCATTACGTTCATGTGAACGGTTTTCCTTCTCAAAGTTATCGGCACATTGGGAAGGATCCCTAACGGTCGACTGGTTCCTTTGTCAAAGCCTATTAGATTTCTCATTTCAGGCAAAAGCGTTGGCAAACCAAGTGCTTTCCAAGCAGTTAACGAAAGGATACTCACAGAAGCACCTTCATCTATGATGGTACTGGTCATGACCATTCTATATATTTGACCAATGATTCGAAATGGTACACTAGCCGGTAAATGGGGTCTACCTAGTAGATTCCAATTGAAGGAAACAACTAGGTTGCTTGGAGGTGGGACCGAATAGACGGCCGAATATGACTCTGATGAACTTCCTTCCTGTGGTAAAGGAACCGGTAGACTACCCCCATGTTCATCGGAGTCTGTGTTTACGAAGAGAATTTGAACGGTGTCATTCTTGTTCTCTTCGGTGACTATATCATCTGAAGATGGACCTTCTGAAGGAAAGACCTGGTCAACCACCTCGACCTTTTGACTTTCATCTGGTGTGGATTCAGATGGTTTATCTTCAATGATAGATGCTTCGACCAACCATAATGGCGTGTCAGTCAGATTTTCAACTAGTGATAGACTTGGCAAGAGTTTCTTATATCCAGGAGGAAGCCGTAATGGTGAAACCGGACAGTTGTCCAAAACTCTTTTAGCCTGCTCTAGGAAGGGACAATGGTGGACTGTGTGATCGCGTTGACACAGTTTACAGGGGAATTTACTTTTCCTTTTCTTTCCCGACGTTTCACTTTCACTAGTTGACGATGTACTTTCAACATGATCATCAGAGGTTGTTGACACTGGATTGTGCAAAACGAGGGGACCAATCCCTTAAGATCCGAGGGATGCAGGGACAATCTCAATGATAGTGATCTCCTTTGCAAATGACACATGGATATTTAGGCTTTGATAGTGCAGTGTGTGGATTTTCACTAGATGATGCCTGGTTGCCCCCTGTCGCCTTTGGCTCCTTCTTCTTCTTCTATTTCTTCTTCTTCTCCTTCTTCTTCTTAGTTACTTGACTTTTGGCTTTACCAGCTTCATCAAGTGAAGAGGAAGGAGGAGAGGGAGAATCAGATGAAGTAGAAGGTTGGGGGGTAGCTTTGGTATCGTCTGGTTGCTTGCTTGATTGCTCAGGGATCATGGTGTTTTGAATGACAGAGGTCGAGAAGAGCCATACGAGCAGGCTGATTGTCAATCCTGGAAGCGACAATGTGGCCATATGAGGTGCACCAACATGTCCCCGAGAGGAGAAATGACTAGGATTTCCTCCAAAGGGAACTCCTTGGTTGGTGGACTCCATTTTTATCGACCTAAGGCCAACGTAGGAAAGGTGATTTTTATTCCGATTAAAATAAATTTTAGACGCTTTGACACAACTTGTTTTTTCAATTTTTAAGAGTCGATAAAAAACAAAAGATGACTCTAGTTGCCTTTGATTTTTAATGAGCTTGAAGTGACAAGTGCTCAGATAGACCTTTTCCTTTAAGGAGTCCGAAAAGGAACGAAAGAGACTACTCTGGAAATCTAGATAGAGGGATTACCAAACCAATCGCAAAAGTGCAGAATACTTTTTACGGTACGGCAGTCAATCTTCCCGAATGTTGTGCTCAATGCATTGCAATCGATAGGGCACAAACACAGCTTCCTATGGATAAAGGATATAGCCTATTGTGGTCTCCCAATATATACTCGACAGTACATGGGAGCACAAGTCCGTACTGGCACTTATCGTCTCAAAGTGGAGGAATCACCCAACCAGCAATGAAAACAATAGTTACCAGGCTTTACGACGTTGGAATACGTCTCTAGCCTAGACTAATAAATGTTGTGCGTTAGGTTCCAAAGCGTTTTTAGATTCATTAAATTTATTGTACAGTTGATATTTCTTAATAATTTTGCCTTTCAGGTTCACCGCGTGATGTAGATATACAATTCCTAAAATGCAATATAAGATGATAAACAATCGTTTAATCTTATTTTCGCAATGAAAATCCTAGCTACTAAAGAAAGAGAGATGATATTCTTTCAACATAGAGCAGAGAGCGCACACTATATGCACTGTCCTAAATCAAACCAACAAACAGTCTAAATGCAAATGCACATGCATGTATTTTTTTTCAGCCTTCTTAATGTGTGAATGATAAAAAGAAAGCTAAGCGCAAATCTGAATTGTTTTTCAAAGTGACATTACTAACAAGCTTCTTTTCAAGACAAAATGAAGACAATGATGACACTTTGCGGTTCGGAATTGAAAACTTGCTTTCGAAACTTGAAAAACTAATAATTCAAATCAAATACAAGAGTAACAGTGTAATCGACTATCAAGAACAATCGGATTCTCTTCTATGACTGAAAACGACACTTGCAACACTTCCAAATCAAGAAACGACAGTTCAATTATGCTACTTCTTTGTAAAAGAGAACTGAAAGTGGCTCACAATACATAAAAACATTTACAGTTCTTTGCACAATGGAGGTGGAATAATGGCAAGGAAGGGGTTTCCAACAGAGGTATACTAATTACAGACAATAAAACTCCTTAATAGAGCTGAAAAGAGTGAAGAAAAACCAAATTCTGGAGGCAAAATTAGCCTTTTCTGATCAGCGCACCTGTTACACAGGGATTCCAGTATGCATCCTACCTATAGTACAAGGGAAGTGCGATGCACACTGATATCCTTGAAGAGAGGGTGCGATGGTACGGTGCGAGACTTTTGATCCAGTTCTTGATCACAGTTTGCAGCACAGTTCAGGGATTTAGGCCGAGCAAGTGGTAATCAGTAAATAAATCATAGGGGTAGATATAAGGAGGTTAGTAGAGCCACCACAAGGGCAATTAGAGAGTTTGTAAATCGATTTTTCAGTTCATAAACAAAACCTAGAGATAGACTGAAGCAGCATTTATCTACTTTGCACTTGCATAGCAAATGCAGTTCGAAGGCTAGTTGGCTTGACTTCAGGCTCCATCTGTAAGTTTGTAAAGCAATCAAATATAGAAAAACAAAAAATCTATTCGCTCCCCAGTGGAGTCGTGATTTTGTTACCAGGAAATCTAGTGTCTATGCAGAGCTGCTAGTCCCACTAAGACTGGTAGCTATCTTAGAAACAAACAAACTAAAACTACTTTCGTTTTCCTTTATGAGAAGTAGATAAGAGGGGAACAAAGCATACCAACCTTTGTCTTGCACTTGGTTCCTTGCTTGATTCCTCTCCCTTCTGATAGATCTTTGCCACTCGCTTCCTCATCTACCCAGCTTCAAAGAGCACCTGTGGAATCAAAGCAGCATAACACTATCCAAGAACAGAGATCTACTATCATAAACAATATAGGACCAGACATATATTGACCACACAAATGCATATATCATCAATCATACAAGAATGTGGAGGAAAACTTGAATAACTTTATTAATATCAAGAATAGCAAAGAGGATTACAACCAATTGTTCTGACCCAACATCATCCTCTCAGCAAGAAATCCCTCCTTCACCTCATGAAAAGCTTAGATCACCCAACACTATGATGTTACACCAAGAAACCAGCAGCACTTCCTTACAATATACAAAATTCCAGCCTCTGGATCTCTGGTATGAGGGATCCATATATAGATGTTTGCAAGGGGGGTGAGTTAGCTTCTAATATTTGATTAGTGTCCTCTCTCTGATAGTTCTTGATTCTCCTTGGAGATTGATGATATCTTACTCATCCCTGGACGAATGCATAGAGGCAAGTGTCACATGAGAAGTTTCTGGAAGATTCCATGATCCTCCACCTCGCAAATTAACTCTACCATTTGTCCACTCTCGCCCATCGCACCCCATAGAAGGGCTTTTCAGTATGCATCGCACCTCCCGTGTGCATTTAGGTGGGATGCAGTGCACTTTGACCATGGAGCAGGTGAGGTGGTCCAGTTTTGGCCAGTTCTGAGTAGTTTTTCATGGAGAACTTCTGGGAGATGATGTAATCAGTTGACCTTGTTCTTTTAGGGGTTGGAACAAAACTTTTAGGGACTTAGGAGCCCTTGGTTTATGGACATAATTGATTGGGGTTACAGTGCCCAAAAATGTCTATAAGATTGGGATAGTTCTTAGTGGTCTTGTAGCTAATGTTGAAGGTATGTATGGTGTGTTTCCATCGGTTCCACTTCCTTAACGTTACTTAGGAGGTCGAATCACATCATAATAACTTTTCATCACATTTTTACCTCGGTTGCATGGTTACTTGGGTAGATGTGGGAGGAGGGTCTTACAGAGCAGTATCAGAGCATGGTTCACCTCTTTGAATAGATGGGCAATGTGTGTTGATCATGCATTTATGTCAGTTTCATGTGTGTTAATCATCCTTGTAGTCTATGTGCTTGTTTCATACGCATGGTGTTGGCCATGGTTGTAGTGATGTTTCCATGTGAAGGTTGATGGTGTTATTGTGGGATGTATCGTCATTAATGTATGGTGGTATATGTATTTGTTTTTCATGTCAGTGTCTATAGGTTGTTATGCATGAATTTTCATGGTGAAGGTTGTTGTGAATGATGTCATTGTATGCAATTAGGTCATCATGATGATATTGGTATGCTATGATGCTAATGTGTTGGTTGAGATAGAGCAAGAGATGCAAATTTCATTAAAGTGAATTTGTAGCATTGGACCTCGAGGCAAGAGCATGTCATCATATAGGTTTGTATGTCGAGCATGTAGGTATGTAGGTTAAGGATTGTTATGTGCATTATGTTTGTTTGTATTCCTTAATTATATTGATTTTATGGTTACTTACATGATAGATGCTAGTTGATTAGTGTATTCATATGCAAATGTGTCAAATAGTCATGAATGATAATAACCTATACTTGTCTGCATTTCTATTAAAGTTTTATATTAGATAACTTGATGATTATGTTATATGTTGTTGATGAGTATGTTATAGGTTAACTTTTTATTGTTATATGATATTTAGCTTGATGATTAGGTTATATGTTGTTGATGAGCATGATATATAACTTTTTGTTGTTATATGCTAGTAACTTGATGATTAGGGTTATTACATTAAGATCTTGATGTTATATGTATCATAGTAAGTTGGATTAGTCTATGTCAATGGTTAGGGGTATGAAATTTAGGTATGAGTTAATGTGCTGTGATATTATGTCATACTAATCTAGACTAACTGTTCATATGTGATTATTATATATGAATGATAAATGTCTATGAGCTTATTATGTGGACATGTTAGCTAGTGACTATTATGGATATCATGACCTTATTTGTGGTTGAGTTGATATGTTGTGAAGTTATATCATGCTAATCTAGATTGATTGTGCAGACAAGATTGCCTCCCCTAAGATACATTAAGGTATGAACTTGCTTATGTCATCTACTTTGTGCTTGACTGTTTGATTATGACGTCTATTTGGTGTTTGAGTGTTTGGTGTCTATTATGTCGTATACATAGGAGAATTTTCTTTAGTTGAATGATAGAAGAATAATTTCAAATAGAATCCTTCTAGCATAAGGTGGAGAATGATTAGGAAGAAACATCATTACAATAGAAAAATAAGCATGCCATATATTTCACTATGTATGGAGAAGAGTAGTGTGTAGATGCACACAACCATCATTATAAATCAAGTAAGAGTGTAAATTAACACCAGAAAATTGCTTTCGGTATGAATTTGGAGTACATTATACATTCAACATTACAACCATGAATAATTTACATCCTTTTCATCTACATTCCATCATCTACATTAACGAGATGAAACTTAGGGACACCCCTTGGATCCTTACAATCAATGATTTTATCTGACCTTCATCATCTATGAAATGTAGTATATTGTCCTTCCACATGTTATTCCACCCAGTCCATTCCTATGGCTGCATCATAGAATCCTAGGATTTTCAAATACAAGGAAAACATGTTATGTCTTTCTCCTAAATCCACCTCACAATCTCTTATCAACCTACCTGCCTTCCTATTCATACAACACACCATATCTACATGCCTGAAATCATGTTTTCCAATTGCTTCATGTTTAAATTTCAATGATCTATTTAGAGAAATAACTGACTTAGCAGCTCCTGAATCTATGAAAACAAAATAACTTATACCATCCATATTACCTAAGGTATCAAACATAGTGGATTGGTGCTCATCATGGTGGTTTTTAACCACTACATGGATTTGATAAGCCTTCCATAGATCCCCCACTGTGGCTAGTGTTTAAGTTATGTTCTAATTACCTGTCCACTGAGTGAAATCTCTCGTGTAGTGTGGACCTTTGTAATTTTATGATCCCCTCTTGTGAGATTGGCTTTTATAACTGCTAACATCTAGACTGGATCTCTACTGGTAAGAGCCAGACTCTTGTGATAGATGTTGTGGTGGCACGACATGGTGTTACTACATAAGATGATATTTTGGTAGGAAAAGTGGTTATTATTAGTAGATCCAATCTATTCAGATACAATGTATGGCTTCTAAGTTGGATACCAATACGGTGATCTTTAGTTTCTCGCTAACTAGTTTTGATGATTGTGAACTAGTCCCATCTAAAACTTATCGTGATCCATATTGTTTCCACTCAACATCCCTGACCCTATAAGTCTTGATGGTCTACTTGTTTGATTAACCAAGATCTCTTCCTCAGCAATGATGGTCCATTAAACTTCCTCATACAAGGTGTGAGGCATCAAGATTCTAAGCTTAGCTAAAATGTTAAAATTTAATACATACACAAATTTGTTTATTCCATGATTCTTTGTGTCTAAGTGAAGGGTATATAAAATTAGTTCCAGGAAATGAGCTTCATAATCAAGTATTTATTTACTTTTGTGCTTTAATTCAATGAACTCATTCAACTATCTTTCAAAGAAATCCTCTAACATGTAACATTCTCTAAAATTTTCTTCAAATAACTCCCAAGTTAACTCTAAGATATCCATGCTAAACTAAGGTAATAATGTTTTTCTAGTAGAGCTACACTTCCTTTTAACTAGAATACACCCATCTTAGAGTTGATATTTGAAGTGTAATCGCTAAAGGTAAAGCACATGGCCATAATGTAATACCCTTTCCCAGTTTTGATGATGTAAATATATGTACAAATATATTTAGGCTGGTGAGATAGGGTATATTATGTCACCTATGTTCTCATGTAGTGATATTAGATATAGTTTGGGGCTAGTTGCTCAGATACTTACATGTCAATTTAGGTTATGTGGCCAAGGGGCCCAAGATGTAAACATTATGAATATTGTACATATTTTTATATTAATGATATAGTTTGGTTGAAGGGTCAAGTTAATGGAAAAGGGAATGGGGGGCAGAAATCTAAGGACAAGGAAATAGTTGGGTGGATTTTGGTGAAAAGTGAACCCAGGACCCATGTGGATCCAGAGGGTGTGACATGGTGAAGTAAATTCACGTACACAACAGAAGTGTAGTTTTCCTATGAGAATAGTTATTCATTTTGGTTATTGATGAGCTAGTGATTCCTAGGGTTAGACTTTGGAACTAGATGGGGTGCAGTTATTTAGTTAATCACACTAAATTGGATGCATCCTAGTTTTGGTGATCCTGGTGGCTTCGGGAGCTTAGTGGCTCTAGTTATGGCTTGGTGGCCATGCAGTTCTAGTGGAACTAATTTTGGTGATAATCGGTGAGTCTTGGTTTATACTCTTGTGACGACTGAGGTTATTTGGTTTGGGATTATGGGCACTTGGAAACCTAAAGAGTACTAGAGCTCTTTGAACTATAGGTTGAGACAATTTTTTCTAGTTGTAAGGTGTCTTGGAAGGTGGGAACCATCTTGGGTATTGTTGTGGTAAAAACACAACCCCAAACCCCCCATTATTCACTTAATTATCATTATGGGGACCCTTTGATTGAATGGTTTGTCATATTACTATTTTATTTTGAGTATTTGGATTGTTTCATTGAGTTCAATATTTTCCTATCTTCCTATCATAACGTGTTTATCTCATTTGGTTGTTTGGTTTGCAAATGGTGCCTAAACAAAGATTGGACATTTTCACTGCCTCAGCCTACTAAATGTATAAAATGTACATTACTTTTGTTTTATAAACTTATTTGTTTCCAAATAATAAAATTATGTTTGTAAATATTAGTTTTATTTGTTTAATTTTAATTTTTAATCAATTGGATTAATTATGAGAATATCCCCCAAGAACAAGACCAATTCTTATATTACAAAGTGGCTTTTTGGCTTATTGATAAAAGCGGAGAAATACCTATTGAAAATAATGCATATATCAAATCTAATATTGGAGCTTTGATATCAGAGCGTTGATATCAAAGGAATTGATTTGAAATCCCTCATATTAAAATTCTAATCCATCAAATGGATCTTTTCAATAATCAAATGAATATATTAAGTGGCCATATAACTTATAGAAATATATAATAAAGTGGTTGTCGAAGTACCCCACATGCGAATTCATTGATTCCGCTCCTGCATATCAGAGGTAGTGCATATCAGAGATTTCCTTTACAGACACATTTAAAAAAATCTAACAGCAACATTTTTTGATGTCCGATAGAGAACTCTCTCTAATATCCAATCTCCAATACAACACTCTCTCTGATCTCTGATCTCCGATAGCGATATAACCTCCCGCTACGATCTCTGATAATCATCTCATTCCGATCTATGACCTCCAATATTACACTCACCTCTAATATCAGGACTCCATAAACTATTTAAAGGGATTCGAATATGATATCACATGCGCTCGATATCAGAGCCTCCCCATAGTGCAACTATTTCGTTTTGTCTTATTTTAAAAACCTCTGATGGGCTTACCTCTGATACCACTTATTTCTTGCCATGTGTCACTCATGCTCTCACCACTATTATTATTATAAATAAAATGCCACTTAATTAATTTAAAAATTGTCTCATGTCATAAATGAATTTTTATGTGTATTATAGCATTTTCTTATTATTCGCCATTTTAATAAAATCCTCTATTTGCAACCGATTTTATTGTATGATATAGAAAAGAGGCTTCCGTCATTGACGATCTAAAATAGATCTAGTCATTATTCTCGAAGGAGCCCTAGCAAGTGGCATAATGCTAGATAAGAATAAATAGAAATGGTTGAAACAACGAGGCTATGATTGGATTTCATCGTGAAAATTGTGATTATATCATATCAGAAGAAAACCAAACTCATCAGCATGTACCAAACATGGTGATTTTTCTTGACTAATACAATTTGTATTTTCCGTGCAATCTAATAGAAGAAAATCCACCAAATTCATTCTAATTTTATTCCACCAAGTGTTGTAAATAAGGGAAGTCTGTTATATTTTCCATTATGTATAAATACCCATATCTAATATAGAAGAAGGGATTCGAATCCAAGAGAAAATAGGTAGAGTAATACTAGAGCTTACAACCTATTTCTATAGGAGTTAAGACTCATTTGCACTATTGTAGTGAGATAAGATCCATCTATGCAGAAAGGGAATAAATTTAGAGAAAACAGAGAGCCTGCACTATTGTAATTCTCTTATGTTTTATGTAATTGATTCATTTTTATAATAAGATCTATTTTTGTAATCAGATGTACAACACTATTACTTTCTCTATTATTGAAAATAAATTCTTCAGATTTGAAATTCATTTTTGGAGTATGAGCATGTATGTGGTTGTTCAGCACTACTATTGACTATTTACTGAAATGCTCATTTAGAATCTGGTCAAGCTATCTTACAAGGTTAATCGTAAATGAGTTTCAAAATTGGAACTTGCATAAGGACAAACCTTTATCTCCTTGATTTGTTAGCTATCTAGCAATTTAATCTTATAGATGTTCTTCTTTCCACATGTAATGTATTTGAACTATTCCCGTATTAGGACATGAATCTTTTTGTTCTTATGCATATGTTTTCTTAGGAATTGGATATGTTTGCATTTGGATGTTTGTTAACTATTTAATAGGCATTTATTTGTATAGATTTTCTCAAACAAGGATTAGATGTTGGAACTATTTCTCTGATATATTTCTGTTATCTCATTCCAATTTCAATATGCTTCTATTTCTTTTCCCTTTCTTTCAGCTTTCTATTGATTAAAATAAAGAATAATCCTTCCTTCAATCAATATTGTGATGCTGCTAGGTCCCTATAATACTAGTGATTACCCCATTACTATTGTAGTTGTATCCCTTATTAATATTTTTGTGCCCCATAGAATCCCTCTATTGTTATTTTTGTGGCTTTATATTATTATTGTTAGGTTGGCTAGGTTATATTGTGACTCCTTAGACTCCTATATATAGAAAGGAGGTTTTGTCATTTGAATCATCCAAGAATTGTTCATGTATTTAATGTAAAGGAGGTTTCCCCCTCGAAGAGGCTGAATTCTAAGGCGTTGATCTATCTTTTCTATCTTTTGTGAGCTAGTTTCATAACAATTGGTATCAGAGCTTTGGATTCTAAGGTTTTGCTGCTCCAAATAGGTCATTGTGGCATTTTCGTTATAACCTTTTTTCTGCGACATTTTAGAAGCTAAAAAAAAAACCCGTTTGAGAAGAGATCACACTAAACCTAGGGTCCAAATTTCAGAGATTTTCGCACTATATTTGCAGAGATATGATCTGAGGAAGTTGTTCTTTTTGTAGAGTCATAAATTACATTCCAAATAGGTGACCTAAGGAAAATCGTCATAACTTTCTCTCTGAGCATTAGATTGAAATTTCGTAAGAAGGTACAGAAAGAGGATGGAATTTAGTTTCTTTTTTATATTTTTCACAGCCGAAGGTCGAAACACTGAATCATGGCACATCGTACAAGTTCGCTCTACTGAACTAGCCTATAATCAGGTCACTGTAGGAGATTTGGCATAACTCCTCCATGAAGAATCCAATTTGGATCAGACTGGTGGCATTGGAAATAGGATGGAGAGGGCTACCGCGGGTCACAATTTCAGAACTGGATGATCTGAAATTACAAAGATACATTCGATTCAATATCAAGCTCCTACAAAGTGAAAAAAGGTGTGTTGTTTTTTTTTAATTTTTGCATAAGCTTGGTTTGAAAAAATAGTTTGAAGGAATTCAAAGGGCATAGTAAAGAATTATTATCGATAATTGATGCCGAGAGGAAATAAAATGCTTAAACCTAGTAAGCAACCTAAAAGCTCTAGCATGACTCATGAAGAAGAGGAAGAAATGCAACATGATATATCAAAATTACGAGGCCAAGTGCAACAAGTGTCACTTGCACAAAAATTAACAGAATCTAAGATGGATGGTTTAAAGAAAGAAGTAGAGGCTAAGATGGATTGTTTAAAGAAAGGTGTAGAAGCCAAGATGAATGATATGGAAGCTAAGATGGATGATTTGAATACAAGCATGGAAGATTTGAAGACAACCATGGGAGATTTGAAGACAGATTTGACAAAGTTTCTACAAGAAATTCTTACTAATGGTGAAAGGGTAGTAAAGGAAACTCATGATGAGAACAAAAGAAATGTTTATCATGATTTCATAGACTCTAATGTTGGATCAAAGACCCACCATATTCCAAAAATCGATATGAGGAAGTTTGATGGCAAGGATCCCGCAACATGGATATTACAGATGGAGCAATTTTTCGATCTCAATAATGTGCAAAACACACAAAAGGTATGTATTGCAGCTTTAAATTTGGAACCAAATCAGTTTGTATGGCATCAATAGCTTTGCTCTCGTAAACAAATTATCACTTGGGAAATTCTTACAAAAGAATTGACAGCACATTATGAGGATACAAAAAGCAACACTTTTTTTAGCCAATTGATAAGTCTCAAACAAAAGGGTTCAATAATGGAGCACATTGAGGAGTTCCAAAAATTGAACATAAGGGTAAAAAATATTCCAGAGGAGCATAGGATTGACGTGTTCATAGGGAGTTTAGAGGATGATATCCAACATGATGTTCGCCTTTGGGAACCTGATTCATTAGAGAAGGCATTTAGGTTAACAAGAAAAATGGAAAGCAAAATTATGGAAACCAGGAAGCATACCACTCACAACTATAAAGATGGAAGTGTTGTTTCCCCTAGTCTTCCACAACCTATAAGGTTGAAACCACAACAATTGGAAGAAAAAAGAGCAAAAGGGCTTTATTACAGTTGTGATAGCAAATACACTAAAGGTCATAAGTGTGCTGAGAAGAAATTATTCTACATAGATTGTGAAGAGGAAGAAGAAAAGGAGCAAGAAAGGTCAAAAGAAGAGGATATACTCCAGGAACAAATCCTAGATAAAGAAGAAATGAATCCAACCATATCTTGTAATGCATTAGCTGGAATTACCACTCCTCAAACCATCAATATAGAAGGACAAATCAAGAAGAAAAAGGTAATAGTGTTGATTGATTCAAGAAGTACCCACAATTTTATTCATTGTAAGATAGCAAAAGAATTGAATTGCTTCCTATATCCAGCACGAGAGTGTCAAGTGATTGTTGCAATGGAGGAACGATAAATTTCTCTGGAAAGTGCCATAATATCAAGCTATCCATGGGAGAATATGTACTGACTAGCCCAATGCTTTCCATTCCAACGGGAGGTGCTGATGTTGTACTAGGAGTCGAATGGCTACAATCCTTGGGTACAATAGCTTTTAATTTTCAAGAAACTTTCATGAAAATTTATGTAGAAGGCAATGAAGTTGAATTAAGGGGTATTGAAGGGAAACCAAGAAAGATAATCAGCTCTAACTGTATGACAAAGCTTCTAAAAAAGGAACAAAGAAGTTTAATTGCACAATTATGTTCGCTATATGTTTCCACATCGGAATCATCTATTTCTCCAGATCTCCAAAAAGTCTTGGACAATCATTCCAAGGTATTCAAGACTCCAAAAGGTCTCCCACCTTTTCGTGATCATGATCATGCTATTCATCTGATTCCAGGAAGTGTTCCTCCAAACATCAGGCCGTACAGATATCCCTATGTCCAAAAGAGTGAAATTGAACGTATGGTTGAAGAGATGCTAGAGGTTGGTATAACTCAACCTAGTCAAAGTTCTTTCTTTGCTCTAGTAATATTGGTGCACAAGAAGGATGGATCATGGCGCATGTGTCCAGATTATAGGGAGCTCAACAAGCTCATTATTAAAGATAAGTTTCCCATTCCTGTCATTGATGAATTACTGGATGAATTGCATGAATCAATTTACTTTCACCAAGTTGGATCTTCGTTCAGGATATCATCAAATCAGAATGAAGACTGAAGACATTCCGAAAACATCATTTAGAACTCATGAGGGTCATTATGAATTTTTTGTCATGCCTTTTGGCCTTACCAATGCACCTTCTACATTTTAAGGTTTGTTGAATTCCATTTTCAAACCATTCCTTAGAAAAATTGTGTTAGTATTTTTTGATGATATACTAATCTACAGCAAGTCTTGGAAGGATCATGTTGAACATGTTGATAGGGTGTTACAACTATTGGAGGAGAAACAATTATATGAAAAAAGATCCAAATGTTTTTTTGGAGTACAAGAGGTGGAATATCTAGGTCATATTGTATCTCATGAAGGAGTTAAGGTAGACCCTAGCAAAATTAAAGCCATTAAGGAATGGAAAATCCCCACATCCATAAAGCATATGCGAGGATTTCTCAGGTTGACAGGGTATTATCACAAGTTTGTTAAGAATTATGGGAGAATAGCAGCACCTCTAACAAAATTATTGAAGAAATATGCATTTTCATGGACTCCAAAAGCAACAAAGGCCTTCGAACATCTTAAAGCGGCAATGTGCCAAGCACCGGTCTTAGCTACACCGGACTTCACAAAAACCTTTATTGTGTAATGTGATGCTTCAGGAAATGGAATTGGTGCCATTTTAATGAAGGATGAAAGACCCATTGCTTTTGAAAGTCGTCCAACCAAGGGAAAGCTTTTACACAAAGCTATTTATGAGAAGGAAATGTTGGCAATACTACATGCACTTAAGAAATGGTGACCCTACCTAATGGGAAGACACTTCTAGGTAAAAACAGATCATGATAGCCTTAAATACTTTTTAGAACAAAGATTATCCTTTGAAGAGCAACAAAAGTGGGTCATAAAGATGTTGGGTTATGACTTTGAAATCATATACAAAAAAGGGAAGAAAAATGTGGTGGTAGATGCACTCTCAAGAAAGGATGAGGATGTGGAATCATTGTTGTGCGCCATTTCTATTATCCAACCAGATTGGATAAACGAAGCAAGGGAGGAATGGAAGAATGATGAAGAAGTGTGCGCACTTATTCGAAAGTTACAACAATATTCCGGTACATCTGATACATTTAGCTGGCAAAATGATTCATTATGGTATAAAGATCGCTTATAACTATGTAAGAATTCCCAACTCAAACAAAATATTCTTATGGAATTCCACACTTCTCCCTTAGGAGGGAACTCAGGATTCTTAAAAACTTACCACAGGGTTAAGAAGGACTTTTTTTGGGATGGCCTTAAATCGAATATTCAAAAGTTTGTGGTAGAATGTTTGGTTTTCCAACAAAATGAAGTTGAAATAATTAAGACCCTGGGTATATTACAACCTTTATCCATTCCAAGCCAATGTTGGGAGGAGGTTTCAATGGATTTTATCACAGGTTTACCCAAGTCTGAGGGAAAGAGTGTCATCATAGTGGTAGTTGACAAACTTACCAAGTATGCACACTTTTTTGCATTATCACATCCATTTAAAGCCAATACAGTTTCTACTGCATTTATGGAAAAAATTCAAAAGCTACATGGAAACCCAAAGATTATTGTAAGTGACAGAGATCCCATTTCACTGGAAATTTTTGGACAGAACTATTTTCTTGTCTTGGTACGCAGTCAGCTCATAGATCATCTTATCATCCTCATTCTGATGGGAAAACTGAGATAGTAAACAACTGTTTGGAAGGTTATCTCCATTGCTTTGTATCTGATAAACAGACATAATGGGTCAAATGGTTGCCTCTGGCTGAATGGTGGTATAACACTTCTTTCCATACAGCAACAAAAAGGACCCCATTTATGGCACTTTATGGATATCAGCACCATCCATCACATCATATTTGAGACAAAATTCTAAGGTTCAAGCAGTGGAACATCACATCGAACATCAACAACAAGTCCCCCAACTCTTAAAGGATAACCTCGTGTTGGCACATAATAGAATGAAACAAAATGCAGATCAAAATCGCAGTGAAAGAAGATTTGATGTAGGTGATTGGGTATTCCTATGGCTACGACCATATAAACAAATGTCCCTCAAGAAAACTAAGAAGGATAATAAATTATCACCAAAGTATTATGGTCCGTACAAGGTGTTGCAAAAGATTGGTACTATGGCATATAAATTGGAGCTTCCTGCAGCTTCTCGAGTGCACCCAATTTTCCATGTTTCATGCTTAAAGAAGGTTATAGGCGACAAGCTCCCAGTTCAAACAATATTTCCAAAACTTGATGAGGAAGGAAAAATTGTATTGGAACTGGAAGTAGTCACAGAACAAGAACTCGACAGCTATGAAATCAATCAATTTTAGAGTATCTCATCAAGTGGAAGAACTTATCCGTTAAAGATTCCACATGGGAGGATGAGACTTTTATACAGAAGCATCCATAAATACTCAAGCATTAAGGACAACACTTTTTTGAAGGAGAGGGGCATGTTAGGTCCCTATAATACTAGTGATTACCCCATTACTATTATAGTTGTATCCCTTATTAATATTGTTGTGCCCCTATTGTCCCCATATTGTTATTATTGTGCCCCATAGAATCCCTCTATTGTTATTTTTGTGGCTTTATATTATTATTGTTAGGTTGGCTGGGTTATATTGTGACTCCTTAGACTCCTATATATAGAAATGAGGTTTTGTCATTTGAATCATCCAAGAATTGTTCATTTATGTAATGTAAAGGAGGTTTCCCCCTCGAAGAGGCTGAATTCTAAGGCGTTGATCTATCTTTTCTATCTTTTGTGAGCTGGTTTCATAATAGATGTTGTCCAATACCTACGTGAACTAATCTCCAAACTTTAATGGCTATGACCCTTTAACCAGCCTCTACGGAACGAATTCATTGCAATAGCCCAACCCTTGAACGATTCTTTCTTTTGGGACACATTCTCCCTCATAACCATTTCATTAACTTTTTACCAATACTAAAGCCCGCATATATATATAAAATAACCCCACTGTTTTAACTATGCTAATTCACGAAATTACGACATAAATCCTTCATATCAACGTTTCCATTATTATAAACCCTTTACAGGGGAAATACACTAAAACACACCTTTTCTTCTTAAATACAGTCTTTTCACATATCTCGAGATTTACCTTTATCACTATATCGCATTATCGCATCAAGCCATTACATGCCTCCTTTGCCTCTCACATGCGATATGCAATTACAATAGGACCTCAAATAACTTAACCACACCCATATAACCCTATTGGGTCCAGCCTTCCAATAACATGGCTTTTAGGACTCTATCGCTTCCGATATGCGATAACGCATCAGATCCCAAACTTTAATAAACCTAAGTCCAGAACCTCTTCGAGTCCGCTCATATCGCTTTATCGCAATTGCTATGGCTCTACAATTGGTCTGATAACTCCCAAAGGTTTTTGCTGACGCGATATATCGGTGATCGCATGTTGCGACTCCTTATGGCCTGAGGTCTACCTCTTTATAACAATCTTTCCAACTTAATCATGGCTGTTGATCATAAGGATCCAACAGCGCCTGTGCATCGATTCTTTAGTCTTTCATCCATCTCTTTACTTGGTTTTTTACGCCATTTTTAATTTTTCTGTGGTTTCTGGGGTTCTTCAGGATTCTCGTCCTTCTACCCTCCTGCTGCATGACTCCCTCCTGAGCTTTCCTCTGTGGGTTTCTCAAATCATTATCATTCCAGGACTTTACTTTGGTCCTTCAAATGGATTCAAAGACCCATTATGTTCCTCTACCTTGCTCTTCTCCTCTATGTATCCTACCAAACTCTACCTGCATACATATGTTATACAAAATCCCTGATATACTCATAAATTATTAGTCGATGCTCAAAATGCACATTTACATAGTGTTGGAATTAAATCTTTGTTTATGTCTATACAACAAATGATTACATAACAAGACTCTATGTAGCTCTCTGGCCTGATCTTCTAACTAGTGACCTTTGTTCCTCTCTTTCCCATAGGCTTACAATCATACTCTAATTCGACCCAAAAAAACGCCTACTCTTCTTTCTTGTTTTTCTTTTCAATACATCATTAGCAGTTTTCTTTTACAATTTGAGGAACTGTTCCTCAGTTGTGAAACAGTTGCACAATAGTTTCTTCAAACATTTCTTAACTAATCCTAACTTAATCTGTTTGCCTAATTTGCACTAACAATGGCTGATCCAACCTTAATTTAAAATGACACAAAATGAAACTAAATAAAACAAAAACTTGAAGTGTTTTCCTCTCTATTTGCCAAAATAAAACAAAAATAAAAATAGCAAGAAACATCTTCCAATTGTTGCCTCTTCATTCAGATTCTCCTGCATCAGGCTCCTAGGGTAAATGAAATTTATGGCTCCTGTCCATGAGCTCTTCAATAGAGTACCCAACGCTCTAAATCTGGCTAGCATCTAACCAAAAACTATCTTCAATAGGATGACCCTTCCACTTGACTAGGTACTGCAAATATTCCTTCCGTCGAGTCTGTCTAGCCACCTTGGTATCTAGGATCTGTTCGATCTCTAGAGGCTTTGCTGGGCGAATTTGTTTAATCCATGTATCATTCTCTTTCTAGGTGTCCCATGTTCATCTTTCCGAACTGTCTTTGTCCTCTGCTGCAATGTAGGGGTACAGGTCTACTACATTAAAAATGGGCGAAATTCCAATACCTGGGGGTAACTACAATTCGTAAGCATTTGCAGAAAACTTCCGAAGAATCCCACAAGGCCCGATCTTTTTCCATTTCAACTTTTTGTACTCACCTTTAGGAAAGCTCTCTTTGTGTAGGTGTGCTAATACCAGGTCTCCTACATTGAACTGCACCTCCCACCTTTTCAAATCTGCCTTCTTCTAGTATCTTTGGCTACTGTTCTATAATTTTAATTTCACTTGTTCATGCAGATCGTTGATTGCCTTTGGGAAATATTCACCATCAGCACTCCTGGGCTCCAACTTTCGCAACTCCCGTAACTCATGTACTCCCCATGGATGCATTTTGTATAGGATTTGGAAAGGACTACTACCTATGCTCTGGTTGGGCGAATCGTTATAAGAAAATTATGTTTGTGCAAGCACATGATCCCATTGTCGAGAATTTTCTCCAACCAAACTCCTCAATAAAATTCCCAGACTTCAGTTCACCACTTCAGTTTGGCCATCGTTCTATGGATGATAAGCTGAACTGAAGTTTAGTTTGGTGTCTAATTTTTTCCATAATGTTTCCCAAAAATGTCTTGTAAATTTAATGTCCCGATCCAAAACAATAGACTTTGGCAAGCCATGTCATCTGATTATTTTGTTAAAGAACAAATGCGCTACATGTGTGGCATCACTTGTTTTCCTGCATGGAATTAAATGTGCCATTTTGGAGAAATTATCCACCACCACCATGATGGAATTGAATCCCCATTGTGTCTTCGGCAGAACTAAGACAAAGTCTAAACTGACTGAGTCCCATGGTCTGTTTGGAATGGGTAAGGGCGTATACAACCATGTGTTTTTGTTGTGTCCCTTTGCAAGCTGACACATTTTGCATCTAGCTACAAACCTTTGTACATCTCTGCACATCTTCAGCCAATATTAAAAGTGGCTCAACTAATCCAAGGTCTTGTCTATGCCAAAATGCCCAGCTAAACCTCCACTATGCTTTTCCTAGATTAAGTTCTCTCTCGTAGAACATTCCAGAATACACAACTATCCTCCTTTGAATAGCAATCCTTCCTGCATATTATAGTCCAGCCATGAACTTTTATCTCTCAACAATGGATTTTGGCAAGCTTCATGAGCTTCCTTAAAATCTGCATCTTCCTCATACAATTCCTTAAGATGTTCAAACCCTAATACTTGTATGGTACATTCCTGTAGGATAAGATTCCTCCTGCTGAACGCATCTACCACTTTTTTGGCTTGACCACTGATATGTTTCAACAAAAACATAAAACTTTGTAAGTACTCCACCCACTTCGCATGTTTATGGTTCGGCTTATGCTGCTACATATTATATTGCAATGCAGAATTGTATGAAAATAAGACAAATTCATTAGCCAACAAATAATATCTTCAATGATTTAGCACTTGAACCACTACATAAAATTCTTTGTCATAAGACATGTATTTCTGCCTACTATCGTTTAGTTTCTCACTGAAATAGGCTACTGACTTGTCCTCTTGACTCAGTACTGCACCAATGGCTATTCCACTAGCATCACAACGAACCTGGAAAAGTTTGTTAAAATTTGGTAACCTCAAAATTGGTTTTTCGGTAATCTTCCTTCTGAGTAGCTGAAAGCTGCTCTTTTCCATCTATGTCCAATGGAAAGGTTCATTTGTCTTCTTAATGGTGTCCAACATGGGTGTACAAATCCCATTGAAATTTTTTATAAATTTTCGATAAAAACTCACCAATCCATGGAAACTCCATACCTGAAACAAACTTTTGGGAGATGGCCAGCTAACTATGGCTACAACCTTTTTCAGATCCATTTTTAGTTCATTCTCAGAAATCAAAAATCCCAAATAAATTAACTCTTTTTCGAAAAAAGAACATTTCTTCAAATTTATCAGTAATTTATTCTTCTGCAATTTTTCCAATACATACCTCATGTGTTGAAAATGTTCTTCCTTCGTCTTCTTGAATATAAGTATATCATCCAGATACACAATCACAAATCTTCTAATGAATTCCTTGAGCATCTCCTTCATCAACTGCATGAACATGCTAGGGGCATTGCTTAACTGAAATGGCATAACCAGTCATTTGTACAAGCCTTCATTAGTCTTGAAAGCCGTCTTCCACTCGTCACCTTCTCGAATTCTAATTTGGTGGTAGCTGCTTTTTAGGTCTATCTTTGAAAAGTACATTGCTCCACTCAAACAATGCATCATATCATCCATCCAAGGTAAAGGGAACATGTACTTGATGGTGATCTTGTTAATGTTGGCATTTTTGCATAGGTGTGGCACTATGGTACAAGTGTTGTCCTTGATGGCAACTCTCTTTGAAGACAGATCTCAGTCCAGACTACAAGAATGAAGAGAAATTTCATATACGCAGGTTCATTAAGCCCAAGTTGCGTATACATGCTGGTACGCTATATACTAAGTCGCGGATACGCAGGCTCGCTATATACGAAGTCGCGTATGCACGCAGTTTCATGAACAGAAAAGAGCGTACATGTCGAGAAGCTTTCTTTTGGTCTGTGGTAGTTAGTCCTCGGTACTTGAGCCTATGTTTTTGGACCAAGGTATCTCGACAGTCGTGTTGATCCCAAGTTTTGAAGTTGATGGTATTGTGTTACTATGGTTTTGGACCGTGGTATTGTGAAGGGCCTAAGGCTATATAAGGAGAAGAAGATCATTAGGCAATTGTATCGAAAAGTCTTGAATATATAATGAAGAAAGAGATCTAGTATGCAGGTTCTGGGTTGATGATACATTGCTTGATCTGAGCTAAGGAGAGATCACACCGGTTGATGGAAGACTAGATCTAAGGATAGATCGGGATCAAATTGTTTGAAATGAACTATCTTTATATGGTTGATTATGCATATTTTTAGATCTGCATACTGACGCAATGTTATGTTCTGGGTATGACTGATGTCTGGTACAGCTGCGAAGTTTTAAGAAAATACTTTTAGATCTGTACGCATGTTGGCTTCGGTAAAAGCGCGTGTATACGCGGGTTTGTTTCATTGAAGTAGCATATATCTTTTGAAGCTTAATTTTTGGGGTTGCAGTTGGGTCTGACTGTTATTGCAGAGTTCTGTAGTCTGCTCTGTGTTCTGGTGACTGGGTGTTGACAGGGTTTCAGTGGTTCAGTGAATCATAGATTGATGATGCTAGTATTGGTTGTTTTGTGCTTCAATGATTTGTGAATGAATCGTGGTCTTCAGATTGTAATGTTATGCTTCAGGAGTATCCAGTCTGAAAATTGATGAAAAGTGGTACCTGAAGGAAAGAAGATTGTAGGCCAGCACCTACGTACTAGTATCTTAGCTAGTACAAGAGCAAAGGGGGTTGGAGCTCCCTTCCAGGAGAGTCTGGAAAACGAGAGAAGGTTGTAGCCTTCTGCAGGTTGTAGCCTGCGTACTGGTATAAGGTTGCACCAGTACAAAAGATTGTAAACTGAAGTTTCTGATTAAAGAAAGATAGAGACGACTTACAGCAGGTGGTTTTCACCCACATTGGGTTTCCACCTTATATCTTGGTGTTCATGTGTGTGGTTTTTGTGTGATGATCTGTTCTGTTATACTGCACCTGTTTACTGTTAAAATGGTTAATAATGTTCTGATGCATTTACTGAAGATAAGCTAACTGAATCATAAGATTTCTGATATACGCTAGTTGCTTTAGAAACAGCAGCGTGTACACGCGGGTTCACTTAACTGAAGTAGCGTATATGTTTCTGAATATGAAATTGAAAAAGTTTTATTGATCTGATAATACTGATTCACCCCCCCCCCCTCTCAGTATTATTTCCAACAATTGGTATCAGAGCAGGTCCTTGAGAGAAGCTTGATCGCTTGAAGGTAGATCGTTCATCATGAGCAATTACGAGAAAGAAGCATCAATCAGGCCACCGGTTTTTGATGGGACAAACTTCAATTATTGGAAGGTAAGAGTTACTGCCTATCTTCAATCTCTTGGTACAGAAGTTTGGGACATCGTAGAGACTGGCTACACTTTTCCTTCAGCTACTCCTACAGATTCGGCCGAGAAAAAGAAATATGAAACAAATGCGAAAGCAGTCAGTACTCTATTGGGATGTATATCCCAATCGGAATTCATGAAGGTAATGCACTATAAATCCGCAAAAGAAATATGGGACAAAATTGTCACAAGCTATGAAGGAGACGAACAGGTAAAGCGTGCTAAACTTCAAACTCTCAGGATTAAGTATGAGACTCTCAAAATGTATAATGATGAAAGTGTGGCTAACTATTTCCTTAGGGTGGATGAGATTGTTAATTGCATGAAAAACTTGGGTGAAGAAATAAAAGAGGCTATTGTGGTTGAAAAGGTTCTAAGATCATTGTCCCCCAAATTTGAATCTAAAGTGTCTGCAATAGAAGAAAAGGAAAATCTACGAACTCTTACTATGTCTCAGCTTCACGGAATTCTAACTGCTTATGAAATGAGAAAGGGAGGTCCATCAGACAGAAGAGAAGCTGCTTTCAAGGCTTCAGGCAAAGAAGATTATTATGAAGCAAGACACGTGCCAGAAGATGAAGAAAAAGAATCAAAATTTGTGAGAAATCTTCAAAGGGGTTCTGGAAGGTTCAGAGGTAAGTTACCTTTTAAATGCTTTGCTTGTGGAAGAGTAGGTCATTATGCTGCCAAATGTCCTCACAAAGATAAGAATGACAAGGGAAAGGAACCTATCAAATGGAACAAGAAACACAATGAAAAGAAGAAAAGCTACTACACTCATGAAGATAGTCATGGTCTTTCAAATAGTGACGAAGATGAACAAGGTAATAGATATAAACTTTTAATGGCTTTTGAAGATGATGACTACATGGATGCTATAGATGTAGAAGGCTTTTGTGAAGAAATGAATAATCTCAAAGTTTGCTTAGAGGAGAAAAGTGCTATTATTGATTCTCTACAATGTCAACTGGCTGAAAAGGAAAAACATCTTGAAAAATTGGAATGTGAGATTGTTTGTCTTAGAAAGGAGATTGAGAAAACAAAAGCGATTAATCTTAAATTTGTTAAAGGATCTGAAACCTTGGATGAGATTATCAATGTGCAGCGTTCTCCTCTGATCAAGACAGGTCTGGGATATAATGGAGAAACATCTCAAGCTTCTACCTCTAAAAGTTATCTTGATGCAGCAAGGAGGAGCGAGAAAAGGCCAAATAAAAGTCATCAGGTGAATCAGGGACAGTTTACCTCAAGAACAAATAAAGACTATCAAGAAATTCAGGGACAAGCTGCCTTAAGGACAAACAGAAGCTACAATCAGCCACAGGTAAAATCTTCCCAATTTTCCCCAAGAATGGATGTCAATAGAAGCTACAATCGGTTGGATGATAGATCTGATTATCGCAGAAGTTTCTTTAATGGCCAATGTTTTTCTTGCCATAACTTCGGTGACAAAGCAGCTCAATGTGTTGCCTACAAGACAATCATGACTAGAGAAGCTCAAAAGCAAAGAAGTATGACTGGAACCATGAAAAGGACTTATAACAACTTTTCGGTTCTTGAAAATGAAGTTGAATGCTCTATTTGTAATAACTTTGGTCATGAAGACTCTGAATGCAGGAGTAGGTTCAGAAAGACAACTCAGAAGGAACAAACCTCAAATATCAGAACATGGAGAATAAAGGAACCGCAACCAAAAAGATGTGGGATAACCTTTTATGCAGAATGTCAAGAAAGTCTATGGTACATTGACAGCGGATGTTCGAAGCATATGACAGGAGACAAAGAAAAACTTGAATCATATACCGCACTAGAAAAGGGAAAGCAAGTTTCTTTTGGAAACGATATCTCTGCAGCCATAAAAGGAAAAGACGTTGCTCCGTTGAAAGAGAAGGTCAAAGCTGGAAATGTTTTGTATGTTGATGGATTGAAGCATAATCTTTTGAGTGTCAGTCAGATGTGCGATCAAGGAACAGAGGTAATATTTAGATCAAATGGATGTTGTGTTCGTGATCTTGATACAGGTGAAACAGTGATCAAAGAAAGAAGGACTCCAAATAATCTATACATATTTGAAGAAAGACAACAACAATGCTATTTGAGCAAGGATGATGAACACTGGCTATCGCATCGGAGACTGGGGCATCTAAGCTTTTCACAAATAAGGAAAGCATGCAGATATCAGGCAGTTCGGGATCTTCCAGATATCAAAATTCCAGACAACACCATATGCAAATCATGTCAGTTTGGAAAGCAAACCAGAACTAATTTTCCTGAGAAGGAAGGATCAACTAGCATGCCTCTTGAGCTAGTACATACAGATACATGTGGTCCATTCAGAAAAAGAACACCTCGAGGAGAAGAATATTTGATATTATTCATTGACGATTTCTCCAGGTTTGTCTGGTTAGGACTTATGAAGCACAAAGATGAAGCATTCGAAAAATTCAAATCCTTCAAGGCCTTGGTTGAAAATGAATCAGGACACAAAATTAAGTGCCTCAGATCTGACAGAGGTGGGAAGTTTACCTCGAATGAATTTTTCGATTTCTGTGAAGAACATGGGATAAGAAGAGAATTCTCTACAACTAGAACTCCTCAGCAAAATGGAGTTGTGGAAAGAATGAACAGAACAGTCCAACAAATGGCTCGTGCTATGCTTGATGAATCAGGTACTCCCGCAATTTTCTGCGGTGAAGCTGCACATGCTGCAGTTATTATTCTCAACAAAACAAATGTCCGAGTAAACAGCACTCAAACCCCTCATGAGCTCTAGTGTGGTGAGACTCCTTCGGTGAAGCACTTCAAAATCTTTGGGAGAAAATGTTATATTAAGAATACTGATGAGCAACTTGGCAAACTTGAACCGAGAGCAGATGAAGGCATTCTTCTTGGTTATTCTCCACATAGCAAAGCATACAAGTGCTACAATAAAAGACTTGGCAGAATTGTTGACAGCATTGATGTTGTGGTTGATGAAAAGGGATACATTCCTAGGCAAGTTCATCATGAAGACATTGAAGAAGATGAAGGCTACCCTCAAAGACAGAATGATGAAGAAGAAGAACCTCAAGAAGAAGAAGAACCTCAAGAAGAACCAGAGGAGCAGACAAGAATAGAAGAGAAGACTCCATCCAGATATGTTCAGAAGAATCATCCAGAATCTCAGATTGTGGGGCAGAAAGAAGCAGGAGTACAAACAAGAAGAACAATTGCAGAAGCTTCAAGCTACTTGGCATTACTCTCTTCCACTGAACCACAAAATGTGAAAGAGGCATGCAAAGATGAATGTTGGATCAAAGCAATGGATGAAGAACTTGAGCAGATCAAAAAGAACAACACTTGGAAATTGGTTCCTAGACCAAAAGATAAGAATGTCATAGGGACAAAATGGGTCTTCAAAAATAAATTGAATGAAAATGGAGAAGTAATTAGAAACAAGGCCAGACTTGTTTGTAAAGGGTATGCACAGCAAGAAGGAATAGATTTTGAAAAGACCTTTGCTCCTGTTGCAAGACTTGAGGCCATCCGAATGTTCCTTGCTCTCTCAAGCTTTCAAAACTTCAAAGTATTTCAAATGGACGTGAAATCAGCCTTTCTGAATGGAGACTTAGAAGAAGAAGTATATATTGAACAGCTAGATGGTTTCATTCTTGGGAATGATCCAAACCTTGTATGTAGGTTGAAAAAGGCTCTCTATGGTCTCAAACAAGCTCCAAGGGCTTGCTACTATCGGTTGGACAAATATCTTCACCAACAAGGTTTTTCAAAAGGGTCAGCAGATAGCAATCTCTATATAAAAGTTGAAAATAACAAATTGCTAATACTTGTTGTGTATGTAGATGATATTATCTTTGGCAGCAATGAAGAGACTATGAGTCAAAACTTTGCCTTAGTTATGCAGAAAGAATTCGAAATGTCATTACTTGGAGAATTGACATACTTTCTTGGATTGCAAATCCAACAAAATGAAGGAGGTATTTTCTTGTCTCAAACCAAGTACCTCAAGCAGATCTTGAAGAAGTATGGCATGAAAGATTCAAAGCCAGTTTGTACCCCCATGGTTAGAGGATGCAGCCTCGGTGCAAATGATGAATCAGCAGCAATTCACCAACCAACTTATAGATCCATGATTGGGAGTTTGCTTTATTTGACAGGTACCCGACCAGATATTATGCATGCAGTAGGAATTGTTGGAAGATTTCAAGCCAACCCAAAGGAAACTCATCTTCAGGCAGTCAAAAGAATCTTCAAGTATCTTCAAGGGACTCAAAACTATGGCTTATGGTATCCTAGAGATACAGATCTCACTCTTCATGCTTACACAGATGCAGATTGGGCCGGAAGTGTGGATGACAAGAAAAGCACAAGTGGTGGTGCTTTCTTCATGGGTTCCAGATTAGTATCTTGGTTCAGCAAGAAACAGAGTTCGATTGCTTTATCTACAGCTGAAGCAGAATATGTGGCTGTGGCATCTTGTTGCACACAACTTCTTTGGATGATGCAGAGCTTGCGAGATTTTCAAATCACTTGCACTCCACCAGTCTCTATCTTATGTGATAATACAAGTGCAATCAGCATTTCAAAGAATCCAGTCATGCATTCAAAGACCAAGCACATACCAATCAAGTATCACTTCCTCCGGGAACAAGTGCTTGAACAAAAGGTCAAATTGGAGAATGTTTCTTCTAAAGAACAAGTTGTTGATATTCTCACAAAACCACTGCCCAGGGAGACTTTTGAATATCTCAGACAAAAGCTGGGAGTAGTTGATGCTTCATCCTGCTGTTGAAGCTTGTCTGTTCTAAAGAAAAGTTGGTATACGCGAGTTGTGTAAGGGATATCTGCGTACATACGCTGATTTATGCAAGTGAAGTCGCGTATATGGAGTTCTGAACAGCAAGCGCAGATTCTGGTTGGAGAAGGTCTGAGATGGGTATGCCAGAGTCCTTCAGGCAAAGTTTCAGGGGGAGCAGCAGGCATAGTTTTAGGGGGAGCAGCTTAAAGTCTAATAAAGTATTGTTGGCATTTAGATGCTTTTGGTTCTAGTTCAAAACTATTGTTGGTTTCAGGAGAAGGAGCACAGAAGGAAATCTTGGTTGCTGATCTAAAAGATGATTATCAGATGCTGCTGGTGACTTTCATAAGTCCTGGTCTAGATTTTTCGTCTCTATGTCATGTATCTCTTTTGTGATATCTCTTCTATGGTGTCAAGGTCATGTAACGGCCTATGTTGGTTTCCCCACTATGCCTGGGATGAATGATGTAATGTAATTGGTTGTTATATGTAAATTTCTGATGTATCCCCTCTTGGTTGGGAGTATGGATGTATATATTGAGTCTTTTGGTGATAGGAAGGTCCTTTATGATGTATAAGTCTTGGTTCTTTTGAATAACATCTTTTGCAGATCTTGCCTACAGTTAGAGGGAGCATGTTCAGCACAAGCAGAGCAGAGATATCAGCATGTACTCAAGGGGAGCACAGCCCTTTCCCCTTGATGACAAAGGGGGAGAATGATTCTAAGGATCTTGGGGTTGCCATCAAGTCCAAAAGGGGAGATTGTTGGCATTTTTGCATAGGTGTGGCGCTATGGTACAGGTGTTGTCCTTGATGGCAACTCTCTTTGAAGACAGATCTCAGTCCAGACTACAAGAATGAAGAGAAATTTCATATACGCAGGTTCATTAAGCCCAAGTTGCGTATACACGCTGGTACGCTATATACTAAGTCACGGATACGCAGGCTCGCTATATACGAAGTCACGTATGCACGCAGTTTCATGAACAGAAAAGAGCGTACATGTCGAGAAGCTTTCTTTTGGTCCGTGGTAGTTAGTCCTTGGTACTTGATCCTATGTTTTTGGACCAAGGTATCTCGGCAGTCGTGTTGATCCCGAGTTTTGAAGTTGATGGTATTGTGTTGCTATGGTTTTGGACCGTGGTATTGTGAAGGGCCTAAGGCTATATAAGGAGAAGAAGATCATTAGGCAATTGTATCGAAAAGTCTTCAATATCTAATGAAGAAAGAGATCTAGTATGCAGGTTCTGGGTTGATGATACATTGCTTGATCTGAGCTAAGGAGAGATCACACCAGTTGATGGAAGACTAGATCTAAGGATAGATCGGGATCAAATTGTTTGAAATGAACTATCTTTATATGGTTGATTATGCGTATTTTTAGATCTGCATAGTGACGCAATGTTATGTTCTGGGTATGACTGATGTCTGGTACAGCTGCGAAGTTTTAAGAAAATAATTTTAGATCTGTATGCATGTTGGCTTCGGTAAAAGCGCGTGTATACGCGGGTTTGTTTCATTGAAGTAGCGTATATCTTTTGAAGCTTAATTTTTGGGGTTGCAGTTGGGTCTGACTGTTATTGCAGAGTTCTGTAGTCTGCTCTGTGTTCTGGTGACTGGGTGTTGACAGGGTTTCAGTGGTTCAGTGAATCATAGATTGATGATGCTAGTATTGGTTGTTTTGTGCTTCAATGATTTGTGAATGAATCGTGGTCTTCAGATTGTAATGTTATGCTTTAGGAGTATCCAGTCTGAAAATTGATGAAAAGTGGTACCTGAAGGAAAGAAGATTGTAGGCCAGCACCTACGTACTAGTATCTTAGCTAGTACAAGAGCAAAGGGGGTTGGAGCTCCCTTCCAGGAGAGTCTGGAAAACGAGAGAAGGTTGTAGCCTTCTGCAGGTTGTAGCCTGCGTACTGGTATAAGGCTGCACCAGTACAAAAGATTGTAAACTGAAGTTTCTGATTAAAGAAAGATAGAGACAACTTGCAGCAGGTGGTTTTCACCCACATTGGGTTTCCACCTTATATCTTGGTGTTCATGTGTGTGGTTTTTGTGTGATGATCTGTTCTGTTATACTGCACCTGTTTACTGTTAAAATGGTTAATAATGTTCCGATGCATTTACTGAAGATAAGCTAACTGAATCATAAGATTTCTGATATACGCTAGTTGCTTTAGACACAGCAGCGTGTACACGCGGGTTCACTTAACTGAAGTAGCATATATGTTTCTGAATATGAAATTGAAAAAGTTCTATTGATCTGATAATACTGATTCACCCCCCCCTCTCAGTATTATTTCCAACAGTTAATGGCCCGGGAATCCATGCACATTCTCCACTCACCTCCTTTCTTGGGAGCTAAAACAGTCGGAACTTCACAAAGGCTTAAACTCTCCTAAATCAGCCCTTTATCCAACAACTCCTACACCTACTTCTGGATTTCTTCATTATCCTTTGGCTTCATCTGGTAGGTAGCCTTGTTTGGAGAACTGGTTCCTGGATTAAAATCAATATGGTGACTAATTCTCCTCTTTGGTGGTAATTTTTCCAGTGGATCATCTACCACAATATCACTAAATTCTTGCAGCATGTTCTATACCTCTTATGGTAAATCAGTATGGTTGGTGTGTGCTAACACTCGCCTTGGTCTTCTCACAACTGCATAACCCAATTCACTCCCTCCAAGCCGTCATAGAAAGTCCTTTCCTCCTAGCAGCAATGCTTTCGTTCCACTTGTTTCTGTTGTCTCCTCTTCTTTCATGGGTACCAAGGTATGCTTTATCCCATCTTTAACAAATCTGTAACAATTTTCCACTCCGTCATGGACTACCTTCCTATCGTACTACCCTATTCTACCCAGCAGAATATGGCACACGTCCATCAGCATTATGCCACAAGTTACCTTATCCTTATACTTGCCTATTTGAAAATCTACCTCACATTGTTCATCAACTAACAATTGGTGTCCCTTCTGCAACCACGACAGCCTATATGGAGTTGGGTGTTTTGTTCTCTTCAAACCTAGTTTCTCCACCATCTCCGTAGCTACCAAATTATCAGTGCTCCCACTGTCAATAATCAATTTACAACATTTTCCGTGTGACTTACATACAGTCCAGAACAATGCTTTCCTTTGTGTCTGATCAACTACTTCCTTAACTAGTTTTAATAATACCCTGTTCAACACTAAGGCTTCCCTAGTTTCTGGTATATTTTCCACCTCCTGTAACAGTGCATCTACTTCATCGAGCTGAGCAACATATGCTCCCCTCTGCCCAGTTTGTTCATTTTTAGGACATTCAAAGGACCCGTGTCCCCACTTGTGACACTTGTAACACTGGTATGCATTTCCTCTGCCTCTGCCATTACCTCTTCCTCGCTGGTATGGCCTTCCTCTTCTACTGTTACCTTCCCTTTCACTCTATCCTGAAGTCTTCGAACTACTACCCTCTTCATTGTTGTTGGCAGTCTTACCTTTGCCAAAGGTCTGTCCTCGACCTCTACCAGAACCATGTCGTCTTCTGGTATTCTGTTTCCTAGCAATATTTTCCTCTGCCTTCAAGCTTCCTCCATGGTCTTAGGGGGAAGAATGCTAATTTCATCTAGGATCTCCATCCGTAGACCATTCACAAACCTCGTTTTTTCTCAGTGGTATCATCTACATAACCAGCACTCAGATTAATTTTATAAAATTCTTTAGTATATTTCTTCACAGTCATCATTCTCTACTTCAAGTTTTGTACCTGTCTGTAAAGGGAAATTTGATAATCTTTAGGCAGAAACTTGATCTTCATTTTAGCAACTATCCTGTCCCATTTTTTAATCAAGGGTTTGTTTAATTTCCTCCTTTCTACATGTACACTATCCCACCAAAATGCTACATGTCCCTTCAATTTGGTGACAGCAAACCTGACCTTCTTGTCTTCGTTGATTTCTTCATATTCAACATATTTATCTAATTCACTTATCCAGTCTAACAAGGCCTCCGTGGACAAACTTCCATCATAATTAGAGAGCTCCGGTTTTGGCTTGTTGCTAGCCAACAAAACTAACTTCAATAGCTTAATTTTTGGTCCTTCTTCATCTGACCCATCTGTTGCGGCTATGTTTTCCTCCTCACTCTCATCCCCATTTTCTGGATCTCTATGCCTCCCTGCTTCCACCGCTGCTAGGCCTGAAGTTAAATTTCTAATTTATTCTCATAGCCCTTCGTCTACTACTCTTTTGACGGCTCTTCCTCGACCCCTTATCCTATCTCCATCTTTACTAAGAGAAGGAAAAACCTGCTCTGATACCAAAATGATGTTGTCTAATACTTGCATGAACCAATCTCCAAACTTTAATGGATACGACCCTTTAACCAGTCTCTACAAAATGAATTCATTGCAATAGCCCAACCCTTGAGCGATTTGTTCTTTTGGGACTCATTCTCCCTCATAACCCTTTCATTAACTTTTCACCAATCCTAAAGCCCGAATATATATATAAAACGACCCCACACTTTTAACTATGGTAATTCACGAACTTACCATGTAAATCCTTCATATCGACATTTTCATTATTATAAACCCTTTACAGGGGAAATGCACTAAAACACACCTTTTCCGCTTAAATATGTTCTTTGCATGTATCCCGAGATTTACCTTTATTGCTATATCACATTATTGCATCAAGCCATTATATGCCTCCTTTGCCTCTCACATGCGATATGCGATTACAACCGAACCTCAAATAACTTAACCATGCCCATATAACCCTATCGGGTCCACCCTTCCAATTTCTTTATTGCGACCTTTCCTTTATCACAATTGTAATCGTGCGGGTCACACTAACATGGCTCTTAGGACTCCATCGTTTCCGATATGCGATAACGCATCGGATCCCAAACTTCAATAAACCCAAGTCCAGAACCTCTTCAAGTCCGGTTGCTTTATCGCAATTGCTACAGCTCTACGATTGGTCTGATAACTCCCAATGGTTTTCACCGATGCGATATATTGATGATCGCATGTCGTAACTCCTTATGGACTGAGGTCCACCTCTTTATAACAATCTTTATGACTTAATCATGGTCGTTGATCATAAGGATCCAACAGTGCCTGTGCATAAATTTTTCAATCTTTCATCCATATCTTTACTTGGGTTTTTACGCTATTTTCAATGTTTTCTGTGGCTTCTGGGGTTCTTCAAGATTCTCGTGTTTCCACCCTCCTTCTGCGTGACTCCCTCCTAAGATTTCATCTGCAGGTTTCTCAAGCCATTATCGTTCCAGGACTTTACTTTGGTCCTTCAAATGGATTCAAAGACCCATTACGATCCTCTAGATTTCTCTTCTCCTATGTGTATCCTGCCAAACTCTGCTTGCATGCATATGTTATAAAAAATCATGGATATACTCATAAATTATCAGTCGATGCTCAAAATTCACATTTACACAGCATTGGAATTAAATCTCTGTTTATGTCTATACAACAAATGATTACATAACAAGAGTCTCTGTCTCTCTCTAGCCTGATCTTCTAACTAGTGACCTCTGTTCCTCTCTTGCTCGTAGGCTTACAATATAGTCTAATTGGGCACAAAAAAACCCCTACTCTTCTTTCTTGTTTTTCTTTTCAATACATCATTAGCTGTTTTCTTTTACACTTCGAGGAACTGTTCCTCAGTTATGAAACAATTGCTCAACAGTTTCTTCAAACAATTCTTAACTAATCCTAACTTAAGATGTTTGCCTAATTTAAGAACTAACAATGGTTGATCCAGCCTTAATTTAAAATGATACAAAATGAAACTAAATGAAACAGAAACTTGAAGTTTTTTCCTCTCTATTTGCCAAAATAAAATGAAAATAAAAATAACAAGAAACATCTCCCAACTGTTGCTTCTTCCTTCGGATGCTCCTACATCAGATAGGTCTAGGATTAGATACATCTCATATTATAATTTGGATTTAGTTCCACTTTCTACATGCTAGAAGTTCCCTCATACAGGGTAGTATTTAGAGTGGTTTGGCTAGTCCAGAAAGTCAGCTTAAGGATCACTTTCTTGCCTAATCAATAATAAGAGTCGATTTGATGTCTCTTCTCTATTGGTAGGTGAAAGTCATACTTTAAGATAGTAGAGATAGAGAAATGGTAGTTGGACCCAATTGAACTAGTCAGAACCACCATTTCAATGGAAAATGAACTATTTTAAGTTCATGACTCGTGGTCTCCCTTAAAATGTTGGAAGGTCATTTTTTCTGATCAATTTTTTTAGCGCTAGAAGGAGGGCTTGTTTTAAATTGTTTGTTAAATTTTTTATTGTAAAATTTTAAACTTTGAATTATGGGTTCCTCCAAAACACTTCTTTGGAGATGCTTTAGTGTATCAAAATCCAACATTACTCCAATCAAGGGATTTAAAAAAATTTCAAATGTAAAGTTCAATGGTAAGTTTCTACCTTTAATCACCTATTTCAGTTCATTTCAAATTCTCAAAAAATTAATATTGATGAGGTCGATCTTGGCAAGATTTTCATTTGTACATTGACAGGACAAGCAAAATACTGGTGTCTTTCACTTTTAGTTGGCTATGTACATACTTTGGATGAGTTTGCAACAATATTCATACAACTATAAAAAGGTGTGCAAACAACTACTTGAATTGTGTAGGACAGAAGGTGAGCCCTTGGATCAATTTTTAGTTAAATTTAAATTGACATTAATGATCTTTAAATCCAATGACTTACCTCCTGAACATCAATTAACGAGTTGGTTTAAGTATTTAATTTCTCTTCCTTGTAATTATAATGAAAAATCACATACCAAGGAAGACACTAATAAAGTTATTTATGACAATGAAAATATTGAACTTGGTTCTTCTTCATCTTCAAAAATTGTTTTAATTGATTCCCAATCCTCAAATGAATGTGTTTTTGAAAGTGAAAAAGGTAATAGTTCAAACACTTCCTCTCATAGTCATAATCTTTTCAATGATTATAAATCAACTTCTATTTCTCAATCATACAATGACAACGTACCTTTTTGCAGTTTTAATGTTGAGGATAATAATAATTTTCAATTCATAATCGTTTGTAAAAAGGAAATATTTGTAAACAAACTTCCACAATGTTGTAACATAATTTGTAACATGGATGTATATTATAATTTACCTTCTCTCATTCCTTTCAATTTCTTTCTTTGTTCAATTTTATTTTTGATTTTGTAAACATACTATGCTGGCATATTGAGCAACAAGGTTCAACACTCTCATTAAATTCATTAGTTAGTACATGTAGTAATCAATTTCAAAATTTCAATCATTTATTTCAATTTATTCTTAGGTTAAGGTTATACCTTATGATTGGATAGTTGATTTTAGATTTCCAAATGCATTTTACACAAATGATAACAATCAATATTACATCTATACATTTTGACCAACCATGCATTATTTTCATAAATATTCCTCATTTCTATCCACTCGATTCTTTTGAAAATAATATTTTTGATGTTTCTTTAAAATGACCTTTCATTTGCAAAGATTTAACATTTAATAATGGTTCGTTGTCTCCTCTTTCTTTGAATTATTTTCAAACATCTAAATCACATCCTTATTTTGATGATCCTATAATTAAATATTTGGAAGAGTTTCAAGCGAAGTATTTTGTAAATAGTTTTATTTTTATTTTTTCAATTTTAGAAGTACGTAGTGTGTTTCATTTTTGTTTCAATATTTCGACTCCTTTTTTATTTTTGTTGACATTTGTTGTTTGCATGCATGCAGAAATAAAGTTGAGAGCATGGTTACATTGGAAGTTTGATCTTACCTTTTCATAATCTGCTTTTTTAGATTAGGATTAGGAATAGACTAGATTTATTTTTGTTAATAGTTGTAGATTGAATAAAAATGTGATTTTAAACATTCTTAAGAAATACATGGAAGAAGATGAAGATAAATGAGGTAAACTTATTACCAAATTCTTCCAGGTATGCATCATCTAATTGTTTTATTTTAGTTTGTCCTTATTTTCCTTTAGGCGTTTCTTGCTTATGTTTGGTTGTCTTCCTGTAGGTTTTCTTTGGAATAATTTGGAAGACCAATAAAGCAGTTGTGAAAATTTTAGTGATGACAATTGCCAAAATGCATTCAGGGAAATTTTGTTTCTCATTTCCAAAGCTTTCATTTATTATGAAAGATTGATTATGAAGGCTTTATATTTTGTTTGGAAGCCAAACTTATAAAACAAAATTAACCTTTCTTGAACTTTTATAAACAATTTTCTTTCGCAACTCCCCATTAGATTAGAAAATTATTTAATGAATAACTAACTTACTAAGAAAGACAAAATTAACATGCTTTGCATTCCTCTTAACAAGAAACACAATTTCTTATGTCAAGATCATTCTTTCTACTTTTTTAAGTTGAGTATTATTTCTCTTATGATTTACTTTTTGTGGTTGATTGTTTTTTGGTTTTGCTAGTTTCTCTTGGCTCTTTAATTTGGGTTTGAATTGATAGCATCTCACTTCTTCCCTCTATAATCCGTTGACTACCAATTTTACCTTTGCCTCAAAATGATTTAAGTAATATTACCAAGCCTTTTTAAAGAGTTCTTTTTAACCCAAATTTGGTTAATACTTGCGAACTTTTAACTCTTATCTAATGGAATCCATTAGTAAAAGGAAGAATAAATGGAAGATGATTAATTTGCTACTTTTCATACCCATATTCAAGTTCTAACATCATTATCTTCTATTATTATTTTAATTCTCTCTTTCCTTAATACACATAAGAAAACTACTTTACAATAAGACATATCCTAAAATAGATACTAAGGTTACAAAAGAAATAAACCGGTTTAGTATTTTATAACTCTTCCATGGCATCCCCATATCTTAAGGAGAGGAATTGTCTCCCCATCTATTAGCACAAATTATTAGAGTATAAATTAAAATTTGTGTGAAAAACTTGGAATATAGGTGGTCTCCATAATGACCCAGTCTACCATGATCATGGGCTTTGATTATTATGACATTTTCGAATTTGGTCACAAAGCCAAGATAATGGCTCACAACACTTTGTTGTAAGACAAAAGGTCTCATCACGAGCCAAAATTTTCATGACTATCAACACTTATGAATGGGCTTGTCATATTTGGTTACCAAGATAGGACAAGGGTTTTCAGAGGTATTAATGAAATATGTTTTCTCGTAAGTACTAAATAGTAGGTGGGATACTGACATTCCTTTAAGTTAAAAGGTAACCTTGTTAAAACCATGGACATCTGTTGGAAACAGTGGCTTTACCTGTGACAATGTGAGTTCATCTTTCTTATTAAACACAAGGCTAAACTTTTATCCTTTAGTTTATGTTGTCATTAATTAATGGTTATTATAAACATGATATTATTCTTATGATTTATACAACATATGTTCAAAATGATTAAACCATGCTTTGAGGGATTTCATAGAGTCTGAGTCTTAGCATTTTTATTTTATTCAACCTTGCCCCTTTTCCTTTTAGGATTTCATTAAAAATAAACCAGAGATAACTGGTTCTTCCCAATGTGTCATCCTCATTGTGGTAAAAACGCAACCCCCCCATTATTCACTTAATTCTCATTACGAGGATCCTTTGATTGAATGGTTTGTGATATTACTATTTGATTTTGAGTATTCAGATTGCTTCAATGAGTTCAAGATTTTCCTATCTTCCTATCATAACTTTTTCATCTCATTTGGTTGTTTGGTTTGCAAATGGTCTCTAAATGAAGATTGGACATTTTCACTGCCTTGGCCTACTAAATGTATAAAATGTACATAAATTTTGTTTTATAAACTTATTTCTTTGCAAATAATAAACTTTTGTTTGTAAATATTAGTTTTATTTGTTTTATTTTAATTTTTAATCAATTTTATTAATTATTAAAATAGCCGCCAAGACTAAGACCAAGTCTTTTATTACAAAGTGGATTTTTGGCTTATTGAAAAAAGTGGAGAAATACCTATTGAAAAGAATGCATGTATCAAATTTAATATTGGAGCTTTCATATCAGAGCTTTGATATTGGAGGAATTCATTTGAAATCCCCTGATATTCAAAGTCCCATCCATAGTGGTTCTTTTCAATAATCATATGAATATATTAAGTGGTCATATAACTTCCAGAACTATATAATAAAGCATCAGTTGGAGGACCCATATGAAACGTCATTGATTCTGCTCCCGCATATTGGAGGTAGTGCATATCGGAGATTTCATTTTGAGACACATTTAAAAAACTCTGATAACACCATTTCGCAATCTCTGATACAACACTCTCTCCAATCTCCAATACAACACTCTCTCTGATCTCTAATGCAACACTCTCTCTGATCTCCGATCTTTGATAATTTTATAACCTCCTACCTTGATCTCCGATAATAATATCCCTCCAATCTATGACCTTTGATATTCCACTCACCTCTGATATCCAAACCTGATACACTATTTAAAGGGAGTTTAATACAATATCCCATCTTCTCCATATCAAAGCCTCCCAATATCACAACTATTTTGTTTTTTCCTATTTTAAAAAGTTCTAATGGGATTACCTCTTATACAACTTACCTCTTTCCACGTGTCACTCCTGCTTTGGCCACTATTATTATCATAAATAAAATGCCACATAATTAATTTAAAAAGGGTCACATTTCATAAATGATATTTTATGTGTATTATAGCATTTTTACTTGTCTTCTCCATTTTAATAAAATCCTCTATTTGCAACTGATTTTATTATTTGTTATAGTGGAGAGGCTTCCATGGCTGATGATGTAAAATAGATCCAGTCAATATTCTTGAAGGAACCCTCCAAGTGGCACAACCCTAGATAAGAACATATAGTGGTTGTTGAAACAACGTGGCTAAGATTGGATTTCAACCTGAAATGTGCAATTTTATCATGTCAGAAGAAAACCAAAGTAATCATCAGGTACCAAACAGAGTGATTTTTCTCAACTGATACAATCTATATTTGGCCTGCGATCTAATAGAAGAAAAACCACCAGATTCATTTGTGTTTTATTGCGCTGAATGTTGAGAGATAAGGGGAGTCTATTATATTTTCCATTATGTATAAATTCCCATATCTAAGATAAAATAAGAGATATGAATCTGAGAGAAAAGTGCAGAATAATACTAGAGCTTACAACATGTTTGTATAGAAGATGTTAAGACTCATTTACACTATTGTAGTGAGACAAAAGAGGACCTGCACTACTGTAATTCTTTGATGTTTTGTGTAATTGATTCATTTTTATAATAAGATTTATTTTTTTCATAATATGTACAACACTTTTTCTTTCTCTATTATTGAAAATCAATTCATCAGATTTCAAATTCATTTATGGAGTACAAGTATGTATGTGGCTTTTTAGAACTACTCTTGATTGTTTACTGAAAGGCTCATTTAGGATCTAGTCAACCGATCTTGCAGGGTTAATCAGAAATGAGTTTCGAAACTAGAAGTTCCATAAGGACGAACCTTTATCTCCTTGAGTTGCTGGCTATCTAACAGTTTAATCTTATAGATGTCGTACTTTCCACATGTAATGTATTTAAACTATTCCAATATTGTGATATGAATATTTTTGTTCTTATGAATATGTTTTTATTAGGAATTAGATACTTTTGTAGTTGGATGTTTGTTAACTATTTAATATGCATATATTTGTATACATTTGTTGAAACAAGGTTTAGATCTTGGAACTATTTCTTTGATCTATTTCCTTTATCTCATTGTAATTTCAATATGCTTATGTTTCCTTTTCCTTTCTTTTAGCTTGCTCTTTATTGAAAGAAAGACTAATCCTTCCTTTAATAAATATAGGTCTAGGATTAGATGCATCTTAGATTATACTTTGCATTTAGTTTTACTTTATGCATGTTAGAGTTTCCATCATACAAGGGCAGTATTTAGAGCGGTTTGGCTGGGCCATAAATTTAGCTTAAGGATCACTTTCTTGCCTGATCAACAAGAAGAGTTAACCTAATGTATCTTCTCTATTGGTAGGTGAAAGTCATACTTGAAGATAGTAGAGATACAAATAGTGTAACTGGACCTAATTGAACCAGTCAAAGCCACCATCTCAATGAAAAATGATTTGTTTTATGTTCCCAACCGAGTGGTCTCCCTTAAAGTGTTGAAAGGTCATTTTTTTATCAACATGTCTCAAGATGCACCACATGAGCACATATCAAGGAAATGTTAGCCTGTGTTTGGAGACTTAGGTTTCTATGGTTTGTGCTTGTCCAAGGTTTGGTTATTCAATTTACAATTGTTTCCTATGGAGTTGTAGTCCCATTCTAGGGCTCACCTCCGGTTCATACTATGAACCACACGGTATATGGTTGGGTGGAATGTGGAGAGATGATATCCAGATAATTTTTCCAATGTCAAATAAGTGTTTATGCTTCATGTGTAATAACTTATGTGTTATGTTGAATTATTTCCTACTATGTCAAAACCCTAGTATTATGGTTCTCATTAATTGTTGTTAATGAATTTCTATTTTTTTGTGTTATTATACATTTACAATTTATATGTGATATTTAATGCATCCATGGAATATAGTATTACGTTCATGCTAACCATATTTTCTAGACACATGAGAAAATTAATCCAGATTTGAGCGTATTCGCTTCCACAATTTTATTAATCAAGTTTTACGTAGTATTGGTTAAGTAGAATTTACCAACTAGGGGTTGGGGATGTTAGAAGGTGGTGTCAAAGTGTATTTTACAACAATGGGTCTAAATTGTGTGAGGTTCAAAGCATGATGAGGAAATTTTTACAGGTTACGTGTTTCCCATCATTAGTTTGACAAAAGTGACAATGGTAAGAATAATATAAATTTCTCTAAATTTGAAGGTAGATCCATAGAAGGGTATCAAACATGTTTAAAAGGAATGACATGTCATAATTTAATGGTTTCTAGTCCTAATTGTGGCAAATTTGGGGCAGATTGAAGAATTACAGATTTCTCACCAACTCTTTCACAAAATATCTAATGGTCAGAATGATGAAAATTCACCTCAAAAATAGAGTATAGGTGCTAAGAAATTCTCAACAATGGTTAATTTAGTTCTTTTATAGTGAAATTACTAGAAATTTATGGAAAATGGTTAATTTTAGCCTTGGAGGGATAAAACTTGAGCACACACATTGTTTCCATGTATAAAGTTTTATTTATTTATTTCAAATGTTAATATGTATGTGTGTGTGTGTGTGACCTGTGACACTAAACAAAGAATAATGTGAAATGTAGGGTTCCATGGTCGAGACAAATTGAGCTCATGTGGATTTGTAGTGGGCAGGACCATTGTTGGAAATAATACTGAGAGGGGGTTGAATCAGTATTATCAGATCAATAATTTTATTTCCCAAACATATTTATATACACTATTTTAGTGAAGCGAACTAGTGTGTGCATGCGACTGTGCTTAAAAAAACTAGCGTATATGCAGAGAACCTGTGATTTAGATAGTTTCTCATGTGTTGAGCTTAAACCAATACATTAGAGATTTATTAAACAGTGTAATAAAAGCATAATAAAGCATCACACATAAGCAACACACATGAACACAAAGATTTAAGGTGGAAACCTAATGTGGGTGAAAACCACCTACTGTTGTCGTCTCTATCTTATCTTCTTTTAATAATAAGAAAATCTGTTTAGAATCTTGTACTGGTGCAAACTCATACCAGTACACAGGCTTCTACCTGTAGAAGGTTACAACCTTCTCTCGTTTTCTAGCTTCTACTGGAAGGGAGCTACAACACCCTATTGCTTGTACTAGCCAATATATTTACTAGTATGTAGGTGCCAACCTACAGAAATCTCCACTCTTTCACTAGGGACCATGTTTCATGAACTTTCAGAATGGATACTCCTGGATCACAACACCACAAGCTAAAGGCCAGGTTTCATCAAATTTTCACACTGTACCCATCAAAGCCTTTTAAACTTAAACTGCATCAACCAATATTCAGTTAATCTGACAATCAGATCACTAACACTAGAACATTGCGTTGAACCCAAAACCCTGCATCATCGTCTAGAACTAGCTGTAACCTCAAAGATCATGCATTAGATTGTATACGCTACTTGGGTTAACCCTACCTGCATGTATACACTACTTCCTTTAACCCAACCTACGTATATCTCTAAAGATACTGAATCATAAACTTCTAAACCATAGAATGTACTAATCAGCGACATTCTAAAGATATACTATCATATTATAGCTTTCAAAATAGATAGCAACAAGGATCAACCTTACTTCTCAATTAATCAATCAATCAGACTCAATTTCCTTATACAACAGTTCTACGTTCATATCTAATAAGGCTTCATTGAAAGATAACAATAAAACAATATAATTTGATCAGATAGATCAGTCAAATATGAAAAGAAGATTTTCTTTTTGTATACTCTACTTGAAAGAGTCGAACCTACGTGTATACTCCCTTTGGCCGAGATGAACCTGCATACAGATCTCGAAATTTTGATTCAAAACTTTGCTGCAATTTCAGACTTTAGACAAATCGAGGTCATGATAGATAACTAATAGAACAGGTGCAAAACATCAGGTCTAGTCTTAACCAATATCAGATCATTCAAGAATAATTCATTTCAAGTTTCATGATTCCTGATCCAATGTTGAACTCAAGGTGCACATGATATTTCATATCCAATCCCAAACATAACCCTGCAACATAATATATACTTTAGATAGAAGTATTCCTTAGAATCTAATTGCTTACACACCTTGGCCTAATGATCTTCTCCTCCTTATATACTCTTAGGCCTTTCTCAATACCTTGGACCAAAACCACTTAGGACCAATACCTGGGACCCAATACCTAGGGTCAATACCTTGGATCAAAGGCCTCGGACCAATTACCTTGGATCAAAGGCCTTGAACCAATTTCCTTGGACCAAAATACCTTCAACAAAAAACTTGGTTTTCCAACATGTACGCGCTTTTCCTCCTATTAAAGTGCGTGTATACGTTATACACTACTTTTGTTCTGTTAAACCACGTGTATACGCACCTTGGACAAAGTGAACCTGCTTATACCTCTCTTTCTTCATTCTTTGGAGTCTGATTTGTAATCCTTTGTTGTTGACCTGCTGCACTATAAACTTTCATCTGAGTGACTTTCCATCAAGGAAAAAACTTGTATCATAATGCCAACAATCTCCCCCTTTGGACTTGATGGAAACAGTAATACCAAGACACTCTCCCCCTTTGACATCAAGGGCAAAGGGTGGACCAAGATATTATCTCCCCTATGTTGTTCATGCTCCCCCTAAGTACATGCTGAATTGTCTGATTGAGCTCCCCTTTGTACATGCTGAGATGTACTGAAACCATCCATGCTCCCCCTGAGTACAAGCAGAGTCTGCAAAAATATTCTCCAAAAGAATAACATGACTCTATAACTCAACTATCTAAGTATGACCTTCTTATCACCAATGACTCATACATACATCCATCTCCCAACCAAGTGGGGATATACAAAATTTGACTCATCCACCCAACTAAGTGGGATATACCAATTATTTATACATGACAGAAATGTAATTACATCATCCATCCCATACAAAGTGGGGATACAAATTACATCATTTGTCCAATAGGACTCATTCAAATGTATGAGAAGACATACCACACCCTAGACTTTTACATGACTTAAGCAAAAAAAGGTATAAATATCTAAAATCATATCTGGACTCAACAACCATAATGCCAAAAATGCAGAATGCGAGTGAACGCTAATGCTCCCTCTGAACCTGTGCATTGTTAACAAGTCAATGATCAAGGTATCTTTTTCAATTAGATAAAAATTAATGAACAAAGCATATCAATAGATTGTAATCATCAACATTAGACAGAGTGCCCATATCAGAGCCTGCCCCACTATTTTTCTTGTCTGAAAAACATATACACTCCTTGACCCACAGAAACCCACATATGTACACGACTATACTTCATGAAACACGCGTATAATAACCTTTCTCTGAAAAATTGGATTTAACAGTAGGAAGATGCAACAACTACTCCTAGCATTTGTTTGAGATATTCAAATGTTTCTCTGCGAAGTGTTTTAGTGAATATATTAGCAACCTATTCTTTGGAGGGAACATACTCCAATTTGACCTTTTGCTCAAGCACTTGTTCACATAGAAAATGGTATTTGTTGTGTATGTGCTTGGTATTGGAGTGCATGACTGGATTCTTTGAAATACTGATGGCACTTGTACTATCACATAGAATGGAGATGGGTGGAGTACATGTGATCTAAATGCCTTGCAAAGTTTGCATCATCCAAATTAGTTGTGTGCAACAAGATGCAACAGCGACATATTCTGCTTCAACTATAGATAAAGCAATTGAACTATTTTTCTTACTAAACTAGGACACTAACTTGGAACCCATATAGAATGCACCACCACTAGTTCTTTTTCTACCATCAACACTTCTTGCCCAATCTGCATCTGTATATGCATGAAGAGTAAGATCTGCATCTCTAGGATACCATAAACCAAAGTCTAGAGTTCCTTGAAGATATTTGAAAATTCTTTTGATTGCCTGAAGCTGTGATTCCTTTGGATTTGCTTGGAATCTTCCAACTATTCCTACTACATGCATGATGTCAGGTCGGGTACCTATTAGATAAAGTAGACTGCCAATCATGGATCTATAAGTTGGTTGATGTACTGCTGCTGATTAATCATTTGAGCTGAGACTACATCCTATTACCATTAGGGTACATACAGGTTTAGAATCTTCCATTCCATACCTTTTCAAGATATGTTTGAGATATTTGGTTTGTGAGAGAAAAATACCATCTCTATTTTGTTGAACATGAAGACTAAGAAAATAGGTAAGTTCACCAAGCAAGGACATTTCAAATTCTTGTTGCATTACTGAAGAAAAATTTTGACTCATGGATTCTTCATTGCTACCAAAAATGATATCATCAACATAAAGAATAATAATTAGCAATTTGTGAGTTTCAATCTTTGTATATAGATTGCTATCTGTTGAATTTTTTTTCAAACCTTGTTGGTGTAGATATTTGTCAAGGCGGTAATACCAAGCCCTTCGAGCCTGTTTCAGATCATAGAGGTCCTTTTTGAGTCTGCAAACAAGTTTTGCATCATTTCCAAGAATGAATCCTTTTGGTTGTTCAATATAAACTTCTTCTTCTAAATCTCCATTTACAAAGGTTGATTTTACATCCATTTGGTATACTTTGAATTTTTGAAAGCTAGAAAGAGCAAGAAACATCCTTATGGCTTCAAGTCTGGCAACAGGTACAAAAGTTTCTTCAAAATCTATACCTTCTTGTTGAGCATACCCTTTACAAACAAGTCTGGCCTTGTTTCTAATGACTTCTCCATTTTAATTCAGATTTTTTTTGAATATCCGTTTAGTTCCCATAATATTTCTACTATGAGGTCTAGGAACTAATTCCCAAGTATTGTTTTTTCCAATTTGTTCAAGTTCTTCATTCATGACCTTGACCCAACATTCATCTTTGCATGCTTCTTTTACATTTTGAGGTTCGATGGAGGATAGTAATGCTAGATAGCTTGAGGTCCCTATAATAGTTCTTCTTGTCTATACACCTACCTCTTTTTCCTAAATTTTGAGTTTCTAGATGATTTTTCTAAACATACCTGGACGGAGTCTTTTATTCTACCATTATCTCCTCTTCTGGTGCTTCATTGGTTTCTTCTTCAATATGATTTTGATTTGATGTGGGAAAATAATCCCCATCTTCTTCATTGTCATAATCTTCTGTTCATTTTATCTGTTTTGGATTTTTGCATGCTTTATCAACTACAACATCAATGATTTCAAAAAAAATTCCAAGTCTTTTATTATAAAATTTATATCCTTTACTTCTGGAAGAATAATGAAGAAGAATACCTTCATCTGCTCTGGGTTCAAACTTACCAAGTTTTTCATTAGTCCTTTTGATATAACATTTTCTTCCAAAAAATTTAAAGTATTTTACAGTAGGAGTCTTACCATACCAAAGTTCATGTGGAGTTTGAGTTTTGTTTACCCAAACTTTGGCTTGGTTGAGAATAGTTACAGTAACGAATGCAACTTCACCCCAGAAGGTTGCAAGAGTTCCAGATTCATCTAGCATAGATCGAGCCATTTGTTGAACTATTCTGTTTATTCTTTCTACCACTCCATTTTGCTAGGGAGTCCTTGTGGTGGAGAATTTCCTTTTTATTCCATGTTGTACATCAAAGTCAAAGAATTCATCCGAGGTAAATGCCCCTCCTCGATTAGATCTAAGGCATTTGATTTTTCGATCAGATTCATTTTCAACCAAAGCTTTGAAGGCTTGGAACTTTTCAAAAGCTTCATCTTTATGCTTTAGAAGACCTATCCAACACATTCTGGAAAAATCATCAAATGAACAAAATAAAGTATTCTTCTCCACAAGGTGACTTTTCCTTGATGGTCCACATAAATCAGTATGGACAAGTTCAAGAGGCTTACTAGCAGAACCTTGTTTTTTTCATGAAGTGAACTTTGGTTTTCTTGCCGATTTGAGATGGTTTGCATATTGTATTTTCTGGGATGCTGATATCTAGAAGATCACGAAAGACCCTGAATTTGCATGCTTTTCTTATTTGAGAAAAGCTTAGATGTCCAAATCTTCTATGCCATAGCTAGTTTTCATCATTTTTTCTTAGATAACACTGTTGTTGTCCTCCCTGGAATATGTATAAGTTGTTTGGAGTTCTTGTACCATTGATCATGGTTTCTCCTATATCAAGCTCACGAACAACACATCCATTTGATTGAAACACCACTTCATTTCCTTGATCACACATTTGACTGACACTCAACAGGTTATGCTTTAAACCGTCGACATACATAACATTTCCAACTTTAACCTTTTCTTTCAAAAAAACAGAGCTTTTACCTTTTATGAAAGTAGGAGTGTCATTTCCAAATGAGACATTCTTTTCCTTTTCTAAGGAATTATATGAGTGAAGTTTTTCTTTGTCACCTGTCATGTGTTTTGAGCATCCACTATCAATGTACCACTGATTTTCTTGTCCTTTTGCATACAAGGCTATATCACATCTTTCTGTTTGAGATTCTTTCCTTTTCCATATCTTGGGATTTAATGGAGTTTTCTCCTTTTGATATGTTTGCCGAAATTTGCTCCTGCATTCGGATTCTTCATGACCAAAGTTGTTACAAATTGAGCATTCTATTTCATTTTCAAGAAGAGAAAAGTTATTATAAGAACTTTTCGTGGTCCTTGTTACATTCCTTTGATTTCATGCTTCTCTAGTCATGATGGTTTTGTAAGCAACACATTGAGCAGCTTTGTGTCCAAAATTATGACATGAAAAACATTGCCCATTAAAGAAGTTCCTGTGTCTATCGAATCTATTGTCTTGCTGATTGTAGTTTCTATTGATATTCATATTTGGAGAAAGTCGAGTATGATTTACCTGAGTTTGGTTGTGGCTTATATTTGTCCTTGGATTAAATTGAGTCTGATTTACCTGGTGATCTTCTTTATGCTTTTGTTGATGATTTTCATATTGTTCAATGGTCTTTGTTGCATCAAGATAGCTTTTCATGGAAGTTGATGGCTTTTGTGATTGAGATGCTTCTTCAGTATATCCAAGACCTGTCTTTATCAGAGGAGAACTTTGTACTTGATAATTTCATTTAAATTTTCTGATCCTTTAGCAAATCTAAGATTGAGAGATTTCGTTTTCTCAAGATCCTTTCTTAGACCCACAATTTCACATTCTAGTTTTTCATTGTGTTTTTCTTTTTTAGCAAGTTGGTATGTCAGGGTATCTATAATCATATTCTTTTCTTCTAAAAACATTTTGAGTTTAGATATTTCTTCATGAAGGTCTTCCTCTTCTAAAGCATCCCAAAAATTATCGTTGTCATAAGCCATGAGAAGTTTGTAATCTTGTCCAGTTTCATCTTCATCACTATTAGATAAACCATCACTATCTTCATGAGTATAGTAACTCCTTTTATTCACAACTTGTTTTCTATTCCCCTTTGCATATTCCTTTCCTTTTCCAAATTTATCTTTATGAGGACACCTGGTAGCATAATGACCGACTATGCCACAAGAAAATCATTTGAAGGGTAACTTACCTCTAAACCTTCCAAAACCTTGTTGAAGCTTTTTGACAAATTTTACCTCATCTTCTTCTTCTGAAATGACGGCAGTCTAGGTGCAGGAACGAATGTTAATCTCCCAAAATTGTGAGATTATATCTTCTACTTCTATTTGTAGGTGTATTTGTTGGTTCAATGGGCTCTCTGTCATCCACTGACAACTTTATAACTTCCGCTAAGTTAGCATATCCCTCCCAAAGTCACAGAGTTCCACTAAACTTCCACTAGTTTGAACCTGATGGTAGCACAAACCATAGTTTAATAAATTTGAAATCTGCCATCTAAAAACTCGTCGAAACTTCTTCACCATTGAACTATTCAAGATCCAATGGTGACAACAGTCCACGACCTTGAACTTGGTCCATGTCTATCAACCATCGATCTTGCTCCACCAAATCTAACGGCTCACACGCATATCGGCCCATTAACTTGCGCACTCCAAATCAACCCAAAAAGTAGTTTCCCTCTCTCTCCTTGCTGCTACGTGTCACTGTGTGTATGGGATCATAGAAAATGAGGGAATTACCACTTACAACCTTTCCTCCACCTGAAATCCACTTGTGGGTTTATCCAACCTGCTTTTACTCATTAACTATCAGGTAACATCATCACCCGAGCACCATTGATCTGTCTTGATCGAGATCTATCAGTCCAAAATCAATCTTCATCCGCTACGTCCTTTATCTTCCTCCACTAATCTCGACCTTCCGCTCAATACACTCAGAATTCACGAGAAACTCAGTTAAAAGAAAAACACAGAATTGAACACAGTCAACAAAATTTCATTCAATCTCACAGAACACCATTTAAACATTGAATTTCACAATAACACAAAGATTTCTAAGGAGATTATTCTTCAGGATTTGACAGGGAATTTCTCATCCACATACACAAAAACTAAATTTTCCCAATTTACTGAATTTGCTCCACGAAAGCCAAATTTCTTCAACAGTCAAAATCCCCTTACAATAGTGTGAAAATTAAATAAGTATTGGTTTGTCCTAACAACCAGATCCTAATTCAAAGGCTAAAATTTATTAACCCTATATGTCCTGCGAGGCATTCTCCTCAAGAATCTCCACTATATCTAACTAGATAAAATTTATTACATCATGATCAAACCCTATATTATAGCTCTATGCTTAACTAAAAAAGAATTGAAATTGATGGCTAAAGGATCCCACTCCTTTGCATGTAATATTTTTTTGTATTTTTGGAATAATTCTTCAAATTTGTCTTCAAGCCTTATGCTTCTGCATTAGACTCCTGAGGACAAAATTCTTCATGGGCTCCTATCCATGAGCTCTTCTACAGAACTGCCCAATTTCTGTAGCACGTTTTCTGTTACCCAAGTAGCTTCACCAATTGGCTGATCCTTCCATTTGACCAAATAATGAAAGTACTCCTGTCCTCTGGTTTTGTTGAACACTTTCTTGTCTAAAATCCTTTCTGGCTGTAGTTCCTTTTTTGTAGGTAACTGTTTTACCCAATCAATTTCATATGTCTCTTGGTCTTCTTCTGTATCATTTGCAATTTCACCTTCATACTTGTACAAATCATCAACATTTAAAATTGGAGATATTCCAATATCAGGGGGTAATTCAATTTCATATGCATTTGCAAAAAATTTCCTTAATATTCTGCGTGGTCCAATTTTCTTGAACTTCAATATGTTATACTCCCTCTTTGGAAATATTTCCTTCCTTAGGTGTGTTAAAGCCAAGTCCCCAACTTCAAAGTTCACTTCTCTTCTTCTCATGTCTGCTCTATTTTTGTACTTGATGTTGCTATCCTGTAGCTGTTGTTTCACCTGTTCATGCATTGCTTGTATTTCTGAAGTAAAATCTTCTCCCTCTGCACTTCTCATCTCATCTTTTCCCAATTTTCTTAACTCAGACACTCCTCTTAGATGCATTCCATAAACTATGTGGAATGGACTCTTCCCTGTACTCCTATTAGGTGAGTCATTATATGCATATTTAGCCTATGCCAATACTTGATCCCACTGATATGGTTTTTTCCCAGTAAGACTCCTTAAAATATTACCCAAACTCCTATTCACAACTTCAGTCTGTCCATCAGTCTGTGGATGATAAGCAGAACTAAAACTTTGTTTAGTTCCCAACTTTTTCCATAGTGTCCTCCAGAAATGTCCAACAAATTTGGAATCTCTGTCTAAGACAATACTCTTAGGAAACCCATGCAATGTTACAATCTCCTTGAAAAACAAATTAGCAATGTGACTAGTGTTATCACTCAGGTTGTTCCTCACGAAAGCTCTAAGGTGGGAATACGGTCGAGGTAACCACTAACCAGTCTTTTAGCTGCATATTCTAGCCAATCTGCAACCAGAGAGGGCTCTCTCTTTGTAATTTAGCTTTGTTTTGAAGTATTTTAGTCTAGTTATGATGCACATGGTTTGGTTTTAAGTTTGTTGGATGGTCATCTTAAACAGAGCTAGGATGCAAGTCTAAAATAGTTTATACCATTGGGAAAATGGGGTCAATGAGGACGAATTGCTGAGAGTGTTTTCTTTGGTAAAGGGCAATACTACAGAGCAAGATAATCTATCTTGGAACAATTTTGAAATTTGGAAATTCGTGGAATGCAAGCCAGTGGATGAAGGGAAGTTAAGAATCCTTCATCATGCTTGGCAGAGGGAAGGTGCATGAATATTACCAAGGAGCAGTAAAGAATTCCTAGGCAATATTCAAAGTGAAAGAATCAGTGGAAACAGGAGCAATTAAGAATTCCTGTTTATGCTAACTCTGAAGAAAACATAATTAGCAACAAAGATTGAACACAGAGTGTATTTAAACAAATTCTAGGCTATTCTTTTTCTCTATTACTAAGATTATGAAACATATATGAATTTTGCAAACACAGAAGACATAAAACGCAGGTTAGAGCAACTTATTGATCCATAGAAAGACACAGGAATTCTGTAGCAGGTCCCAGAACATCAAATCCACATTCAGACGGTCCAGCAGCAATGAAATTCAACAGCCTTTGTATTAACAAGTCTCAGAGTTACAGCGCAGTCCAGAGAGTAAATCACCAACCCCAAATACATCTCATGGGGAGGTATTTATACAAAAAGGAGATACAAAATATCATGTAGATAAGATATCAAGCAATAACTTCCTTCACCCACTCTACAGAAGAAGTAAATGAGAGAAATGAATGCAGTAGTAAATGTTGGTGTGATGGTTGTTTAGTCTGTCAGATATATTTGACTTTTTGGACTGAGTGAGTCGGTTGGTAGCTGCGTCTTTACTCTGCGTTCCTGTGTTTGTTGTCTTGTTGTGTTGCTGCGTTGTTGTGTTGTTGTGTTGTTGTCCTGGCCTTGTCATCGGTGCTTGGTCTTGCTTTAATGAGCTGTGGTCCCAACCTGATTTCCTCTTTCTACTATCTTCATTCTTTGACAAGTGGCCCGTGCATTTGAATTTTCTGACCTGTAGCTAAACAAAAAGAAAAAGAACCAAAATTACCTCGGTAAAACCTCCAGCATTCCCTGCCACCATTGGTCTGTTGGCAACTGATGTCTTGTATTTTTATTAGTGTCTCATCAGCTTCAGTATACCTGTAGAAGTTGGGCTAGACTTCAAAAAGATGATTTATCTCATGTTCAATGTAGAACAAATTTTCTAGTTTGTCATATAGAATCTGTCCGGAGGGAAGCACTGTGTCATCTGACATGCTTGATGATGTTGTAATTTGATTAGAAACATAGGTATTTACCCTGTTAGCATATTGTTCATGTGTTAACAGTCTTCCATTGCTGGTCAATAAGCTGGGTAACCCTTTGCTCTGCAACATTGCAAACTTTTCTTTGAAGGCATTTATTTCTGTCTGCATTTCTTGGCACTTTCTTTCTAGATTTTGAACAAAATTCCTTAGGGTCAGCACCTTTTTCACTATCAAAATGGTGTCTGTTCTATTCCTAATATCCAAAGCTTCTAGTTGTTCTCTAGTATGAGTATTCAAAAATTGAATCAATATATTGGCCTGCTCAGGCATGTTTCCCAATGATGCCTTGGCCTTTTGAATCTCTAATCGGGCTATTTCTATCAATTCTATTTGCTCATGTATTGTCTGAATTGATTGCCATTGGTCAGTGATAGACTAGCCAATTTTGGTCCACAGAATTGACTTGATTTCAGACAGAATTTTATGTAGAGTAAGCTCTTTTTCTAAGGATTTTATTTTGTTATCCAAGGCCTTTATTTCTCTTGTTTTTTTAGCCGCTGTTATCTTGGATTTGTCATAGCTTACCTGTAGCTTGGCCAACTTTTCCTTGGCCTCTTTCAGCTCTGTCATTTGGACTTCTAGCTCTTTTACTACTCTCATTATTTCTTCCATACTCATGCTAGATTCTGGTGCTGTTATTGCTGCTGTTGCTAAAGCATCCATCGTTGATGTACCTGCTGTTCATGCTGGGATGATAGGAGGGATTGCTGCTGCTACTGTGGAAAGGGCAGTGGCAACTGTTGAAGCTGTTTCAGGTGGCTGGGAGGTCGACTCTCCCTACTTGGCTTGCAATGCTTTCTCCAATTCTTGCTCCATTTGAATTATCCTTTGATTCATCCTCATCAACAAATCCATCGTATCTCCTTCTACCTTCTCTTGTGTAAGTTTTGTAGTTTGTGGGTGCATGGTTGCAGGCAACCTCAATTGCTTTCTAAGTGTAGCAATATCTTCTTCCTTTTTCCTTATGAGGGCCTTGATGCCCTTGGAATCCTTAGGATGATGCCCTAGCTCAATAATAATTTCCTCCAGGGTCTTTATTCTGTTGTCATTATCCAAGGAAGATATTCTTTCCAAATCCAATTGGGCAGATGTATTGCTTAATGACTCCTTTAATTAATGGGCTAGCATTGCCTTGTCTGCGAATGTAGCATAGACCATTTTGCCTGTTTGCTTGTGTATCTCAATTTGGTCCATTGGGTGTATGTCTTTGGCGAGGACTTCCAGATTGGTCTTTATGTAGTCTGCAGCTGTCTGTGGTTGCTGAACTTTAGGCTTGAAATGACTTAAGATCATTTTTTCCTCCTTAATGTCATAAGCTGCCATCAGCCTTTGCTGTTTGGAGGATGTTGTTTTGAGAATTTGATCATAAAGCTGTATTCTTAATAATTCATTTTGGGCTTTAATTTCCATGAATGTTCCTTTAATACCAGAGGGTTGCTTGCTTTGCTGCTTTGAGGAGGACACCTCCATACCATGTTGCCTCTCCATTTCTTGCCTATGAGAGCTGGTGGAGGTTTTCTAGCTAGTTTCCCTCTCTCTCCTTGGACTCTCTATGATTTCTTCACTAATTTCCTCTTCAGGTAGAGGATCTACTCTTTGCCTTTTGGCCTCTGGCTACTCTGTTGACCCACTTGCAGGTGTGGTTTCTTCCCTGTCCCGTTTCTTGCTTCTTTCCTCATTGAGAGGAGTTTGTAAGGACAGAATTTGTGGTGTTTCTATCTGTAGTGGAGGGGCTTGCCCTTGACTCTATTCCTTTGAGGTAGTTGGCTGGTTGGTCATTGTTTCTTGCTCTGTATCTACTACCTCCTTGCCTTTTGTTGTCCCTACTACTTGTGTAGTCCTTTCTTGGGCAGCTTGTGAAGCTGCAGCAGTTGATGAGCCTTCTCCGACTTGTTGTGGCAGTTTGAATGACACCTGCCCGAAAGAATCCAAGTCAAGAGTCTTTCCAAATATTTCATATTTTCCTCAATTATTTCTTCCTCAGTGAATTGTTCAACTAGTGTGCCTTCTACCCACTCATCTTGGTTGGAAAATTGTTGTATCTATGGGATTTTGCAATGTTCATAAGTTGACAGCCTATATTTTATTTTTCTTGCATTGATAAAGCCATTTGGGTCATAAGGTACCCACCAAAAGCTCCTTTTTAATCTAATTTTTTCACCCAATATCTGATGAGCATCTTGCCATCCTTCTTTTTTGTTCATGACATAGGGGCCTAGTTGGTCTCTGAATTTCAACTGAGCCTTTTTCTTGGTGCTATGGAAATGAGTCAAATCTGAATTGATAAATTGCCTGTAATATTCCAAGGCAAACAGTCTCATTGGCACATATCTTGGTAGCCTATAGGGACACAGCTCACAGCCATATATCCTGCTGACAGTGTGATTCTGGTAGAAGTACCAGCCACCTATTTTGTAGTTTTTTGGGAGCTGCAATATTTTCTGCATATCATAAGGCAATCTAGGAGGAGGATTTCTCTTTAGGAGAGAAGAGACTGGATAGACAAACATGTCAATAAACTCACAGTAAGAGTAGGGAGAGCTGTGGACTTCATGAAAGACTGAGGTCCAAAAAATCATAGACCTCTTTTCTCCTTTAGAGTCCAATCTTTTGATGGGGCATTGGAAAAAGTCTGGCTGATAATAGAGGAACAGATGATAGATGTAGGATGAATACTTGAAGACTCCCTCCCTATATAGTTTCAATAGTTGGTCATGTATCTTGTTGGCAATGAATTTGGCATAATTGTATTTAACAGCAGGGGGCTGCCCTGGGGTAAATGCAGAGAGTAAGACCAATAAACGGAGGTTTATGATGCAGGACCCACGTTAATATTTCGACATTAAATAATGTTTGCGGGGGTTTAAAACCTTTGATTATGGGTTTTATGTGGTTTATGCAGGTGGCTACGGTTATTTGTTTAACCTAATGTCAAACAAATCCCAATATATACATGCGCGTGAGGAGTTAATATATGGTTTAGGTGGGGGGTTTCAGTGCAGTTGTTTATTTAACCGGATGTGAAATAAACCCCAAGGTTTTTTGAATGCGGAGGGGCTATGATTAAGGTCCCAAATGAACCAATAATTCCCCAAAACTTTGTTATCAGGCTATAGTTGATAGGGGGAGGGATATTATGTATTTTTTTGGTTTTTAATATAGTTTTTTATAGAATAGGGGTGGGAAAATGATAAAGGAGCTATACAATAGAGTCAATGTTAATATCTTTTTATGGAAAGATAACGCTAAGTTTATAAGGTAATAACTTAGGCTTTTAGGGAAATGAAGTAAAATGGTAAGATCTTTTACACAAGAAATGTGGCTTGTTTTGACTAAGTCAACACAAAGTTCCTCTTAGTATTTATCATAAAATGAAGTGAACTATGACTACTGGGCAGATCCCAATGTCCTTGAGGGGATGTCAGTAAGGGTACTTGGGGAATGAGAGAGGAAATTACTCATGCTCCACTGTTTTACCACCAAACAACTGCCATGGTACTTGTGACATCCATGAGATAAGTCTTTCTTGATAAGACAACAAATGATCACAAACTTGCTTCTGCAACCTCAAACTGCCTACCCAGCCTAATACACCTAGCATTTTTTCTTCCTTCTGATTGGGTGAATTTGGACTAGCAAACACTGATTTTCCTCTTTTTCTTTTGAATGCCCTCCTATCTAAGTCTACCCTTATCTCTTCCAAGGGCCCAGATTAAACAGTTGGGCTCCTTTGTTTTTCTACCTATTTACTCATCTGCTAAGCTTGAGCTGTTTGGACAGATCTTTATTCTCTATTCTAAAGACAAGTAAATTTAAACATGATCTAACTAGGATTGAACTATCTGGCTATTCAATAACTATGTCAAGAATCAACCACCTATACTCAATGAAATCCTTCAACAATGGAACAGTAGTGGCATTTAAACTAGCCCACTTTCCTGGTCTTTTGGTTTGGGGTTCATTTTTATCATTTTTTTTTACCAATTCATTCTTTTTTCCCTTTGATTTTTATTTTATGGCATACCCTCTTTTTATTTTTTAATTTTCTTCATTTGTTTACAAAATATGGAACCTTTGTAGCATAAAAGGATGAACATATTTGGCTCTTCTACAGTCAATCATGAAAAATGAAACCTATTGGTATAGGAACCTAACAGTGGCTCCACTTGGGGATGGCTTTTCCTGGTGAAAAGTCAAGAACAACAGGTCAGAGGGCCTTATGTTCAATTCTTGATGTATTCTGACATTTCTCCTTTGCTGTACACATAATGGTGCCTCTACAAGATTTGAGTGATTCTGATGAATTCATTCACTTAGTTGCAGCTCTGTTTAGGTTACTTTGTCTGAATATTTGTCATCATTTTCACAGCTCCCAAGTCTCTTTTTCAACTTCTTCTAATAAACTCCAAGTGCAATATCACTGGGTGGCACAATTCCTTGTCTTTCCTTCAATATTTGTTGCATCTCATTCCCTATCATATTGTTGTAATAAATTGCAGAAAGTAAACACTATTATGTACAAACTAAAGTGTTGATTTCTTCAAAAAACCTGATCAAAATAATGCTTCAGCATTCGACCATTTACTGGCCCATCATCTGCCTCTGTGCCATCCAAGCTTTTCAGAAAATAGGTGTTGTTTCCTTGTACAGTCTAAATAACAAAAGGTCCTTTCCATAGAAAATCAAATTTTCCATGTTTTCCTTTATCTTCTCTTCTGGAATCCCACTTTAAAACTTTATCCCCAATGAAGAAATCCTCTGCTTTGGTTCTTTTATCAAACATCCTTTTCAGTTTTTCTTGTAGAACCTGACTTCTCTGATACACTTCCTCTCTAGTCTGCTGCAAGTGAATAGTCTGATTGATCCTTATCTGAATATCATTAGGTTCTGCTTGTATCTCTTGCAACAAATTTATCACTGGGATTCCCAAAGATGAAGGGAATCTTTCCTCCATGCCATAAACCAATTCATATGGGCTTGTTCCAATAGATCTTTTGGTGGTCAATCTGTCTACCCATAGTGCATTTACCAGTTTTTTATGCCAATTTTTCTTGTTTTCCTCCAGTACTTTCTTTATGATATTGATCAAGCTCTTATTGGATGACTCAGCTAGACCATTACCTTGAGGGTAATAGGCTGTGGAGTGGCCCAAGGTAATGTGGTATTTATGACAAAAATTGATCATTCTTTTGGATTTAAAGGCAGCAGCATTGTCTGTAATAATCTTCTCCGGATAGCCAAATCTAGACAGAATATTGGTTTCTAAGAATTGCATGATGATTGAGTCATTGGCTTGCCTACAAGGGATAGCTTCTATCCACTTGGTAAAATAGTCTGTGGCTGTCAAAATCCACCTATGTTGACCAGAGGATGAAGGGTGGATTTCCCCAATGAAGTCTAAACCCCATTGTTGAAATGGCCTTTCAGTTGAAATGGGTTTGAGGGGCAAAGGCAACAGCTTTTTCTTGCCTTCAAAAATTTGGCATTTGTGGCAAGAAGTTACATATTTCTTTGCATCAGCAAAGAGGGTGGGCCAATAAAATCCAGCCCTTAGGATTTTATCAGCTGTTGATTTCCAATACAAATGTCCACCACAGTCTCCTGCATGAAATTCCTTAAGTACTTTGTCAGTTTCATCCAGTGTTAGGCAATTAAGAAAAATACCTTCATGGTTTTTCCAAAACAACACATTATCTATGATACAAAACTTTGAAGCTTTCATTTTCAAGAATCTCTTTTTAGTCCTGGATAACCCTGGAGGATCTTGCAGGTTTAACAATATATAACATATGTCAGCATACCAAGGTGATTGTAAAAAGGCTTGATTGATATTTGGAGTCGCCATCTGTTCGTTATCCAGTTCAGTGTTGTCAAGGGCTTGAAAATTGGTTTCAGTCATCAGCTTGGCTAATCCCTGTCCTTTTATCAGTTTTGTTGGCTTAATTTCAATGTCATATTATAAAATGTTAGCTATCCATTTGCCCCTTTTACCTTCAATTCCTTCTTGAGTTAGAATGTCTTTGACCACGACATTTGGGACATAAGCTATCACATGAGAATACAAGATATAAACTCTGAAATCCTTGATGGCTTTTACAAGGGCATAAGCTTGTTTTCCATGATCTGATATTTTAAAGGTGCATCTCTAAGTGCTTTGCTGAAAAAATAAATGGGCTTCTCACACCCTTGGTCATCTTTTTGCAATAAGACAACAGCAATAGTATGCTGAGATGCAAAGGAAAAGATTATAAAATCTCTATCAAACTTGGGACTTGTGAGGACTCGTGTTTTTTTCAAAGCCATTTTGATGTCCTCAAAGGCTTGCTTAGCTTCTATTGTCCATTTGAATTTAGAATCTTTCTTGAGCATATTATTCAACAGTCTTATCATTTCGGCCAAGTTGGGAATGAATCTCCTTAGGAAATTGATCTTTCCTAAAAAATCTTGTAGTTCTTTGATATTTCTTGGGTGAGGCACTTGGAGAATAGCTTGTATTCTGTCCGGGTGAATCCTAATGCCATCTTTTGAAATAATCTGACCTAGGAGTTTGCCTTCTTCTAGGCCAAACAATGATTTCTTTGGGTTCAATGATATGCGATATTTTCTGCAAATTAGGAACATTTGTCTCAAATGTTATAAATGTTCTTGGTCTGATTTTGAAAAAGCAGTGAGATCATCGAGATATATGACTAAGAAATCATGGATCTCTTTTGCAAAGGCTATGTCCATTGCTCGTTGAAATGTGGCCCCTGCATTTTTGAGTCCAAAAGGCATTTTGACATATTTGAAGGTTCCCCAAGGTGTTGTAAAGGCAGTTTTGTCTTGATCATCTAGGTGGACTAAGATCTGATTGAATCCTAAGAATCCATCTAACAATGAGATCCTAGAAGCTCCCACTACCCTTTGTAAAATATGATCCATCTTAGGTAAGGGGTAGTGGTCTTTGAGAGAGACTTTATTCAAATTTCTTAAGTCAACACACAGTCTTATCTCTCCCGTTTTCTTCCTAGTAGCCACTATATTTGAAATCCACTCTGAGAACCTGATAGGTGTAATTATTCCAGCTTCATACATTTGTTTGACTTCCTTTTCAATCAGGGGAAGGAGGACATGATTCACCCTTCTAAGCTTTTTTTTAAAAGGTTTTTAATTTTCTTTCAAGAGTATTTTATGTTGGTTGACAGAAGTATCATAGGACTTGAGGTCCTCATAGCTCCATGCAAAGACATCTTGGAACTCTTTAAACAACTCAATGTATTTCAGCTTTTGATTAGGAGGCAATGTTTTGGACAGTTTTATCATTTTGGGATTTTCTGTGGTTCCAATATTGCAGTCCTCAATTTCTGCATTTAGTGGTTGCATTTTTGGCTTTCTTGGAATATCATTTGAATCAAATATATCCTCCAAAGGAGTTAGGCCTGTGGGCAGAAAATTATCCTTTAGTTCAATTACTTCAGATTCTCCCTCAGCCATTTCATCAAGGTCCATTTGCTTCAGCTCTTGTAAATTTTTGTTATCAAAAGTTGTTGGATGCAAAATCAAATTTGTTGTTTCAGTTGATATACTTTGCTCACTTTTTTCTATTTGTTGTTGATCATCAATGGTGCTTGTGTCAATGTTTATACTTGAGAATTATTCTTTCAAAGTCAGGAAATTATTTATTTTTGTATCGTTTTCAAACACCTGCCAATTTTTGACATTATCTGGGACAACAGGTCTGTGTTAGATTTTAGTAGTGAAGTGGTGGTTGGACTCAAATGGTAGCTTGCAAGTGCTGGCAAAAGTTTCCAAAATATGTGCATGTAAATTGTGTTTTCTTGGAATTTTGGTGAGTTGAGATTCTGAGAAGGTGTTAAGTATTTCAATGGCTTCCCCTCTATAAGCTCTTAACCTAAGGTCATTGGTAACAAAGTTTCCCTTCATCTGTTGTATAATCAAATTTGAGTCTCCTAGAATTGAAATCCTAGCTGCCCCAAGACTTTTAATCAGTTTGAGACCTAGTAAAAGGGCCTCATATTCGGCCATGTTGTTTGTGCATATGAAATTTAGCCTGTATGCATAACCTTGAGCATGGTCATTTTGCATGTTGTGTATCCAAACCCCTACCCCTGCTCCTACTTTTTTCACTGACCCATCAAATTCTAAGTACCATAAGATTTCTTGATTGTGACTAGCCTTGGGAGTTTTGGAAACTTGCTCAGTGGGCAAAGTTGGATTTTGTAACTCATATAGTATGTTTTTTTCATTTGTTGCATCAATCACATCAACAATTTTTTGATGTTGGGCACTAGATTGTTCATTTATGCTTTTTGTTTGTGCTGTTTCCAGGAGTTTGACATCATTTTTGGGACACATCTCAGCGCTGTATAAGATGAATGAATCCATATCGGAATGCATAGAATAGATGGGGAAGTTTTGGGGTTTCTATTGAGTGCTAACCACATATTTCATCAATGTTTCCCGGTACAATCTCTTTGGCTGTCCAAAGACTGAAATGGTGGCATAGGACATGTCTAGTTGCAAAGATCCTTGGAGTTTTGCACCCCAAGATATAGAAAAAAGCATGCCATACTTTGGTGGGATATCAGCTACCACCACATCCATCAAGATTGTCTTGGCTGGGTATTGTACTAGAGATACACACAGATCTTTGATTAGGCCTAGACACCTGACCTAGCGGGAATCAAATGAGAACAAGTATTTATATGGCCTTGTGATATCTAGGTCCAGTCTTTCTATCACAGACATAGGCATTAGGTTATGGGAAGCTCCTAAATCAAACATTGCATTATGCAACAACTTGTCATGAATGTTTAAGCTCACATAGAATGGAGGAACTCCTCCATCTACTGTTTTACCATTTACCTCAGCACCAAAAATCAGTTCTGGTTGGTCATCTAAAACATTGACTGCATCCCTATTCTCTCATATTTGGAGTGACCTATTGATTTGTTCCCTATAAACTTCATGTTTAGCCAATTCAGACAAAGGCATAACTATTTTCATTTTGCCTATTTATGTTTCTAGGTTAAAAGGATTTTCCACTTGCATTCTTATATTGCAAGAAGCAAGGTTTTCCTTTTTTGCTGTATTTTCAGTGACCTTCTCTTCATCATGAGTACTATTTTGAGGTAAATCTGTTTTGAAATTATTTTTAGGAGGTCAGTTTAGATTTTCTTTTGAGGGAAGGGATGTAGATGACTGATTTTTTGAGGGCTGTAAGTCTGATATGTCTTTCACAGTGGCTTCCTTTGGGTCGAGGTCTGTTTTAGTAGGGGGTTCTATCAGGACAGCTTTATCCTTTGTCTTCTTTGGCTACTTGGTATCTTTCAGCTTGGCAGGTTCAGGCACATCTATAGTTTTGCTTCTTAATTTGTATTGTTTATGAACCTCATCGACCGCTGCATCATACCCTTCTTTGAAATCAAATGACTCTCCAGATTTGGTTTGAAATTGGTTGAGATCATGAGCTTCTTGGTCATCTTGGGTTAGAAAGATTTGTTGTTCACTGTTCAAACCCATTAGGTTGATTTTAGTATCCTCTGTTGGCTCACTAGAGGTTGAGGCTTCGGCATAGTTCTCTTGAAATGGAGGTCTGATATTCTGATCAGGGCCAACTTTCCCGGTGTTAGGATTTTGATTTTTTCTAAAGTTTTGATTTCTAGTGGGGTTACTTGGTTGACCATCCCAAGAAGATTTCCTTTCAATGGTTTTCACTCTATCACCCAATCTATCCATACCTTTGATGGTTGCATCTAGTTTTTGCTCAAATACTGAAGGCTCTTCTTTGAAAGTTGTTCTCCTTTCATTTCTAGCCCGATTTCTCTTAGATATCAAGTTGGCCTCTACACTAACCACTATGCTTTGCATGTCTTCTAAGCTAGGAGGATCTCTTTCCCTTAGTTGATATGCCATGTTGGAATCAAATCCATCAGGGAATTTGATCAAGGCTAGGTCAGGTGGAGGTCTAAGGTTTTAAGGGATAGCATTGTACACATTGTTGAATCTAGCACAATAGTCTTTGACAGTTTCTTGTGGGCCTCTTTTTAAACTGTCATACTCTGATAGGATATGCAATGGATCCTTCTTCTTTTCCCATCTATTCAAAAAGGTTTGGTATAGGGCATCTAGATCAGCAATTGTGTTTGCACCAAGTGCCCTAAACCAAGTCCTTACTTCACCGATTAAGCTTTGAATAAAAAATTTCATTCTGACATCGTTGTCATCAATTTCATAGTTCTCAAAGTAGTCCATAATTTTCTTAGTGTGTTTCTCGGCTGTATAGGAGCTAGTACCATAAAAATATGTAATTTTTCTCTGATAATCTTGAGGCATAGCCCTTGGATTTGCAGGTAACTGCAGAGGAGCATAATAGTTTTCCATATTTACAGGGATAATGGGACAGCAGGAAGAAATAAGATAGTTGGAACAGCAAGGACAGCAGTGGAAACATGTGCAGTGGATGGAGGAGTGGAGAGGATGCTTTGAGGTGTGTATGAAGGACTCGGAGAGGCTGTAGTATTGACAGAAAGGACTGCTGCTCTTCCAGGAGTAAGCTCAGATTTTGTAAGGTTTTGCTGAAGTATATCAAGGTCTAAATCAGCAGAATTTTCTAGATTTTCTTGTCTTCTAAGGCTCTTAGAGATCAAGTTAGCATTTTCAAAAATAGCTGGAGGATTTGGGTTGGGATTTGACCCGGTGTAACGAGTTTTCTTCTTTGGAGCCAACTTCTAAATGTGTTTTTGGTATTTTCTGGAAATGTTTGAAGAGCACAATTTTTTGACAATATTCTGAAGGAAGCTTTTATGAAATATAGGAAACTTTGGGCTTTCCTTTAAATATGTTAAAACAGGGAAACTGATCAAATCTTCGGGACAACTATTTTAAAGCGTAAAACTAGTCTGGAGATTGACTGAAGCAGCGTTTATCTACTCCTGTAAATGCACAACAAAAACAGTTTCAAAGGCTACTTGGCTAACTTCAGGCTCCATCTGTAGCTTTAGAAAATAGACAACAGTAACAAACAGTTATTCAGGTCCCCAGTGGAGTCGCCAATGATGTTATCACTCAAGTTGTTCCTCAGGAAAGCTCCAAGGGGGGAATGCAGCCGAGGTAACCACTAACCAGTCTTTTAGCTGCAGATTCTAGCCAATCTGCAACCAGAGAGGGCTCTCTCTTTGTAATTTAGCTTTGTTTTGAAGTATCTTAGGCTAGTTATGATGCACAGGGTTTGGTTTTAAGTTTGTTGGATGGTGATCTTAAACAGAGCTAGGATGCAAGTCTAAAATAGTTTATACCATTGGGAAAATGGGGTCAATGACAACGAACTGCTGAGAGTGTTTTCTTTGGTAAAGGGCAATACTACAGAGCAAGATAATTGATCTTGGAACAATTTTGAAATCTGGAAATTGGTGGAATGCAAGCTAATGGATGAAGGGCAGTTAAGAATCCTTCATCATGCCACCAGAGGGAAGGTGCATGAATATTACCAAGGAGCAGTAAAGAGTTCCTAGGCAATATTCAAAGTGAAAGAATATGTGGAAACAGGAGTAGTTAAGAATTTCCTATTTATGTTGACTCTGAAGAAAACATAATTAACAACAGAGATTGAACACAGAGTGTATTTAAACAAATTCTGGGCTATTCTTTTTCTCTATTACTAAGATTACAAAACATATATGAATTTTGCAAACACAGAAGACATAAAACGCAGGTTAGAGCAACTTATTGATCCATAGAAAGACACAGGAATTCTGTAGTAGGTCCCAGAACATCGAATCCACATTCAGACGGTCTAGTAGCAATGAAATTTCAAAAGCCTTTGTATTAACAAGTCTCAGAGTTACAACATAGTCCAGAGTGTAAATCACCAACCCCAAATACATCTCATGGGGAGGTATTTATACAAAAAGGAGATACAAAATATCATGTAGATAAGATATCAAGCAATAACTTCCTTCACCCACTCTATAGAAGAAGTAAATGAGAGAAATGAATGCAACAGTAAATGTTGGTGTGATGGTTGTTTAGTCTGTCAGATATATTTGACTTTTTGGACTGAGTGAGTTGGCTGGTAGCTGCGTCTTTACTCTGCGTTCCTGCATTTTCTGTCTTGCTGTGTTGCTGTGTTGCTGTCCCGGCCTTGTCATCGGTGCTTGGTCTTGCTTTAATGAGCTGCGGTCCCAACCTAATTTCCTCTTTCTGCTATCTTCATTCTTTGACAGGTGGCCCGTGCATTTGAATTTCCTGACCTGTAATTGATCAAAAAGAAAAATAACCAAAATTACCTCGGTAAAACCTCCAGCATTCCCTACCACCATTGGTCTATTGGCAACTGATGTCTTTGTATTTTTATTAGTGTCTCATCAGCTTCAGTATACCTGTAGAAGTTGGGCTGGACTTCAAAAAGATGATTTATCTCATGTTCAATGTAGAAAAAAATTTCTAGTTTGTCATATAGACTGTGTCTGGAGGGAGGCACTGTGTCGTCTAACATGCTTGATGATGTTGTAATTTGATTAGAAACATAGGTATTTACCCTATTAGCATACTGTTCATGTATTAACAGTCTTCCATTGCTGGTCAATAAGCTGGGTAACCCTTTGCTCTGCAACATTGAAAACTTTTCTTTGAAGGCTTTTATTTCTGTCTGCATTTCTTGGCACTTTCTTTCTAGATTTTGAACAAAATTCCTTAGGGTCAGCACCCTTTTCACTATCAAAATGGTGTCTATTCTGTTCCTGATATCCAAAGCTACTAGTTGTTCTCTGGTATGAGTATTCAAAAATTCAATCATTCTATTGGCCTGCTCAAGCATGTTTCCCAATGATGCCTTGGCCTTTTGAGTCTCTACTCGGGCTATTTCTATCAATTCTATTTGCTCATGTATTGTCTGAATTGATTGCCATTGATTAATGATAGACTGGCCAATTTTGGTCCACAGAATTGACTTGATTTCAGACATAGTTTTATGTAGAGTAAGCTATTTTTCTAAGGATTTTATTTTGTTATCCAAGGCCTTTATTTGTCTTATTTTTTCAGCCACTGTTGTCTTGGATTTGTCATAGCTTACCTCTAGCTTGGCCAACTTTTCCTTGGCCTCTTTCGGCTCTGTCATTTGGACTTCTAGCTCTTTTACTGCTCTCATCATTTCTTCCATACTCATGCTAGATTCTGGTGTTGTTATTGTTGCTGTTGCTGAAGCATCCATGGTTGATGTACCTGCTGTTGATGCTGGGATGATAGGAGGGATTGCTGCTGCTACTGTGGGAAGGGCAGTGGCGACTATTGGAGCTGTTTCAGGTGGCTGGGAGGTCGACTCTCCCTGCTTGGCTTGCAATGCTTTCTCCAATTCTTGCTCCATTTGAATTATCCTTTGATTCATCCTCATCAACAAATCCATCGTATCTCCTTCTGCCTTCTCATGTGCAAGTTCTGTAGTTTGTGGGTGCATGGTTGCAAGCAACCTCAATTGCTTTCTAAGTGCAGCAATATCTTCTTCCTTTTTCTTTATGAGGGCCTTGATGCCCTTGGAATCCTTAGGATCATGCCCTAGCTCAAGAATAATTTCCTCCAGGGTCTTTATTATGTTGTATTTAGCCAAGGAAGATATTCTTTCCAAATCCAATTGGGCAGATGTATTGCTTAGTGACTCCTTTAATTGATGGCCCAGCATTTCCTTGTCTGCCAATGTAGCATAGACCATTTTGCCTGTTTGCTTGTGTAGCTCCATTTGGTCCATTGGGTGTATGTCTTTGGCGAGGACTTCCAGATTGGTATTTATGTAGTCCGCAGCTGTCTATGGTTGCTGAAATTTAGGCTTGAAATGACTTAAGATCATTTTTTCCTCCTTAATGTCATAAGCTGCCATCAGTGTTTGTTGTTTGGAGGGTGTTGTTTTGAGAAGTTGATCATAAAGCTGTATTCTTAATAATTCATTTTGGGCTTTAATTTCCATGATTGTTCCTTTAATACCAAAGGGTTGCTTGCTTTGCTGCTTTGAGGAGGACACCTCCATACCATGTTGCCTCTCCATTTCTTGCCTGTGAGAGCTAGTGGAGGTTTGTTGGCTGGTTTCCCTCTCTCTCCTTGGACTCTCTATGATTTCTTCACTAATTTCCTCTTCAGGTAGAGGATCTACTCTTTGCCTTTTGGCCTCTGGCTGCTCTGTTGACCCACTTGCAGGTGTGGTTTCTTCCCTATCCCGTTTCTTGCTTCTTTCCTCACTGAGAGGAGTTTGTAATGCTGGAATTTGTGGTGTTTCTGTCTGTAGTGGAGGGGCTTGCCCTTGACTCTGTTCCTTTGAGGTAGTTGGCTGGTCTGTCATTGTTTCTTGCTCTGTATCTACTACCTCCTTGCCTTTTGTTGTCCCTGCTGCTGGTGTAGCCCTTCCTTGGGCAGCTTGTGAAGCTGCAGCAGTTGATGAGCCTTCTCCGACTTTTTGTGGTAGTTTGAATGACACATGCCCAAAAGAATCCAAGTCAAGAGTCTTTTCCAAATCTTTCATATTTTCCTCCATTATTTCTTCCTCAGTGAATTTTTCAACTAGTGTGCCTTCTACCCACTCATCTTGGTTGGAAAATTGTTCTATCTGTGGGATTTTACAATGTTCATAAGCTGACAGCCTCTATTTTATTTTTCTTGCATTGATAAAGCCATTTGGGTCATAAGGTACCCTCCAAAAGCTCCTTTTTAATCTGAGTTTTTCACCGAATATCTGATCAGCATCTTGCCATCCTTCTTTTTTTTAATGACATAGGGGCCTAATTGGTCTCTGAATTTCAACTGAGCCTTTTTCTTGGTGCTATGGAAATGAGTCAAATCTGAATTGATAAATTGCCTATAATATTCCAAGGAAAACAGTCTCATTGGCACATATCTTGGCAGCCTATAGGGACACAGCTCACAGCCATATATCCTGATGACAGTGTGATTCCGGTAGAAGTACCAGTCACCTATTTTGTAGTTTTTTGAGAGCTGCAATATTTTCTGCATATCATAAGATAGTCTAGGAGGAGGAGTTCTCTTTAGGCGATAAGAGACTGGATAGACAAACATGTCAATAAACTCACAGTAAGAGTAGGGAGAGCTGTGGACTTCATGAAAGACTGAGGTCCAAAAAATCACAGACCTCTTTTCTCCTTTAGAGTCCAATCTTTTGATGGGGCATTGGAAATAGTCTGGCTGATAATATAATAACAAATGATAGATGTAGGATGAATACTTGAAGACTCCCTCCCTATCTAGTTTCAATAGTTGGTCATGTATCTTGTTGGCAATGAATTTGGCATAATTGTATTTAACAACAGGGGGCTGCCCTGGGGTAAATGCAGAGAGTAAGACCAATATAGTTTCATCAATATGTTCACTTGTCTTGAAACCCAGAACAAAGGATATCATATCAACCAGTAATTTACCCACTTCATTGAACCATACATAGTGAAAAGGAGGTGGCTCTGTAGGCTGGCGATCTGCACTCATAAATATTTGGGCAATTCAGGTTATCTCTAAGCTGGAGAGTTTAGGACCTTCATCAAGCAAGAATTTCATAGAAAGAGGGAATAGCAGCTGAGTTGGTTTGAAATTTAGCATTTGATTGATGGAGTTAGGAGTTATATGAAAGAGGATACTCCCAGATGGAGATTTGACTGCCCTTTAAGTTGGTTCATAGTTTTCACAGCATAGGTGAATTATCTCAGGGAAGATATTGACAGAGGGAAGGAAGTATACGGGCAGATTTGATTCCCATATCCCATAAAAATCATTGTTATTTAGATAACTGTTCCTCAGCTCACAGAATGTCTGTAGGTGGTTTCTATCACCAACCAAGTCTTGGATTAGATAATCCCTATCAGCCAAAGGTAGTGATTCCAATTCTTTGTGGGGTGCATTGAGAGGAGTGACATTCAAGGCTGCTGGAGTCTCCATCTTCAAACTCTTTGTGTTTTTTATTTGAATGTGGGTCTAAGCAGTAGCTAAACATTGAGTACTAGCTCTGAGGTTTTCCCAGGGAATTGCAAGCTAAGCCTTACATAGAAATGGCCTCACTGTATAAAATTAAGGTTAAAACAAATTTTACAGAGATTAGTCAGGGTTTTTGACTGAATTTGCTGGATTTGCTGGCTCTGCAAGCAGAATTTAGAGAAAATGAGCTTGAATTTTTAGCCAAATGAGCGAAACTTGCAGAGGGAAATGGATTTTGAGGAGTTCTTTTGATAAACAGGACAAAAACAACGGATATAGTGCAGGTTTGGGTATGGCACTGCGTTTTTGTTTAAAAGCCTGGTTTACTGTGAAAATGGGTAAAACTGGTCGCTTTGTGGAAAGAATATTAAAAACAGGGATGGTGGCAGTATATCTCTCAAGAGTTGGCGACACGATTTGTGCAATTTTTGGTTCCACGGGTTCAGACACAGAGAAAAACTGGAAATGCAGAGGGTTCGGGAGTATTTGAGTAAATACCTACTTCAGATGGGCGCTAGGTGCACAATATGGACTGCAGGCCGAGCTGAGGGACGCGTTGTGGAGTTGCTTTGAGTGGGTGATGGACTGTGCAACTTTGTAGGCGAATTCATCATAATTCGCATGCAGAGGTTTCCATAAACAAACAATAGAAATAAACCAAAAACAATCACTTTCGCAACTTTTAACACAATTTCGGCCTTTTTTCTTTTGGCTCTTTTTTATGATGATGTCATCATGACATAATTTTGTCGTGTAGCGGGTATGGAGGATGACGTGGCAGATGACGTGGCAGATGACACAGTGGCGAGGTGGTGATGTTAGCAGATGACATGGCGCTGATGCCGAGTGGTGGCGGACGACGTGGATGCGACATCATCAGGTGATGTGGAGATGATGTCAGGGGTAGGTGGCAGGGTGGTAAGCGGTATTCCCCGCACTGCCTTTGGGCAATGGTGGTTTCAGGGGAGGGGGCTCTGATCACACTGGGAAGCCAACGCATGGCAGGGGTATGGCAGCAATACCACCAATCCCCCAGATGCTAACGTTCGGCAGATAAGGGGTTTCGATATCGCTGCCAGCCGTTGGATCTATGGCGTTGGATCGGACAGTCGATGGGTGAGGTAAGTAGCGGAGGTTTATGACACGAGACCCGCGTTAATATTTCGGCATTAAATAATGTTTGCAGGGGTTTAAAACCTTTGATTATGGGTTTTATGTGGTTTATGCAGGCCACTACGGTTATTTGTTTAACCGAATGTCAAACAAATCCCAATATATACATGTGCGCGAGGAGTTAATATATGGTTTAGGTGGGGGGTTTCATTGTGGTTGTTTATTTAACCAGATGTCAAATAAACCCCATGGTTTTTTGAATGCGGAGGTGCTATTATTAAGGTCCCAAATGAACCAATAATTCCCAAAAACTTTGTTATAAGACTATAGTTGCCATGGGGAGGGATATCATGTATTTTTTGGGTTTTTAATATAGTTTTTTATAGAATAGGGGTGGGAAAATGATAAAGGAGCTATACAATAGAGTCAATGTTAATATGTTTTTATGGAAAGATAATGCTAAGTTTATAAGGTAGTAACTTAGGTTTTTAGGGAAATGAAGTAAAATGGTAAGATCTTTTACACAAGAAATGTGGCTTTTTTTACTAAGTCGACACAAAGTTCCTTTTAGTATTTATCATAAAATGAAGTGAACTAGGACTACTAGGCAAATCCCAATGTCCTTGAGGGGATGTCAGTAAGGGTACTTGGGGAATGAGAGGGGAAATTAGTAATGCTCCACTATTTTACAACCAAACAACTGCCATGGTACTTGTGACATCCATGAGATATGTCTTTCTTGATAAGACAACAAATGATCACAAACTTGCTTCTGCAACCTCAAACTGCCTACCCAGCCTAATACACCTAGCATTTTTTCTTGCTTCTAATTGGGTGCATTTGGACTAGCAAACCATGATTTTCCTCTTTTTCTTTTGAATGCCCTCCTCTCTAAGTCTACCCTTATCTCTTCCAAAGGCCCAAATTAAACAGTTGGGCTCCTTTGTTTCTCTACCTATTTACTCATCTGCTAAGCTTGAGCTATTTGGACAGATCTTTATTCTCTATTCTAAAGACAAGTAAATTCAAACATGATCTAACCAGGATTGAACTTTCTGGCTATTCATCAACTGTGTCAAGGATCAACCACCTTTACTCAATGAAATCCTTCAACAATGGAACAGTAGTGGCATTTAAACTAGCCCACTTTCCTGGTATTTTGGTTTGGGGTTCATTTTTATCATTTTTTCTGACCAATTCTTTATTTTTGCCCTTTGATTTTTCTTTTAGGGCATACCCTCTTTTTATTTTTTTATTTTCTTCATTTTTTTACAAAATATGGAACCTTTGCAGCATGAAAGGATGAACATATTTGGCTCTTCTACAGTCAATCATGAAAAATGAAACCTATTGGTATAGGAACCTAACAAGTAGCATCACTAGTTTTATAACATGGAATAAAATGTGCCAGTTTTGAAAATTTTTCCACTAAAACAAAAATTGAATCATTTTCTCTTTGAGTCTTTGGTAATCCAAAAACAAAATCCATACTTACCATATCCCAAGGCCTTTCTGGAATTGGTAATGGAACATAAAAACCTATGTTTTGTCTTCTTCCCTTTGCATATTGACAGACTTTGTAAGTTTTCACATACTTTTCCATTTCAGATCTCATTTTTAGCCAGAAATAAAATCTGTTCAACTACTCATAAGTCTTATCTATACCACAATGTCAGGCAAATCCACCACTATGTTTCTCTTTGATTAAATTCTCCCTCATACAACAATTTCGTATACACAGCTGATTTCTCTTAAACAACAATCCAACTTGTAAGAAATAATCCAACCATTTATTCCTATCCATCAAAACAAGGTTCTTACAGGCTTCAAATTCCTCTTTAAAATCTAAATCTATCTCATACAATTCTTTAAGAAAATCGAAACCCAACACTTGAATTTGACTCTCTCGAAATAATGTATTTCTCCTACTTAAAGCATCTGCAACTTTGTTTGATTGGCCATTTATATGCTTCAAGACAAAATGGAAACCTTGAAGATACTCTACCCATTTGTCATGTTTTTGGTTAAGCTTTGGCTGTTGCATAATATACTACAATGCATGGTTATTTGAATAAAGTATGAACTCTTTTGACATTAGATAATGTCTCCACTTCTTCAATGACTGCACAACTGCATAAAAATCTTTATCATAAGAAGAATAATTCTTCTTTGAATCATTTATATTTTCACTAAAATACACTATAGGTCTGTCTTCCTGACTTAAAACACTCCAATAGCTTCTCCACTGGCATCACATTTCACTTGGAAAGGTTTACTAAAATCAAGTAGAACCAAAATAGGTTTTTCAGTGATCTTCTTCTTCAACAGCTGAAAAATATTTTCTGCTTTAGTAGTCCATCTAAATGGTTGTTTATCCTTCTTTATAGCCTCAACAATGGGAGCATTGATCTTACTAAAATTATTTATGAATTTCCTATAAAAACTAGCAAGACCATGAAAACTTCTTACCTCAAAAATACTTTTAGGTGAAGGCCACTCCATGATTGCCTTGATCTTCTCTAGATCCATCTTCAATCCTTCAGTGGAAATAACAAAACCCAAATACACTAATTCCTCTTTCATGAGCGAACATTTCTTCAAATTCAGCAATAATTTATCTTGTTGTAACCTTTGTAAGACATAATTCAGATGTCTCATGTGTTCCTCCTTAGACCTGCTATAAACTAATATATCGTCCAGATATACTATTACAAATTTACCTATAAACCCTTTAAGTACTTCATTCATGAGTCTCATAAACGTACTTGGGGAATTTGACAACCCAAAAGGCATTACTTTCCATTCATACAATCCTTCATTTGTCTTAAAAGTAGTTTTCCACTCATCCCCTTCTCTTATCCTTATCTGATGATACCCACTCTTAAGATCTAGTTTTGTAAAATACTTTGCTCCACTCAAACAATTCATCAAATCTTCAATTCTAGGTAAAGGAAATCTGTACATGATTGTGATTTTATTGATGGCTCTTGAATCAATACACATTCTCTATCCTCCATATTTCTTTGGACTCAACATTGTTGGTACTACACAAGGACTCAAACTTTCTCAGATCACTCTTTTGTCAAGCAGTTCCTGAACCTGCTATCTAACCTCTTCATTTTCTGTAGGAGTCATTATGTAAGATACTTTGTTTGGTAGATTTGCTTGAGGAATCAAATCTATATGATGGCTAATTCTTCTAATGGGTGGTAAATCATTAGGAAAATCATCAACAATGATATCACAATAGTTGTCCAACATTTCTTTAATTTCAATGGTAAATCATAAACTTTAGTAGAAGTCATTATTACTTTGAGCTTGCAAATTGCGGAAACATTTACCTCATTTTCCTCAATCTACTGTAAGTATTCCTTTCCTCCTAGTAATAGAGTTTTTGGATCAGTCTTCTTTTCTGATGCATCCTCTTCTTCCATAGGCAACAATGTATGATTGACACCATCTTTACCAAACTTGTAGGTGTTTCTTTTCCCATCATGCATAGATCCTCTGTCATATTGCCAAGGTCTCCCAAGCAATATGTGACACACATCCATAGGCATCACATCACATACAATTTTATCCTTATATTTTCCCAACTGTAACTCCACTTCACATTTTTCATTCACTAACAACTAATGTCCCTTTTGTAACCATGACACCTTGTAAGGTGTTGTATGTTTGATTGTTTTCAACTTCAATTTCTCTACCACTTCTGTAGAGACAAAATTATCAGTGCCACCACTATCAATGATCATCTGATAGCATTTCCCTCGAACCTTACACATTGTTCTGAACAAATTATTTCTTTGTGATGGTTCAACTATCTCCTTTGCTAGCTTGATCAAAACTTTATTGACTACCAAAGATTCTCCTCTCTCTGGTACATCTTCTTCTTCTATCACTTCTGCTACTTCTTCCTCAACTTGAGCAACAATTTCATTCCTCTGACTTGTTCCTGCATTCTCCGGGCACTCAAAAGCTCCTTGTCCCAGCATTTTTACACCTATAACATCTAAATTCGCTTCCTCTTCCTCTGCCTCCTCTTCCTCTAGAAAAACTCCCTCTGCCACTTGCATCACCTCCTATGGTTCCATGTTGGTTTGAGCTGCTACTAGCTCCATCTCTACGTGTTGTAGAACTTCCTTTACCACCTTGACTTCCTTTTCCTCGGAAAGTACCTCTTCCTCTAGCAGACTGCTTCCTCATGAGCTTTTCTTCAGCATTCAGTACCACCTGATAAGCTTCTTCTATTGTTTTAGGAGACAATATACTTATCTCATCTTAAATGTCCATCCTAAGACCATTCACATATCTAGCCACCTTCTCATTTTTATCCTAAGTTTGTCCATCTCTTATACTTACCTTATAGAATTCCATTGTATATTCCCTCACTGTCACAGACCTCTGTCTAAGATTCTGCATATGTCTGAACAAGGTTTGCTAATAATTACTTGGTAGAAACTTACCTCTTAGCTTTCCTACCATCCTATTCCAATTTCTAATTAGTTTCTTGCCAAGATTCTTTCTTTTTTCCTGCACTCCATCCCACCAAAGTGTTGCAGGTCCTTTTAGCTTGGTGATAGCAAACTTTACTTTCTTCTCATCTTTTGTTTATTCATAATCAAAGAATTTCTCCATGCCATTAATCTAGTCTATCAATTCTTCTGGATTCAATCCTCTTGCATATATTGAAACCTTAATTTTTGGCCTAGCTATGGGTCTCAACATCGATTGGAAGAACCTCATCTAAGGAGTATTTGCTATAGTTTCCTCCTCTTTTTCAGTTTCAACCTCAGGCTCACTAACATCTCCATCAACTATATTTCTCCCTATTGTTAATGCTTCTAATCTAGCCTGCATCTATTGCATAAATTCCATCACCTCAGCATTTGCAACTGGTCTTCCTCTTCTACCATGTCCTTATCCTCTTCCAACTCTAAAAGCCATATTGGATTTCCTTCTCTTGCTTCTGAGACTCAATTCAGTGTCAACATGTTTCTCTGATACCACTAATGATGGCGGTCTCAGTGCAAGAACAAGTGTTAATCTCCCAAATTGTGAGATTATATCTTCTACTTATATTTGTAGGTGTATTTGTTGGTTCAATGGGCTCTCTATCATCCACTGACAACTTTAGAACTTCTGCTAAGTTAGCAGATCCCTCTCAAAGTCATAGAGTTCCGCTAAACTTTCGCTAGTCTGGACCAGATTGTAGTACAAACCATAGTTTAATAAATTTGAAATCTTCCTTCTAAAAACTTGTCGACACTTCTTTACCATTGATCTATTCAAGATCCAATGGTCAAACGCTCCCCGACCTCAAACATGCTCCACTCATATCGACCCGTTAACTTGTGCACTCCAAATCAACCTGAAAAGTGGTTTCCATCTCTCTCCTCATTGCTACATGTCACTGTGTGTAGGGAATTACCACTTACAGCCTTTCCTCTGCCCAAAATCCACTTTTGGGTTTCTCCAACCTGCTTCTACTCGTTAACTATCGGGTAACATCCTCGCCTGAACACCGTTGATCTGTCTCGATCGAGATCTATCGGTCCAAAATCAATCTTCATGTATTGTGTCCTTGATCTTCCTCCGTTGATCTCGACCTTCCACTCAATTTACTTAGAATTCACGAGAAACTCAGTTAAAAGAAAAACACTAAATTTAGTATAGTCGACACAATTTCATTCAATCTCATAGAACACCATTTAAACTTCGAATTTCACAATAAAACAGAGATTTCGTAGGAGATTATGCTTTGGGATTTGACAGGGAATTTCTCATCCACATACACAGAAACTAAATTTTCCAAATTTACTGAATTCGCTCCAGGAAAGCCAAATTTCTTGAACAGTAAAGATCCCCTTACAATAGTGTGAAAATTACATAAGTACTGGTTTATCCTAACAACCAGATCCTAATTCAAAGGCTAAAATTTATTAACCTTATCTGTCCTGCAAGGCATTCTCCTCGAGAATCTCCTATATTCTATCTCTATGCTTAACTAAAAAAACATGGAAATTGATGGCTAAGGATCCCACTCCTTTGCCTGTAATATTTTTTTGTATTTTTGGGAATAATTCTTCGAATTTTTCTTCAACCCTTATGCTCCTGCATCGTGAAATATGTCTTGATTCATTGTGTTCTTCATCTTCTTGTGCTGAAGCTTTTAATGTGGCTTCTATCATATCTGATGGTCCTCCTTTTCTCATCTGAAACGAAGTTAAGATTCTGTGAATCTACATCATATTGATATCTGTAGATCTCATTTTTCTTATATGGCAGACACTTTGGATTAAAATTTAGCAGACAAGGATCTTGAAACTTTCTCAACTAAGGTAACTTCCTTAAATTCTTCACCCAGATTCTTCATACAATTGACAACCTCATCTATACATAGGAAGTAACTAGATATACTTTCATCGCTATGCATCTTAAGGGTTTCATACTAAATTCTGAGATTTTGAAGCTTAGCATATTTTACTTGAGAGTCTCCTTCATAGTTGTTGATGCCTCAAAAATCGCTACATCAACATCGGGGATAACCACCCGGTCCAGACCTTAGAGGCAGCTCCTTTTCCGTTTGGTATGGTGGCTCCGACTGGATATAATGGGACCAGTTTCCCAATGATTGGTAAATGGGATGAATAAATGATTGATTTTCTAATATCTAATGAAAATGGATGAATGATCTAAGTAAAAAAAAAACAAAATATAAACAACTATTCTATCCCGGGAAATTGCTGCTTTTAGTGTAACTTTAGATGGTCTTCATTCACAAACAGGCATATAGATGATTCTTGTTGGCAAGCGAAGATGTTTATTCATATGATAATTACTAAGCCCAAATAGTTGAACAAAGAAATCAAGCAAACATTATTACACTATTTCTCATTTATACCATAGACATATACATGAGTGAAAGAATAACAGTCCTCGAACATCCAATAATGAAAAGTACAAGGCTTCTGTTAAAGCACATATATATATTCAATGATAGCAAAATTTAAACGAATGCAAATTCATATAAAAATGACAGAAGAGCATAGATAATAGTACCATATGTTTATTCGAGTCACTCCCAATATCAATCGCATTCACATTCCTTTTTCCAACTTAGAAAACACTTCCACGAGAGGCAATAGTGCACGTTATTATCAAAGCTTTCTTTGTCAAAAATCAGAATACTGGCCCAGGCTTTATAAAAAAATAGATCAGAAGCACAATAGTGTGACTTCCTGATTTGAGTTTATACAAAAACTGAGGACCCTTTCCAATGCATTGAAAGGGCCTATAAATACTAATTAAATTAACTAATTACAAAATAAAACTGCTAATAAATTGGTACAACTATGCTATGAAGATCTCCTCAAAATCGGCTTGTCTTTAGTTGGAAACATGATTCATTGCTTCGAATGATCTCCCTTCGGCTTGAGCTGCCATATTTCTAACATCGGTTGCAACTCTGGGGGGTAGCTTAGGCGAGAATTCAGTTGAGCTGAGTATGTGGCATCTTGTATCTCGGGGATCATGCAACTGATCGCATCAGTTAAGCACTTGAGTGCGGCCCTCTGACTATATGGCTTGATTAGAAAAAACCAAAAGGTATCCCAAGTTAGACTTTGGATGCCAGCGGTTAATCTTCCTTTCTTTTCCAGCTCCTAGTTGCATGTTTGTTCCAAGGCTTTGGCCGATGTTAATTTTCCTGGATTGCACTGAGAAATAATATTAGATAAATAAAGAGTGTTGTTGAAAAATTCAATTAAATTGCTAGTAGATAACCGACATCTCGAGGTTTCTCTTTCTGCCTTCATTAATTGAGTCTACCACTCTAGGAATAGGATGTCTTTGTGTGCTTCAATAATTTTGGGCAGATCCGAAGCCTGTCCTTCAAGGGAGTCTTGCCAGGCGAGGAAATTGGTTAAGGTTTCATCGGCATGTTCCAATTCCTGTCTGGCTTCAACCAATTTATCAACTATAACTATGGTAATTTCACAAAGAGGTTCAGCCAAGGAAATTTTATGACATAGCAGTCTCAGTTGTGTAATCAATGCTTTATTGATTTGTAGAGCTTCTGTTCTAAATTCTACTATTTGAGGAAGGCTCCTGAACTTTTCCACTTCTTGTGACAGTTGAGTGATTTTCTCATCCTTAATCTTGCTCATTTGTTCGTTCAATGCCTTTAATTTGGCCACTGCTTCAGACAGTTCCTTTTGTTTCTGCACTGCACTTGAATCTATCCTCTGTTTCTCTTTGTGTAATTGCTCAGTTAATTGGCTGTTTCTCTACCGTTGTGCTGCTAGTTGTTGCTCCAATTGATCTACTTTCCATTGTGCTTCGGACACCTGCAACTGCAATGAATTAATCATTTGATCTTTTTCCTTGAGGAGACTGCTCATTTCCGAAGCCTTATCCATTGTGGCTACTGAATATGCTCCGGCATACTGGGAGAGTTTTGTGAGATCATCGGAAGGGTTCAGTTCCTCCTTCCACACCACGTTAGCCATCTCTGTTTGATCTGGCAAAAGGGAAGATTGATCAAGTCTTTTCCTTTTCCTCTGTCTTTTCACCACAGCCCTGTGTTTAGGGCTGTAAAAGACGTCTAGTGGTGGGATGTCTTCTACCTGTAAAACAATTTGATCCGATGGATCTCTGGGGATTATTTCTGCATCCTTACTACTGGGTATGCTACTGGTTCCTTCCATTGGAATCGTAGTTGTGGTTGTTTCTTGGCTGACTGTCACTTGAGGCATGCCGAATCCTGGTTGAGTCTCGGGATTATTAATAATGGAGTCAAATTGTTGCCACTCTTGGAGGAGTTTTGGATCAATTTGAGTCTCCAAATCAATAAATTCACTTTCATTCTTCTTCCCTTTTTCCTGCTCCTTTCCTTTCTCCTGATCTGTTTCTTTTTCGGGAATTTCTTTTGTAGCGGGAGGCTCGTCAGTGCTCTTCTGCCCAGGCTTGCTTCACTTAGTTATTGGTGTAGTGGCCAACAAGTCCAGAGGTAGAGTTTGCAACCTTTTCTCTCTGAGCCTGTTGAATTCCACCAGTGCTTCATCACTATATCTCATTCTAGCCAATGTTTTAACCTGAGACAAGGATTCTGCTGGAGAAAATAAATCATCAAATTGATCTTTTTCATGGTCAAACTTGGTGAGTTTGGCCTGTTCGAGCACATTGTAGGCAACCTTCCGGGGATCGAATTGCCTACTAGGGATGGTCGCAAGGTTGAGCACATTAATTTTTCCTACCTCCTTCTCAGCATGTTTCCAATCAAGTATGGTGTAAACACCACATCTTAAAGGGAATACGAGCCATAGCTACTTTTTGGAAGTCCTAATATTTTTGGACGTTCCAGCAGTTGTGATTTGGTAAGCTAATTCACGTGCCAACAGTTTATCGGGCACATATAATGGGAGAACATGGGGTTTTGTGGCATTGGCAAACACCCATATATACGTGAATTTTTCTTCCCCGAACCAATTCCCCACTGCGGTTAAATCAATTTCGGCCTCCTCGGAAATTCTTGGGGTAGGCCTATCAAAGATAGCATAATGAATGGGCAACATAAAACCATTACAGATTTGATATAAGTGGTCTTTGTAATGCACCTTCCATAACATATGATGGTAGACATGAATTGGTTTGGGGTCCTGTGGCATCCACCTCCACCCGAGTATCGGGTATTCCGAATTAAAACAAAGCATATCCATGACATAAGCACTGTAATAGAAGGGAGGGATAGTCTGGGTATTTTTGCGTGAATTGAATCTAAAATCAAGAATTGCGGAGGCTAATTTATCAGACAATATATTGGCCCAATCCTTGATATAAATACTAGTTGCCGCTTCCATTAAAGGAACCATTTCAATATCGAATCTTGCAGAATCATGCATCCCCCATAACCTACACATCATCGGCCCAGTGTAATAGTAAGGAGATGCTAAGGAATCCACAGAGTACTTACCTGATGACTTGTGTTTGTGCTTTGCTGGATTCTGTCTCCACTGTCTAATTGGGGCTGATTCCGTCTCATTTTCATATGCGAATTTCTTTAGAAAAGCTTTGTTGTATTTCTTCTCCTTCTCGGGCAAATGGTACATTTTTCTCAAGTCGTCAGGCTGAAACGAACCGAAAACTCTTCCATCAACTATACAAAAAGACCTATTAGAAACAGGAATTTGTTCAACCACCCATCGTACCACATCAGTGTAAGGGAGAATTTTCTCCCGAGCTGCTATCCTGTGTAGAAACGAGTTGGCCAAATCCTTTAGCAAAGCTTCTGATTTGTTGGTTGAGTCTGCAGTCGCTTCTTCCTCTGTTTCCTCTAGTTCTTTAGCCTCAATCAGATTGTAAATGCTTTGCCAACTGGTATGTCCTAGGCCGAGACATGTAGTGTCTGAAATCAATCCCTTCTTTCTTGGTTCTGGGTCACTGGTGGGCTGGATAATAACTGCAGGGGCTGCTGCTGTAGCAGACCTCTTAGATTTCTTCCCCATTTGCTTAAAACTTGAAACTTCGGCGGAATTCTGCACAAGGAAGGAAGACCAATATGATACAAAGAAACAGATAGCAAGAGCCAATATGAAAGAGTATGAATAAAAGAATTACAATAAAAATTGCCGCAGATAAAATCTAAGTGGAAAATCTCAGCGTAACTCATTCATTAATTGGCCGCTTCATCTGTCAGTGATCATAAGGGAGCTTTTAAGTAATCCATCATAACGTATATTGATTCAAGTGTGGCCTATATTTTGGCGGTTAATCACATTTTATGATTGGCGTCGTGAAAAGGAGGATTTACATAATATTCCAAAATATCGTTCAATTACCGAAGGTGATACAAGGCATGCCAATCTTTATTATGTTTAGAAATATGCACCCAGATTTAATGTATCGCAATCGGGGCAGGGCTTGGATTCCTTTATTTGTGCCATTGCAAATCGCCGATCACCGATGGCGATACGCCTCATCACGTCGGGAGATTTGAGGGTGGCTCAATTAACGCAACACTTATCCATGGCGATTGCCGATAGCAATGCCTTTATCGCATCAGAGGAATTGAGGATGGTTCAATTAACACAACACTTACCGATGCCGATTGCCTACAGCGATGCCTTTATCGCATCGGAGGAATGGGGAATGCTTTATAGGTGATGTGCTTTGTCTTTCCCTGATATCTGATAGCGATTTCCCTTTTCGGATCGAAATTATTCAATTTTCCTTTACTTATGTTCCTTTTGTTATTGCGATATGCGATCTTGTGATCGTTTTATCGCAATAAATAAAGCTTTATCATTTGTTTTTTTAAAAGGCCCCTTTCTCATTGTTTTTCAAAAGGGAAATCATATTTCAATTGGATTTTTTGTGAGGGTTTTTTCTAATAACAAGTAAATACCAATTTATTGACATATCTATGTTTAAAAGGGACCCATTTCCTATTATGATTTCAAAGAAAAATTTTATGAAATGGGGGGGGGGGCGGTTGTTGTATAGCACAACAATTGGCGATTCACTGGAAGAAACAATTATCTCTAGGAAAAGTTAAAATACTTAGGCTTTTAAATCTGAAAATCTAATTTGAGTGAAAGAATCTAATATAATTAGAGCAACATAAATTCTGAATGTAATGATAACTATCTCTGCTATTCTCTTCTCATGTTATAATTAAATACATTCTGTGTTTCAAACGAGCCTTGATTGGTTTCTAATGATAAAACAAAAACTTCTCCAACTTAGCTTTATAATGACTCCTTTGCCATAGGTAGGGCCTCTGCTGCCAGCAAACGTCTATAGTTTCGACAGAGATACCTTTTAACCATTTGATCGTTCATTATCCCATCCATTTCAGAGTATGAATAAAAAGAATGAATCTGGAAATACGTTTTCATATTTTTGTATCATTTTCCTTTTTCTTCATTTTGTAAGATAAAAAGCCATTGCCCTGGTTTGGTAGCCAGCTTTTTTACAATGCCATTCACTGGTAATAATTTAACTGAACAAGCTGGCTCGTGATGAGACCCCTTGTCTTATAATTCCAAGCCATTACCCTGTTTTGGTATGCAGTATTGGTAATGTCAGTTGAACTATTTCCCTATGATCATGGTAAGCAGGCTTGTGATAAGACCTCTTATCATTTACCTCAAGTATATTTTAGAATTACACTCTGAATAATTATAACTCTTGATGAATGGGACGAACAATTTTCTCCTTAAGAGAGGATGGATGACAAGATAAGAGTTGAAGATGCTAAGATTGAATCAGTATCCATTTGTATTGATAACCGTTTTGAGGCTACTTAAAAACAAAAAAAAATGATTTACAATATTTCTAACCTTTGAGAAGAGTTTACAGAAATAAAATGGGGTTTCAGAATCTAAATATACCTAATTTCCTAGAAATCTTCCTTCCATTTAAGGTTTCCATTCTAAAAGAAAATATCATAACCATTTCTTTCGAGAAACTTTTCAATATAGTAAAGACCAATGGAAGGCTAACTTTATTATTCTAACATCTAAAATCTAATCTATGTACAAAAGTTCAGCTAGAAATTGAATATTTACAAAAGGGAGAAGGGATTACCTTCTCAATTAAAGAATTTTTTCAAGATGAGGCCATTAACAGGAAGAGAATCTCTCTTTCCTGATAGATCTTGCAAAATGAAAGTAGAAGGGCCTATCTTCTCATTGATTTGAAATGGTCCAAGCCACATTTTCTATAACTTTGTGTGTTTTCCTTTATCCTCATGGGCTTTGTCCCATTTCAAAACTAGATCACCAACTTGCAATTGTTTTGAACTGGTTGAAGTTGTATCAAAAGATGACTTGATAATTTGCTGATGTTTTGCATGTAGAATCCTAGCTTTTTCCCTTTCTTCTTCTAATTTCAAAATTTGATCGTGTCTTAGTTGAATAGAAGATGAGGGACTCTCTTCGATAAACTGCACTAAGGCTAAAGATGGAAGCACTAAGTTAGCTGGTATGACAGCTTCCTTTCCATACACTAGATTGAATGGAGAAGTGCCTATAGAGGTTTTCTGAGTTATTTTGTCAGCCCAAAGTGCAAATATCAAATATTTATGCCAGTTCTTATGATTCTGTTCAATAGTTCGCTTAATAATTCTAATAAGGTTTTTATTGGTGGATTCTGCCAACCCATTACCCTGAGGGTAGTAATTTGCAGAATACCTCAATTTAAATCCTCTTTTGATAGTGAACTCAAACATAGAATTTCCAGAGAAATAAGATGCATTATCAAAAACAAGAGCATTTGGGACACCAAACCTGGTAATGATGAATTTATCTATCAATTCCATAATTGCCTCAGAATTTGTTGTCTTTAAAGGAATCGCTTCAACCCACTTAGTAAAGTAATCAGTGGCAGTAAGGATATACTTACGCTGTTTGGGTGAGTGTGGAGTAATCTCTCCAATGATGTCCAATCCCCATTGCTCAAATGGTTGCTCAATGTTGATTGGTTGCAAAGGGAAAGTTGGCTTTCTTCGTCTTCCACTGGAGGTTTGACAGCTTTGACATTTCCTTACATATTCATGAGCATCTCTGAACAAGGTGGGTCAATAGTATCCAGCATGAATGATTTTGTGAGTTGTGGTGTCAGCTCCAAAATGTCCTCTTGCCGGTCCATCATGAAGTTCCTGCAAAACCTTTAATTCTTCAGGTTTTTCTAAGCATCTTAATAAAATTGAATCATAATTTCGTATAAACAATACACCATCGATAATTGTAAAGTTTTTAGCTTTTAATTTAATGGCACGTTTGTTTTTATAGGAGAGATTGGAAGGAGCGTACCCATTTCTTAGATAGAAAATCAAATCTGTATACTGTGATTCAGAACCTGTGGTACTTATCTGATTGATTTCTTCAGTACCTTTTGTATTTTTAGATTCTTGAATGTTGGATGCTCCTGCTAACAACCTGCAAAAACCTTGGCCTTTGACAATCTTTGCTGGCTTGATTTCCAAGTCATATTCTTGTAATGTTGTGACCCAATTTGCTCTCTTTTCTCCTAATTCCCTTTGAACCAGTAATTGTCTTACTGCTGAAAAAGGAACTATAACTTTTGTATGAGCTTTTAAGAGGAAGGGCCTATAGTGTTTTATGGCTTTGTACACAGCAAAGGCTTGTTTTTCAACTTCCGAATAATTCAATTCAGCACCTTGAAGATTTGAGCTGTAAAAAGAAATTGGTGCTTCCAAGTTTTTATCATTGATTTGAGTCAATACTGCTACATATGACGAAGTGTATGCGAGGGTATATAGTATGAAATGATTAGAAAAATTGGGAGTGCTTAAAGCAGGGGTATTAATTATTGATTGCTTGATGGAGTCAAATGCCTCCTTTTCTGCAGATCCCCATTTAAACATTGAATTTTTCTTAATCATCATTTGCAATGGTAAAATAATCTGGGAAAAATCCGGAACAAAATGTTTAACAAAGTTAATCTGACCCAAAAATGACTGCATGGATTTTTTATTATGGGGAAATGGAATTTCAAAAATCTCTTTAATTCTGTCTGGATCAATATAGATACCATCTTTTGAAACAATGAAGCCTAAAAGTTTTCCTTGATTAAGGGCAAAAAAGGACTTCTTTGGATTAAGAGAGATACCATATTTTCTACACCGTTCAAAGATTTGTTTTAAATCATGTACGTGATTAGACCTTTTCTTGGAAAATACAGTAATATCATCTAAATAGAAAACTATTGATTTATTAAGCAATCCTTTGAATGCTATGTCCATGGCTCTCTGAAATGTTTCTCCTGCATTGATGAGTCCAAAAGGCATCTTTTGGTAGGCATAAGTTCCCCACTTAGTTCTGAAGGTCGTTTTAAGCCTGTCATCAGGATGAACCAGTATTTGGTTATATCCTAAAAAACCATCTAAAAAGGACATTAGTTCTGAACCAGCTACTGAATGTAATGTTTGCTCCATAGTAGGTAAAGGGAAGTTATCCTTTTGACTTGCCTTGTTAAGATTTCTGAAATCAATGCAAATCCTGATATCGCCATTTTTCTTCCGAACAGGCACCATGTTGGAAACCCAGTTTGAATGTCTCACAGGAAAAATTATCTTAGCCTTTAAGAGTTTATTTAATTCAGCCTTTATTTGACTCTCAAGGTTAGGATGAATCTTTCTTAACTTCTGTTGCACTGGTTTTTGTTCAGAAAGCATTGGAATAGTATGTTGAATGATTGATGTATCATATGTTTTCAAATCATCATATTTCCAAGCGAAGACATACTTGTTTTTTGTTAACAGCTTAATGAATGCTGTTCTTTCTTCTATAGAAAGTCCTAGTCCCAAATTGATGTTTTGAGGGTTCTCATCAGTACCTAGGTTTATCAATTCAAATCTTAAAGTGGAACTCTGGATTTTTGAATTGGTCACCTGTTTAAACCTATCTTTAATATCATAAAGATCTTCAAGCTTGACCACTGGTTTTGGTATTGAGTTTCCCTCTTGCTTTTCCTTCATCTGAAGGTCATGATCGCTTTCATCAATGATTTGGCCATCATAGGACTTGTCGGAAGTCAAGAAGATTAAAATGTCTTCATCATGATTAAACACTCTCCAATTGGTGACATTATCGGGGATCAATGGTCTAAAAATTAACTCTACTGAAAATCTATCTAGGCTATAATCTTCGGATGGTAGGAGTCTGGAAGCAACATTGGCTAACAGGTCTGCTGCCGCATTCTGGGACCTAGGGATGGGAGAAATATTGAATGCTAAAAATTGAGAGGTGAGTTCTTGTACCAGTGATTGATAGTGTTTGAGATGACCAGAGAGACAATGGATTGTATTTCTCACCTGTTTAATAACAATCTCTAAATCATCAAACACTTTCAAATATTGAACCTTGAGGCCAATCTCTTTGTAGAGTCCCTGGACTAGGGCCTCATATTCAACTGTATTATTTGTGCATTCAAATTTCAATATGCATGATAACATAGTTTTTTCTCCCTGAGGGCTAACCAAAATACATCCTGCTCCCGAGCCTTCACTAGACTTAGACCCGTCAAAATATAGTGACCAAAATAAAGAATTATCAACAATTTTATTTACAGTTTCCTCAGTAATATTAAAACATCTTGACCTATCTGTTTGTGAAAAAATTTCAATCTGAGATGTGAAATTATTAACTGGGAAAGGAGATGGTTGGGCGGTGAAGTTGCCAAAGAATGATTCAGATGAATAATTCCCCAAGATATTGTTATTAAATGCTATTGGTTGGTTTTCTTGTTCAAACTCGGTAACTGTATGGGTCATGTGTTTCTCCCGATCAATCTTGATCTGATTTGGTTTTCCTTTATAAGGTAACCACATATGAGACCAATCGGTGGAAATATAACCGTGGAATTTTTCAGACCAATCTCTACTTAAAATTAACCCATAAAATTCAGGTATATCAGCGATCAAAATATCAATTCTTTGAACTACTCTAGGATCAACTGATAACCTGATAGTTACTGAGTTGATTTCTCCTAAAACTTGGACCTTAGTTCTATCCAACTGTACAATATGAATTGCAGACTTTTGGGGTTCAATGTTCAGTTTGGAACAAACTGAAGCTGACATTATATTAGAGGAAGCCCCTGAGTCAATCAAACAGTTGTGTAGGTTTTTGTTATAGATCTCATAGGTTAAGAGGAAAGGTGGAGTATGAGAATTTGATCTATCCCCAATTAAGACTGCGTCAGTAGCTTCCACTCTACCAGAAGGTGGTTGGTCTGAATCATTAGCAACTTTGGACAATACAGCATTGGGAAGAGGTGAAGAAGGAATGGCATTTAACTCTTTAAGAAGCAACTTCTGCTGTTGTTTGAGTTTGCTAAGTTCAAACATAGTGATATTCGCCTTAGTCTTCTTCATGCCTTCGATAATATTGTAGTCCATAGAATCTGATACTACCAATGTCTTAGATGTTGAAGGTAGATTTGAAGATGATGGTTGATTTTGGGATGGTGTTGCTGAAGTTTTCTTTGTAGGAATCTTTTCTTTGGTAGTGGAGGAACTTGCATTCCTTTTCTTCGAAGTCATCTGGACAAGTTCAGGAGTGCTTTTACTCCTGGTAGTCACGGGGAAAGCTTCTTGTTCATTTTCCGTATCAGAAGTGGGAAAAATAAAATACCACATCCCATGGCATTCGACAGTCTCTTCTTCTTCGGGTTCCTCGGATGTCAAGACTATTTCATCTTCTTCTTCTTCAAGATCTGAATCAGCATTGGATATAACATTTGTTGGTTTTGATTCATTTTTCTTGAAATTCCTAAATGACCTTTTTGTTGAGGTTTCTACTACTTGTTTTTTGATTTCGACCATCTCATTTGACATAGCCTTGAGGACTTTTTGTAAACCTTCCATATCATATGGATCTTTAGGGATTTTCTTCTTTGAATCATCTTTGAAAGAAACTTTTTTGGATTTTCTATCTTCAAGAGCAGCTTTCTTTTCTAGAGCATTAATATGTTTCTCCACAACAAGTGCTTCTTTCATGTTTTCAGCTAAAGTTGGTTTTGCAGCCCTGTCTACGAAGATAGCTATATTGGAGGGTAGGGAAGTTATATACCATTCGCTTCTAATTCGCTCACTTGGTTTGGAGGCCGTTGGAATCTTATTCAAGAGTTTATTGAATCATGAGTTGAATTCTTTAATCGGTTCCTTATGCTCTATCCTAAGATTGGAGAGATCATTGATTAGTGTGGCTAAAGATCTATCATCGCCATACTTAGTAAGAAACTGTTCTTGGCAAATGTTCCAACTGGTAATGGATCTAGAGGGCGGGGAAAAATACCAAGATCCCGCTGATCCTTGTAAATTATAAGGGAAAAGCCTAACGACAACATCTTCCTATGTTACTCCTTTCAGATTAACTGATAACATGAAGTTATTAATATGTTCTTCGGCTTGTGTTGCAGCATCTGGATTAAACTTGGGTAACCATTTTTCAGGAGAATCAGGAAATGCATGTAATGGTGCAGGCATATTGACCACACCATGACTATTCCATGGATCTGCCATTGAAACACCAGTAGTGGATGATATTGCTAATGAAATTCCAGATGTTTGGGAAGGAATTGTTATTGAGGATTGACCAGGTTGGGATGTTGAAGTTCCTGATCCTTGATGAACAACAATATGTAATGAGGGAGTGGATCGCTGACTTCACACTAGGGAAGATGAGATGGAGGATATGGATGAGAATGCTTCACTATCAGATCCTTCAGTGTTCTTCTTTGCCCTTTTCCTTTTAGGTAAGGGAAACTCAGTAGGTTTGATATCGAACTTTCCGCTCTGAAGTCTGGTGAGAGGATGAGGTAGATTGAATTGAAAAGTCTCACTACCTTGAGATACCTCATATTTCTATGGTGATATCGAGAAGCCTTGAAATTTATGGATGAGTAACTAAACTTCAGGGGACTCAGGACTTATTCATTTTGGAGTATTGTGAGCTTGAGCAGTGGTAGTTGATTCCTCTTCTTCTCGCTTGAATGCTGGAGAACCAGCATGCAATTGGGAAGTACGAGGTGATGTGGAGGGATATTTACTCTCAGAATGGACTGTAGATTTGGGTTTGCTCGCCATTCACAGTTCATGCCCTCCTTCTAGTTCCAAAAATGTTTATGCCTCGAAAATCGCTGCATCAACATTGGGGATAACCACCCGGTCTGGACCTTAGAGGCAGCTCCTTTTCTGTTTGGTATGGTGGCTCCGACTGGATATAATGGGACCAGTTTCCCAATGATTGGTAAATGGGATGAATAAATGATTGATTTTCTAATATCTAAGGATAATGGATGAATGATCTAAGTAAAAATATATATATATATATATAAACAACTATTCTATCCCGGGAAATTGCTGCTTTTAGTGTAACTTTAGATGGTCTTCATTCACAAATAGGCATATAGATGACTCTTGTTGGCAAGCAAAGATGTTTATTCATATGATAATTACTAAGCCCAAATAGTTGAACAAAGCAATCAAGAAAACATTATTACACTATTTCTCATTTATACCATAGACATATACATGAGTGAAAGAATAACAATCCTTGAACATCCAATAGTGAAAAGTACAAGGCTTGCCGTTAAAGCACATATATATATTCAATGATAGCAAAATTTAAAACGAATGCAAATTCATATAAAAATGATAGAAGAGCATAGATAATAGTACCATATGTTTATTTGAGCCACTCCCAATATCAATTGCATTCACATTCCTCTTTCCAACTTAGAAAACACTTCCACAAGATGCAATAGTGCACAGATTATCAAATCTTTCTCTGTCAAAAATCATAATACTGGCCCAATCTTTATAAAAAAGTAGATAAGAAGCACAATAGTGTGACTTCCTGATTTGAGTTTATACAAAAACTGAGGACCCTTTCCAATGCATTGAAAGGGCCTATAAATACTAATTAAACTAACTAATTACAAAATAAAACTGCTAATAAATTGGTACAACTATGCTATGAAGATCTCCTCAAAATCGGCTTGTCTTTAGTTGGAAGCATGATTCATTGCTTCGAATGATCTCCCTTCAGCTTGAGCTGGCATATTTCTAACATCGGTTGCAACTCTGGGGGGTGGCTTAGGCGAGAATTCAGTTGAGCTAAGTATGTGGCATCTTGTATCTCAGGGATCATGCAACTCATAGCATCAGTTAAACACTTGAGCGCAGCCCTCTGACTGTATGGCTTGATTAGAAAAAACCAAAAGGTATCCCAAGTTAGACTTTGGATACCAGCGATTAATCTTCCTTTTTTTTCCAGCTCCTGGTTGCATGTCTGTTCCAAGGCTTTGGCCGATGTTAATTTTCCTGGATTGCACTGAGAAATCATATTAGATAAATAAAGAGTGTCGTTGACAAATTCAATTAAATTGCTAGTAGATAACCGACATCTCGAGGTTTCTCTTTCTTCTTTCATTAATTGAGTCTGCCACTCTAGGAATAGGATGTCTTTGTGTGCTTCAATAATTTTGGGCAAATCTGAAGCCTATCCTTCAAGGGAGTCTTGCCAGGCGAGGAAATTGGTTAAGGTTTCATCGGCCTGTTCCAATTCCTGTCTGGCTTCAACCGGTTTATCAACTATAGCTGTGGTAATTTCACAAAGAGGTTCAGCCAAAGAAATTTTATGACATAGCAATCTCAGTTGTGTAATCAATACTTTATTGATTTGTAGAGCTTCTGTTCTGAATTCTGCTATTTGAGGAAGGCTCCTGAACTTTTCAACTTCTTGTGACAGTTGAGCGATTTGCTCATCCTTAGACTTGCCCATTTGTTCGTTCATTGCCTTTAATTTGGCCACTGCTTTAGACAGTTCCTTCTGTTTTTGCGCTGCACTTGAATCTATCCTCTGTTTCTCTTTGTGTAATTGCTCAGTTAATTAGCTGTTGGTCTGCCGCTGTGCTGCTAGTTATTGCTCCAATTGATCTATTTTTCGTTGTGCTTCGGACACCTGCAACTGCAATGAATTAATCATTTGATATTTTTCCTTGAGGATACTGCTCACTTTCGAAGCCTTATCCATTATGGCTGCCGAATATGCTACAGCATACTGGGAGAGTTTTGTAAGATCATCAGAAGGGTTCAGTTCCTCCTTCCACACCACGTTAGCCATCTCTGTTTGATCTGGAAAAAGGGAAGATTGATCAAGTCTTTTCCTTTTCCTCTATCTTTTCACCACAGCCCTGTGTTTAAGGTTGTAAAGTGGTGGGATGTCTTCTACCTATAAAACAATTTGATTTGATGGATCTCTGGGGATTATTTCTGCATCCTTACTACTGGGTAGGCTACTGGTTCCTTCCATTGGAACCGTAGTTGTGGTTGTTTCTTGGCTGACAGTCACTTGAGGCATGCCGAATCCTGGTGGAGTCTCGGGATTATTAATAATGGAGTCAAATTTCTGCCACTCTTGGAGGAGTTTTGGATCAATTTGAGTCTCCAAATCAATAAATTCACTTTCATGCTTCTTCCCTTTTTCCTGCTCTTTTTCATGCTCCTTTCCTTTCTCCTGCTCTGTTTCTTTTTCAGGAATTTCTTTTGTAGTGGGAGGATCGTCAGTGCTCTTCTGCCCAGGCTCGCTTGACTTAGTTATTCGTGTAGTGGCCAACAAGTCCAGAGGTAGAGTTTGCAACCTCTGCTCTCTGCGCCTATTGAATTCCACCAGTGCTTCATCATTATTTCTCATTCTAGCCAATGTTTTAACCTGAGACAAGGATTCTGCTAGAGAAAATAAATCATCAAATTGATCTTTTTCATGGTCAAACTTGATGAGTTTGGCCTGTTCGAGCACATTGTAGGCAACCTTCCGGGGATCGAATTGCCTACTAGGGATGGTCGCAAGGTTGAGCACATTAATTTTGCCTGCCTCCTTCTCAGCATGTTTCCAATCAAGTATGGTGTAAACACCACATCTTAAAGGGAATACGGGCCATAACTGCTTTTTGGAAGTCCTAAGAGTTATGGACGTTCCAGTGGTTGTGATTTGGTAGGCTAATTCACGTGCCAACAATTTATCAGGCACATATAATGGGAGAACATGGGGTTTTGTGGCACTACCAAACACCCGTATATACATGAATTTTTCTTCCTCGAACCAATTCCCCACTGCGGTTAAATCAATTTCCGCCTCCTTGGAAATTCTTGGGGCAGGCCTATCAAAGATAGCATAATAAATGGACAACATAAAACCATTACAGATTTGATATAAGTGGTCTTTGTAATGCGCCTTACATAACATCTGATGGTAGATGTGAATTGGTTTGGGGTCTTGTGGCATCCACCTCCACCCGAGTATCGGTTATTCAAAATTAAAACAAATCATATCCATGACATAAGCACTGTAATAGAAGGGAGGGATAGTCCGGGTAGTTTTGCATGAATTGAATCTAAAATCAACAATTGGAGAGGCTAATTTATCAGACAATATATTGGCCCAATCCATGATATAACTACTAGTTGCCACTTCCATTAAAGGAACCATTTCGATATCAAATCTTGGAGAATTGTGCACCCCCCATATCCTACACATCATCGCCTCAGCGTAACAGTAAGGAGATGCTAAGGAATCCACAGAGTACTTACCCGATGACTCGTGTTTGTGCTCTGCTAGATTCTGTCTCCACTGTCTAATTGGGGCCGATTCCATCTCATTTTCATCTGCAAATTTCCTTAGAAAAGCTTTGTTGTATTTCTTCTCTGGCTCGGGCAAATGGTACATTTTTCTCAAGTCGTCAGGCTGAAATGAACCGAAAACTCTTCCATCAACTGTACAAAAAGTCCTGTTAGAAATAGGAATTTGTTCAACCACCCATATGACCACATCAATGTAAGGGAGAATTTTCTCCCGAGCTGCTATCCTGTGTAGAAACGAGTCGGCCAAATCCTTTAGCGAAGCTTCTGATTTGCTGGTTGAGTCTGCAGTCACTTCCTCCTCTGTTTCCTCTGGTTCTTCAGCCTCAATCAGATTGTGAATGCTTTGCCAACTGGTATTGCCCAGGCCGAGACATGCAGTGTCTGAAACCAATCCCTTCTTGCTTGGTCCTGGGTCACAGGTGGGCTGGATAATAACTACAGGGGCTGCTGCCGCAGCGGACCTCTTAGATTTCTTCCCCATTTTCTTAAAACTTGAAACTTCGGCGGAATTCTGCACAAGGAAGGAAGACCAGTGTGATACAAAGAAACAGATAGCAAGAGCCGATATGAAAGAGTATGAATAAAATAATTACGGCAAAAATTGTCGCAGATAAAATCTAAGTGGAAAATCTCGGCGTAACTCCTTCATTAATTGGCCGCTTCATCTGTCAGTGATGATAAGGGAGCTTTTAAATAATCCATCATAACGTATATTGATTCAAGCATGGCTTATATTTTGGAGGTTAATCGCATTTGATGATTGGTGTTGTGAAAAGGAGGATCTACATAATATTCCAAAATATCATTCAATTACCGAAGGTGATACAATGCACGCCAATCTTTATTATGTTTAGAAATACGCACCCAGATTTAATGTATAGCAATTGGGGCAGGGCTTGGGTTCCTTTATTTGTGCCATTGTGAATCGCCGATCGCCGATGGTGATACGCCTCATCACGTCGGGGGATTTGAGGGTGGCTCAATTAACGCAACACTTACCCATGCCGATTGCCGATAGTGATGCCTTTATCGCATCGGAGGAATTGAGGATGGTTCAATTAACACAACACTTACCAATGCCGATTGTCGATAGCGATAACTTTATCATATCGAAGGAATGGGGAATGCTTTATAGGTGATGTGCTTTGTCTTTCCCCGATATCCGATAGCGATTTCCCTTTTCAGATCGAAATTATTCAATGTGCCTTTACTTATGTTCCTTTTGTTATTGCGATATGCGATCTTGCGATTTCTTTATCGCAATAATAAAAGCTTTATCATTTGTTTTTTAAAAAGGCCCTTTTCTCATTGTTTTTCAAAAGGGAAATCACATTTCAATTGGATTTTTTGTGAGGGTTTTTTCTAATAATAAGTAAATACCAATTTATTGACATATCTATGTTTAAAAGGGACCCATTTCCTATTTTGATTTCAAAGAAAAATTTTATGAAATGGAAGGGGTTGTTGTACAGCACAACAGTAGCTCAGAAGATTTTGTCCCATATTTCTTTGGATGATTTGAGCTGCATGACTTTGACAAACTCTAATTGTGACAGACTTCCCAATAAAGTATTTATAGCTTTGGCATTGGTTTCATATTTATTTTTACTTGCTGTATCTGTAGGAATTGCTATTGGAAATATATATCCTCCTTCCACAATTTCCTAGACATCTGTTCCAAGTGATTGTAGATAGACTATGGTTCTTATTTTTTAATAAACAAAGTTTCTCCCATCAAATATTGGCAGTCTGATGGATCCCATGCTTTCTTGATTATTCATGTTGATGGATCTCCCTTCAAGCGATCAAGCTTCTTCTGAAGGACCTGCTCTGATACCAATTGTTGGAAATAATACTGAGAGGGGGGTGAATCAGTATTATCAGATCAATAATTTTATTTCCCAAACATATTTATATACACTACTTCAGTGAAGTGAACTAGCATGTACACGTGACTGTGCTTAAAGAAACCAACGTATATGCAGAGAACTTGTGATTTAGACAGTTTATCATGTGTTGAGCTTAAACCAGTATATCATAGATTTATTAAAAAGTGCAGTAAAAGAAGAATAAAGCATCACACATAAGCAACACACATGAACACAAAGATTTAAGGTGGAAACCAAATGTGGGTAAAAACCACCTACTGTTGTTTTCTTTGTCTTCTTTTAATAATAAGAAAATCTGTTTACAATCTTGTACTGGTGCAGACTCATACCAGTACGTAGGCTTCTACTTGCAGAAGGTTACAAACTTCTCTCATTTTTTAGCTTCTACTAGAAGGGAGCTACAACCCCCTAGCTCTTGTACTAGCCAATATGTTTACTAGTACATAGGTGCCAGCCTACAGAAAACTCCACTCTTCCACCAGGGACCACGTTTCATGAATTTTCAAATTGGATACTCCTAGATCACAACACCACAAGCTGAAGGCCATGTTTCATCAAATTTTCACACTGGACCCATCAAATCCTTTTAAACATAAATTGTATCAACCAATATTTAGTTAATTTGAAAAATTAGATCACTGACACCAGAACACTGTGTTGAACCCAGAACCCTACATCATCATCCAGAACTAGCTGTAACCTCAAAGATCATGCATTAGAGTGTATATGCTACTTGGTTGAACCCAACCTGCATGTATACACTACTTCCTTTAACCCAACCTGTGTATATCTCTAAAGATACTGAATCATAAACTTCTAAACCATAGATTGTACCAATCAATGACATTCTGAATATCTACTATCATATTACAGAGTCAAAAATATATAGCAACAAGAATCACCATTCCTTCTCAATCAATCAATCAATCAGACTCAATTTCCTTATACAATAGTTCTACGTTCAAATCTAAGAAGACTTTGTTGACAGATAGCAGTAAAACAACATAATTTGATTAGATAGATCAGTCAGCTCTGAAAAGAAGCTTTTTTTTTTGTATACACTACTTGAAAGAGTCGAACCTGCGTGTATATGCCCTTTAGCTGAGACAAACCTGCGTATAGATCTGCAAATTTTGATTCAGAACTTTGTTGCAATTCGAGACTTCAGACGAACCTAGATCATGATAGATAACTAATAGAAAAGGCACAAAACATCAAATCTGGTCTCAACCAATATTAGATCATTCAAGAATAAGTCATTTCAAGTTTCATGATTCATGATCCAATGTTGAGCTTAAGGTGCACATGAATATTTCAGATCTAGTCCTAAACATAACCCTGCAACATAATATATACATCATATAGAAGTATTCCTTAGAATCTCATTTCTTGCACACATTGGCCTAATGATCTTCTTCTCCTTATATACTCTTAGGCCTTTCTAAATACCTTGGACCAAAACCACTTAGGACCAATACCTTGGACCCAATACCTAGGATCAATACCTTGGATCAAATGCCTCAGACCAATTACCTTAAACCAAAATACCTTGGACCAAAAACTTGGTTTTCCAACATGTACACGCTTTTCCTCCATTGAAAGTGTGTGTATATGTTATACGCTACTTTTTTTCTGCTAAACCGTGTGTATACGCACCTTGGAAAAAGTGAACCTGCATATACCTCTTTTTCTTCATTCTTTGGAGTCTAATCTGTAATCTTTGTTGTTGGCTTGTTGCACTATAAACTTTCATCTGAGTGAGTTGCCATCAAGGACAACACTTGTATCATAATGCCAACAATTATTAGGTGGTAGGGACATAGATAGTATAATATGTGAATTTAGCCCCACGGGGGTAGGCAAGTTGGTAATCACATTGCAGTGAAGCTCGTTATAAAGGCAGGCTCCGTACTAAAGGTCACGAGTTCAAATTCCCCAGACTAACCCGAAGCTATGGAGAGGGGCGGGTGTAGTCTCCCAAGGGTTATAGCGGTAGCAGCTAGAATCAACCCCATGTTATGTGAGTTGTGAGGCTTCCCCAGTTGCCAATTCCCCTGTCAACAAAAAAAAAATGATAGTATAATATGTGAATAGGGCATAGCTCAAGTCACATGCCACTGAGGAAACCAATCCATGGGCATGGAAATGGACACTAAGCTAGAGAAATCTTTTCAAGGGGTTGTGCCACGAAGCATCAACATATTAACACTATGTTCACAACAAAAATGGTCGCAAAATTTGTCATGAAGCTAAGACACAAAGGTCATTGTTACCCTATGACATGGAGTTGCTTCGCAGGCCATGACGGAGGTATTAGTCAGTACGGATTTGGAACCACGATAAGGGAGGCTAGAACCATCATAGTAGGCCCCCTCTAGCATGTCAGCATAGAAGAGGAAAGGATCCCTGATTCAAACTGCATCATTGAATTGTCCCATACAATGAACACCAACAGACGAGTGGAGTGGAACCTTGAAGCAAAATCGTGATAGCGGATGACCCCCCCATGACATCAATGGGGGAGGGGGGCTCCATGTTTTAATATGGACCCTCCATTATGATGAACCATTTGCCACCATCAATTGGTCAGGCATGTTTTTGATGGGGTCAACTCTATTATATTAAATATAAAATATAGTAATTTTGTATCATGGAATTCATGTGGTGAAGGGGATGTGTGGAGAGATCTGCATATATATTTTTAAAAATATTATTTATATTATATGGTGGAAACATGGATATATGGTATGATCTATAGGTCTGTTGATAGTTTTCTTCCATACTTTTTTTATATACATATGCATATGGTTTATATAGTTTATGAATTACATATCTATATATATATATATAATTAATAGAGCCCATGGTCATACAAGGGACTAGCATGATGGCCGCGTGGAAAATAGAAGCCATGAAACTAGTTTTCCTCCAATAAGGAACTGAAGGAAATATGAGTAGAATAGCGAATCATCAAAAGTAGTAGGATTTTGTATGATTGGTATTGTTAGATACCAATAGAGAAGAAGAAATATACTTACAAGACTAAGGAGAGAAATTAGAAATTAAATTCTTAGATATAGAAGAAATTGGGAAAAACAAGTTGAACTATAGAGTGCAATAAATTTCATCCTAAAAGTCATAATTCAATAAGTGACGAGTCAACATAAGGATTATTAATTCCAAGAATAGTACAATGATAAAAAAAAAAATTGATTTCGAGTTAAAAATGTCAAGAAAATTCAAAGGAAATATAAAAGAGTTTTAAAGGGGTAAAATGGTTTAATAGGTTGTAGAATTCAACAAGGAATAACTTTCAACCTAGATATCATAATGACGCAAATAAATAGACAATGGAATATATTGGCAAGGAGGTAATTCTAGCCAACCGAGAATTTGGAATTCATTAAGAATTTTTGGAGGAAATCTAAAAGAAAGTTTATAGGTGATTAACAAGAAAAATTGCATAATGGAAGCTCGAAGTGCTAAATATGCCCAAGACCTTATGGTGAAGAGGAATAGGTCAGGGCTATAAATACTATCATGGGTAATGTTGAAACTAAATCCAAAGGCCATGGATAGGACTGACTAGAATAAAAGGATCTAGTTGAGACCAGGAAGAGTTTCAAAATGAAGGTACTCAGCTGTAAGGATGATAATGAGAATTTGATGAGGGAGCAACAACATATTAATAACAAGATTCTAGAAAGTATGAAAAAATTTCAAAGAGAATTGGATCAAGAAATTCTGTCTAGGAAATCATATGAATACAGTGTTAGAATTAAGGAGAGAGGTGCGGGAAGTTCAAGGCATCCTAAGAGTGTTTCTCAATGACATTATCACATTGCAAGGAGGTTAAGAAGAAGGGATTACACCACTTTATATTATGAAAATAACTCTAGTGTGTCACCAAATAGAAAAGAAAAAAGAGGAGTAGACAGGGAAAACTTTCAAGGGTATTTGAGGAAAATCAAACCTCACACATTTAATGGAGATCAAAAGAAATGAGAGTAATTTGAGGGTTAGCTACTAGAGATGAAAAACAATTTCAGGTGTATAATTACTCTTAAAATTTGGAGTCCAAAATTTCCATCTACAACATGAATGGAAATAATAATCCATGGTGGGAGTAGCTCAGGGCAGTGAAGCACTTAGCTGAAAGGTAGATCACATGGAATAAATTCAAAGGATATTTCCTTTGGAAATATTTATCAGAAAGTTATTATGAGCACAAAATGGAAGAGTTCTTCAAGATTTATCTAGTAAACATTACCATGGAGGTGTATGGTTGATAGTTCATTGAGCTATTGAGGTATGTTGGCTTTATTAAAATGAAAATTTTAAAATATAGAAATAGATCAATGTGATACAATTATTTTATGGAGATACGCATAAATATGATGAGCCAAGTACTCTAGAGGAATCCATGAGAAAGGAAGAGTAATTGTATGAGGATAGAAAAAATAGATCATTTTTGCGAAGAATACTGGGAAAAAAAGAAGAATTTTATGGAGTAAAGGAGAAAGTAGTTTAAACCCTCACCTTCTAAGAATAATTCTTAGAGAGGACAACATGTAACATCAAATTTTAATAAGCCGGAAGGGGGTGATATTTCAATAAATAAACTTTATTTTCCACATATTAAATGTTGGGGTTGTAAAGGGGATCATATATACAAATGTTGTCCTCATAGGGAAGAAAATATGAGGAATATACACAATATGCAAACCACATCTACTATGGAAGATGTGGGCAATGAGATTCCCATAATTTGTGCAATGTTAGACAAGATGCAAGAGAAACACTAGGCACATATGATTAAAGGTGAAGGAAACCTTAATAACCATCCCATTTTTATTTTAGTCGACTTGGAAGCTAGTCATAGTTATATTGACTTGATATTGCTTGAGAATTTTAATTTAAAGAAAACTAAACATTGAAAAACATGGTTAGTAAAAATAGCGATAGTTGCAAAAAGAAAGATAACATAGTTAGTCAAAGAATTCCCAACTAATATGTATGGGCTAAGTACAAAATATGAGTTGAATGTAATTTCATTGAGATCTTATGATTGTTTAATTGGTGTAGACTCGATGGAGAAGCACCATGAAATTCTCAATTTCTACAACAAATATTTTACTTGCATTGACAATGAGGGACAAAAAGGATAGGTCTAGGGAATTCCTAGACTGATATCTATAAGAGAGATATCATTTATTCATTTGACGAAGATTTTTAAGAAGTGATGTTAAATTCTTCAGATCACATGAAGGAAGCAGGTGTGGATCAACACCCAAATTTGGAAAATTACCTAGTGCCATAGGAATTTGTAGATTAATTTGTTCAAATACCCAAATTACCTATAAGGAGGGATATAGTTGTTTATATTGATCTAGGGCTAGCATTTCTTCCATAAGACACTGTACATAATTTGTACTCCATAACTTAAATAATTGCAGATGTAGTTGGAGGAATTATTGAAGAAGAGATATATATGCCCCAGTGTATCAACGTGGGGTGATCCAATTATTTTTGTTAAAAATACATATGTTACATTGCGGTTGTGTGTTGATTTTGACAATTAAATAAATTCAGTATTAAGAATAAATACCCATTGTCGATAATCTGATGATCTTTTTTATCAGCTCCGTGGGGCTAAAGTATTTTCAAAAATCATCTTAAGATCAAGATATCACCAATTATGGATTAAAGACATGGACATCAATAAAATAGAATTTCAAACTCATTATAGACATTATGAGTTCATTGTAGTGCCTTTTGGATTATCCAATACACACTGAGTTTTTATGAGCTTAATGAATGGAGTCACAAAGAATAATAGATAAATTTATCATTGTTTTTCTAGAAGTAATTTTTATATATTCTAAATTTGAATAGGAACATCAATAACAATTGATATTGAGTTTGCAAGCACTCAAGGAGCATCAACCATAAGATAATTTCAGTAAATGATCATTTTACTATAGATAGATTAAATACTTGGGTCACATTATTTCAAAGGATGGAATATATGTGGATCCGGAGAAAATTAAGGCCATCAAATAATGGCCAACGGTAAAGAATCTTACATAAGTTATGTCTTTTATGGGAATCACTAGTTATTACAAGAGATTCATCGAAGGGTTCTCTAGAATAGCACATCTTATTATGTCATTACAAAGAAAGGATGTAAATTTCAAATGGTCACATGAGTGTGAAGAATCCTTTCAACATTTAAATGATTTTCTGACCAAAGCTTTGATATCAAAGATATAAGATCCAATGAGGATTTTATGGTGTGCAATGATTCATGTAAAGAGGGACTAGGTGGAGTGGTCATGCATAATTGGTCAAGTATTCTACTAAGTCCAAAAAATTAAAAGAGCGTGAGAAGAATTATGCTACGCATGATTTGTAGATCGGAGGTATAATTCATACACTCAAAATGTGGAGACATTATCTCATACGCTAGAGATTTGAATTACATACTGATCATTATGGGTTACCAAATTTATTTGAACAACTGAATTTAAATGATTGAAAAAATACGTAGTTGTAATTGATGGCTGAGTATGATTTTGAAATTAAATATAGTAAGGGAAGAGAAAATAGGTTGTTCGATGCACTTGGTCGAAGAGTGCACATTATGCATGCCATGCCAATAAGAAATTTTAGCGCGAATTTAATGAGAAGAATTTTATAGTCTATAAATTTAGACCAACAATATGAGGAAATGAAAAATAACTTACAATACGGTAAAGTACAATCAGAATATAAGGATTTTGAGATGGACCAAGATGAAATTCTTTTGTATTAATGTATGTTTTATGTGTCGAATGTACCAAAAGTAAGAGAATTAATTCTATAGGAAATGCATAAGGTACCTTATGTTGGTCACATGTGGTACCAAAAAACTCTTACAACGATTAAAAAGTAGTATTATTGACTAGGACTAACGAAGGAAGTTGCTAATTACATAATTGAATGATTAGAATTCCAGAGTGTTAATCATGAACACAAGCACCCGACTGATATTATACAGCTATTCCCATTCTTGAGTTGAAGTGGGATGTGGTATCAGTTAATTTTATCATTAGTTTTCCAAAAATAGAAAGAGGGTTTGACTCTATAATGGTGGTGGTGGAAAAACTCACCAAGTATGTCCATTTTATTTTAGTAAAGTTCACGCATAAAGTAGCTAATATAGCATATATTTACATGTGGGAAATTTCTTGGCTTCATGTCATTCCTAAGGAAATTTACCAGTTTGAGTTTTGGCATAGTGTATCATACAGATTTTGACTGGAAAATAGAGCTAGTTAATTAGAAAATTGATGACATGATACTATTTTACATGATGGATAAACCATCCAAATGGGAGAGTAATGTAGACTTCGTGGAATTTGCATATAAAAACATATATCATACATTGTTGAAAATAATCCCATTTGAGGCCTTATATGGTAGGAGGTATAACACTTGTATGAGTTGTTGTAATTTCGTGGGAAAAATCATGCTTTGTTCGAAATTTCTCAAGGATATGGAAGAGAAGGTGGTGAATATTAAATGGAATTTGAAAGCTCCCTAGGATAGGAAAAAAATCTATGTAGACGGGAACATAAACAACCGGGGATTTAAAGTTGTGGAACATTTATTTTTGGAAGGGAAAGTAAAAAGAAGCTTAGTAAAGGTGGGAAGTTGTGCAAAACTGTCATTTATATGCTTTGGACCATCTAATATCCTAGAGTGGACCAACCTAGTTGAATATAGGCTTGCAATTCCTACATCTATGCATATTCCTGATGTGTTCCATGTTTCATTGCTTAATAAATATGTTCCTACCACTAATCATGTTATCGATTGGAAAATTATTTAGGTGAAACCTGAGAGAGACTTCCAAGTTCAGTCGATGTGGAGTTTAGAAAAAAGGTTCAAATTGTTACAAAATCAATCAATTGATATGGTAAAGGTGCAGTGGACCATGTTCAGTCCTAAGGATGCCACTTGGGAGTAGGAAGGTATGAAGGGGGATGAATGCCCTCATATTTTTTATTCATATATTGTATATACCTGTATATATGATGCACTTAGGGTAGTGCATAAAATTACGGGGGGAGGAATGTAATTCCCTTACAAAATTTCAATAATGTAAATATATGTATAGATATATTTATATTGCTGAGGTAGGGTGTATGATGTCGCCTACGTGTCCATGAAGTGGTATTAGATAGAAATTATGGCGAGTTTCCTAGATACTAGTATGTCAATTTTGGTTGAGTGGAAAGGCAGAGAAAGACATAAACATTATTAATAATGTTCATATTTTTATATTAATATAATAAGCTAGATATGGAACCCACTACAAAAAAGAGTATAGGGGGCACAAATCTAGGGATAAGGAAATATTTGGGTGGTTTTCGGTGAAATGTTCACCCAAGACCAATTTGGCTCTGAAGGGTGCAACATGGTGAAGTAAGCCATGAAGATAAAATAAGTGTAGTTTTCCTTTGAGGGGAGTTATCCAGTTTGGTTATTGATGAGCTAGTGAGTCCTTGGGTTTGACTCTAGAACTGGTTAAGGTTTGATTATTCAATTAATCACATTGAATTAGATGCATCCTAGTTTTGGTGAGTCCTGGTGGATCTAGGAGCTTGGTGGCTCCATCTATGGCCTTGTGGCCATGCAGTTTTAGTGGAAGTAATTTTGGTGACAGTCATTGAGTCTTTGTTTGGATTGTAGCACTGAATGTAGGCTTATTTAGTTCAGGCTGATGGGACCTTAGACACCGAGAGAGTAGAAAAGGTCCTAGATGATGTAGGAGAATCCAACTTTCCGGGTAGAAAGTGTATTTTGACTAGAGTAGGGGTCTTTATAATTGATTGTATTATTTATTATATATATTTCCCTATGATTTTATGAAAACTCATGTGAATTGGAAGATATCTAGGATTTGTAAAACCTCTACAAAAGTATGGTTTTTGGGTTAGGATTAATTTTGGAAATATGGATAGGAGATATTTTTCCATAAGGAAAAAGAAACGTTTCCTTGAAAATCATGAGAGATTTATGGAATAAGTCATGATATATTTAACGAATAAATCATGAGAGCTTTAACGAATAAATCATGAGATATTTAACGAATAAATCATAATAGCTTTAAGGAATAAATAAAGGATTTGTTTAGGGATCTAGGAAAATCTATTTTTCTTCTGAAGTTGTATTTAGCCAGTGTAAGCCTAAGTGAAAATTTAATGGCCAAATGAATGTGAGATCAAGCCAAGAGAGGAATGAATATTTCTATAATTGTATGGAAATCATTTTATTAATGAATGAAATTTTAAATATGCTCACAAATTGTCTAGTGTATCTATGTGATTGATAATAGTTATAATCTATGCATGCTCTAGAATTCACTCTAAGTGAAGGATTTGTATATGAAATATATTTGTAGAACAAGTTAAGGACTATATTTTGAAGCGATTTGTGGTATGATCTAGATAAGGTGAATTTGTAGGAAAATTGAATTTTCCTCCATCAAGTAGCATCATAGCAAGGATATGCTCTTTGGGAAACATATACCTGAGTGAGAAGGTTCATTTGCAAGAAAATAACACATAGGAGTGCATGATAAACGTGGAATAACAAATCTATTGAGATCTGAAAGTTTATTGGTCCTGTGTTTCTTTTACATTAAGTAATGTATAGTAGTAGTAAAGAAGTAGAAGTGTGGAAAGAGAACCTTACACCCAAGAAGAAGACAACAAAATTTCTCAGTGAGTGGATAAGTGTGTGTAGAAGCCATAGGAGAAAGGAGTATTGAGGAAGCTTCAATAGGAGTGAACCATTGGATAAGTTTGGAGGTAGCCTATTAAGGGTTCGCTTTGTTGCAACACATGTTGAAAAAGGTGAAAGTTCACAAAGGGAGAAAGGAAAATTGAAAGTGATAGTCATAGTAAAGGTTAAAGGGTAAGACATATGGAAATTATTAATGAAAAGTTTAAGAAAGAGATCGTTGAAATGACCTAATGAATTAATGTGTTTATGGAGCTACTATAGAGTCAAAAACATGGATGGGTATGAAGAGGAAATAAACCCAGGCTAAAAGTTTTGTTAAGAGAAGCATAAAAAATCCAGATAATTGAGATGAATGTGTGCATTTGCGGACCTAAACAACAATCCATCCTTGGATAGGATGACAATGATGAAGATGACAAGATGAAACCTTTTGAAAATCTCACAAAGAATTTAGACAATAAGGAAGTGATGGCCGAGATGTTGATAGAAATAAAGGCCATATTGATTTTGGATTTAATAATTGGTCTATGAATGCAGGAGTTGTTCCAGATGAAGGACAAAGCATTGATTTTGTTTTGTGTAGAGAGGAGGAACATTTAGTAAGTATTGATACAGGATGGAAGGAAGACAAAGGATAGTCAAGATGAAGACTATGTGCCATGGAAAAATGTACCCATAAAAGAATAACCTAAGGCTGATGAACACATATGTGTGGGTAGTAATTATGAAGTTGTTATAGTGGATTAAGAAAATGAAGAATTGTTGGGAAACTTGGAAGTTTTAGTGTTGCATGAGGAAAGGATACTAGAGGTAATATAGATACTTTGGGGTCTCATATTATTAAAATTGACAATTGGTTTATGTCTGTAGGTAATGAAGATATATAGGGAACAATGAAATGGCTTGGAAATACTTCAATTGATGAAGTGAAAAAATAATTGAAGGAAGACATGTAGGATCTAGAGGATATAGCATGGAAATCATTGTAGATGAAATGAATTTTTTATAAAAATGGTTGAACAATCCAAGGACAAAGAGTGTAATGAATTTCAGTAGCCCAAGAGATGATAAGGATGAGTTTCCCATTGAAAAAATGCAGCAACAAGGGAAAAGAAATGATGATGAGTTCCACCAAAAAATATAGAGAGTGATGGAAGCAACTCCAGGCAATTGGTATCCTAATGATTTAGTGGAGGATAACAACAAATTTCAATAAGGAACTGGTGACTTGTGCTAGCTAGAGGACAAGTTGGATGAGTAAATAGAGGAAATTAGGTAGATGATGTTGAAGATGACTCAACAAAAGAGGCATTTAATGTAGAAATGAATGACCGATAACATCTTGCAGGTGGTGGAGCAAGTGTATATCAGTAAGGAAGGAGGAAAATTATAGCATAAAATCTGAAATCTTGGAAGAATGAGGAAGATGAAAAACAAGAAAAGAAGTATGAAAAGGAGAAGGATCACCTGCAAAACAAAGTATGAGATCCATGAAGACATGCCTCATCAACACATGGTTAGGAGACCATGGTTTCTTTTCACCTTGGGAGTCTGATGTAGAAGCATCCAACTTTCCAGGTTAAAAGTGTATTTTCACTAGAGTAGGGTTCTTTCTAATTGATTCTATTATTCATTACTTGTATTTCCCTATGATTTTATGAAAACTCAAATGAATTGAAAAATATCTATGATTTCCAAAGGCTCTAGAAAAGTGTGGTTGTTAGGATAGAATTAGTTTTGGAAATATGCATAGGAGATAATTTTCCATAAGGTAAAAGAAAAGATTCCTTAAAAAGAATGAGATATTTATGGAATAAATCATGAGAGATTTAGTGAATAAATCATGAGAGATTTAGGGAATAAATCAATGAGTGATTTAGGGATCTAGGAATATCTATTTTCCTTCTAAAGTTGTATTTAGTCAATGTAAGCCTAAGAGAAAAGTGAATGGCCAAATGAATGTGAGATTAGGACAAGAGAGGAATGAATACTTCTGTAATTATTTTGTATTTGTATGGACATGATTTTATTAACGAAAGGATTTTTTATTATGTTCACAAATTGTCTCGTGTATCTATTTGATTGATAATAGTTCTAATTTTTGCATGATCCATAATTCACTATAATTAAAATAGGATTTTTATATGAAATACTTATTCGAAACAAGTACTTTATGATGAAGTGGTTTGTTGTGTGATATAGAGAAGGTGTATTTGTGGTAAAAACGAATTTTCCTGCTTCACTGGAACTATAGGATGAGACTGTTCTAAGTGGTTTTAAGGAACCCTAGAGGGTTGGAACCTCTGTATGACTTAGGCTGCACCACTTTGGTGCAGGTCAATGGAACATGTGCCTACGACTAAAGACTGATGTTATTGGGGTTGGTTCCTTAGCTAGGGTTTGGTTGTTCAGTTTACAACTACTTTTTATAGAGTTCCTATCTCACCTTGGGGGTGACCTATGGTTGAGATTATGAACCACATGATTTATGTATAGGTGTAACATAAAGATCCTATAGCCGATAAATTTTTCCATTACTAGGTAAGTGTTTATTCCTCATATTTAATAACTCGTGCATTATGCTGAACTACTTCCTGTTATGTTAAAACCATAGTATGAGGGTTTTGATTAAATGTTTCTAATGAACAATTATTTCAACTCTGATATCACGTATTTATAATTTATATGTGATATATAATGCATTCGTGGCATGTAGTACTACATTCATGCTATCCATATTTTCCAAGAATATGCATCGAGTATGGAAGATTTCAGTATATTAAATTCCATAGTTTTCTTAATAAGGTTTTAAGCAATATTGGTTATGTAACATTACCTAGTTGTGGGTTGGATACGGTACACATATTTTCTAGCCATTACATTATCTCTTTTCTATCCATAGACCCTTAAAACATAGGAAACTTTATCTTGTCAAAAGATCGATGCATATCATTTCTTATGGGATTTTGGGGCCCTTTAATATACATAATAGGTCCTCCACATTCTCATTCCAAATGATTTATTAATGCTTTTGACATATGCTTGACTAATCCCATCAAGTTCAAAACTTCTCCAACAGTTATATATTCATGTTCTGTAGGGTTCTCCCCATCATTGGGCAGGGTGATTGTAACAACTCTAGTAAAAAATCCATGTGAAAATAAATAAGACCAAGGTCATGGGACTCATATTCCAAGTTGAATGGTGGGAAAAACATCCTACTGGGTGTTCATTTAGTTTATTATGGCTAATGAAATTGGAAAAGGTAATGGAAAAGGATTTGGAAAGACATGAGGCATTAATTAGCATTTTAGTTATGAAAATAATGGAAATTAGGAGAGAAGGAAGGTGAAGGTCACAAGTTTCATGTGAGGAGGAAAATGAAGGAAAATAATGGAAAATGAAGAAACTAGAGGCCTCATTAATAGAAAGGCTACTAAGGATCATTATGTTGGCTTGGTTAGGGAATATTGGTCAATTCATTTTTGTAGCTCTCTCTCTCTCTCTCTCTCTCTCTCTCTCTCTCATAGACATGGATACTTAGATTTTTCTTCGAGCACTCTTGGAGAGTGTGGCATACTTGAAGTTTTGGATAAAGAAGGAAAAAGAAGAGAAGGAAAGTGCAAGAGGACATCAGGATCAACAACTACAATGGGTTTTTTGTTCCAGATACCGAGTTGCATGTATGTTTTCCTCACTAGTTTTGGCATGCATGGCACATGGATGTGTTTCTTGGTTATGATATGTCATTGGCATGGGGGATTTCTTGGATTGATAGTGGATTTGCCTAGCCTCACCATTTCCTGGATAGTCATGGTTTTGTGGCTTTATTTATTTATTTTCATGGTTCATTCTCATGTTTCCTTTACCTTGGATTGAGTTATTAGTTCTAGGAATCTCTGGTCGGAAAAATTCTTTGGAAGCCCTATAACAGCTTGGATTGACTTACTAGTCCTCGAAGACAATTGTGGGTTGATTTAATAGTCCTGGAAGCCCTGGTTGGACAAACACTCTATAAGCCCAGTGGCTGTTGTTGATTAAGTTACTAGTCCTGGAAGCCTTGGTTGGAACAACCATTATGGAGCCTTGGAAGGCTTGGGTAGAGACCAATCAGGCGATGGTTTTGTTCTATCCAACCATGAGTTGGAATCACTGTTTGATGTGTTCATGTGGCTGGCCTATGGAATCCATGGATGAATTGATGTGTTTTATGAGATCCCACATTCATTTTTCGGATATGGCACAGGGGTGAATGGTTGAAGAGAGATAGTCCATTCTATAGTCGAGTGGAACATGGCAGTCCCATAATGGGTTTACTTTTGCATCATTAATATAAGGTTATTTATCATTTTTATCTCATAAGTATTATGCTAGTTTATATGTAGATTCTATGGCTATTGTATTCTTGGTATTTCTGTTGTTATTATGTTGGTTATGAATATGTATTATGACAATGGCTATGTATGGATCCCATCATGTTTTTACTTGTATATGAATACAATGTATCTATGGCCTAATGGATGAAGCTACAACTATAGTGATAAGGAAACAATGCCTCATAGAGAATCTTAGATAAGTATGAGACCCCTATGCTTAGATATGTTCTTTAAATCTGTAAATTTCATTCATGCCAAGTGTTTAACAGAATTCTAGTCCTGGTTGGGGATGGTCAGGCCTAGTCCTGGAGTTAGTTTTTGTTTTATTATTCTTTTCATCATCTGTTTAATGGATTCCAGAAGTTACAACAAGTTCTATGTAATGGACAAAATTCTAGGCTTGAAAAGTTCCTTAACTTACCTAGAATCTAGCACAATTATGCTGGAAATAGCTCTTGGACGTAGGCATGTAGGCCTTTGGGAGCGTCCAGAGCCCTCTCGATGCTGGCATACCAATAGCATGGGAGCATCCAGAGTTCAAGTGGTCTAAAATCTAAATCGGACCCAAGGACTAGTGACCAGAAATGTTGGGACAGTTCGTAGGGGTCCTATAGCTGATGTTGAAGGTCTGTATGTTGTGTTTCCATCAGTTCCACTTCCTTAACGTGACTTAGGAGGTAAAATCATATCATAGTAACTTCTCGTCACATTTTTACCTCGGTTGCACTAGTTACTTGGGTAGATGTGGGAGGAGGGTGTTTCAGAGTGGTATCAGAGCATGGTTCACCCCTTGGACTAGATGGGCAGTGTGTGTTGATCGTGCATTTATGTCGATTGCATGTGTCTTAATCATCCTTGTAGTCTATGTGCTTGTTGCATATGCATGGTGTTCACCATGGTTGTAGTGGTGTTTCCACGTGAAGGTTGATGGTGTTATTGTGGCATGTATCGTCATTAGTGTATGCTGGTATATGTATTTGTTTTGCATGTCGGTGTCTATAGGTTGTTATGCATGAATTTTCATGGTGAAGGTTGTAGTGAATGATGTCGTTTTATGCAATTAGTTCATCATGATGATATTGGTATGTTATGATGCTAATTTGTTGGTCGAGATAGAGTAAGAGATGCAAATCATCAAAATGAAGTTGTAGCATTGGACCTCGAGGCAAGAGCATGTTGTCATATAGGTTTGTATGTCGAGCATGCAGGCATGTAGGTTAAGGATTGTTATGTGCATTATGTTTATGTCTCTTACTTAATTCTATTGACATTACAATAGCATCCGTGATAGATTCTAGTTAATTAGTGTATTCATATGCAAATGTGTCGGATAGTTATGAATGATAGTAACCTATGGTTGTCTACATTTCTATTTTTGTTTTATGTTAGATAACTTGATGATTATGTTATATGTTGTTGATGAGTATGTTATAGGTTAACCTTTTGTTATTATACGATAGTTAGTTTGAAGATTAGGTTATATGTTGTTGATGAGAATGATATATAACTTGTTGTTCTTATATGCTAGTAACTTGATGATTGGGGTTATTACATTAAGATTTTGATGTTATATGTATCATAGTAAGTTGGATTGGTCTATGTGAATGGTTAAGGTTATGAAATTTAGGTGTGAGTAATATGTTGTGATACTATGTCATACTAATCTATACTAAATATGTATATGTGATTATTATGTATGAATGATAAATTTCTATGAGCTTATTATGTGGACATGTTAGCTAGTGATTATTATGGATATCATGAAATTATTTGTGGTTGAGTTGATATGTTGTGAAGTTATATCATGCTAATCTGGATTGATTATGCAGACAAGATTGCCTCCCCTAAGATACATTAAGGTATGAAATTTCTTATTTCATCTACTTTGTGCTTGATTGTTTGATTATGATGTCTATTTGGTGTTTCAGTGTTTGGTGTCTATTATGTCATCTACTTTCTTTATTTAACATGCTATGTTTTCAAGTTGGTTGAATATTTGATGAATTTCATAATATGAGTATGTGTTCCAATGATCTTGTTTTAAGATGGTTGTAGTAATACATATGTGTTGAGATAGTTGATATGTACTTGAGTGTAGTAGGTGATAGTTTTCACATTATGTCTAATGACTACAAGTTGACTATGGATTATGACATGATTGTTAGTCTTGGTAAGGGTTTATTTCAAATTGATAGATATGATTGTCTTGATAGTTGGAATGTGTGGTTGACATGTGTGAAGAGTTGTACAGGACTATTACAAGTCTATTTTGGCACATCACTCCCAACATTCAGATCAACACTATTAGGGCTCATCAAACCCTAATTCATTTGCTACATGCCCTAAACAAGTCACCACATTGAATATCATCATTCCTGGGATATTCCTAGCCTAAAGACATCCTGAAATGACTCCTTGAGGGACCAGCACAACCTCGGTCGGGGGTAAATGCACTGTAGAGAACTTAGGCCCATTCAAGCCTACTCTGAAGAGCACCTAGGACCACTTTTACCTGCATTGGGAAATACTGAGTGAAATCTTCATAGGGTTTTGGGAATATTCCTACATTGTAGACCATTGTAAAAGATTCCCACCTCTTATCCTCTCCTATGAGCTCAAAATTGGACATGGAATGAATCAAATAACCTCCTATCCTCTCACCCCTTCCTCCATGGAAACTAACTGTAAAATTGGAATTCCATTCAATGCCAAATATATGACAAAACCACCTCCATTTCCCTATAAATTGAGCACTCATCATAGTGATAAGGGGTTGGACTTCGAAGAATTGTAAGGAGATATTGTTGGTTTGAGGTTTGAGATTATAAGTAAGTATTGTTATGTTGCCAGAGTGTTATGTTTTTGGTGTGATGAAGGATGAAACTCAAGCTAGATGAGTGACATGGGATCGGACTTCTTTGCTTGTAACTCTTCCTTCTACTTAATAAAGTTGTTTACACCTTTTCCCATATTCTTGTCTTTATGTATGATGATTATATGTGTAAATACTTTCGATTCCATTTTCTTATAGTAGATATATCTCTTGCTTTGATTGGTTTTTATCCTCTGTTTATGATTGCAGGTACTAATTGAGCAGATTTAGTTCTAGAAGGAGCGACAAGAGATATTCAAAGGAGACAAAGGGAAGCGAAATATAACAAGTAGGTCCCTTGTCTTATTTATCTTCTATAGGAAAACGTTAAACTCTTTAATTATGTTGTTCTAAGTGTAGCTACCCACTTAGGGAAGTTGTGTTTATTCGTAGATGAAAAATTCCACATAACAAATTGGTGACTTTGCGGGAGAAGGATCATCATTCCAGGTAGTTTATCTTCATTCTAGTACACCCTAGTAGACTTTACTTGCCTCCATTGATCTTATTTCAGCCTTTTTGAAGTGTTTTTGGTCAAAAATTGTGCTTGAGTGTCCCTTGAATGGCTTCTCTGGCACCAGCGTAGGCTTGGTCAGGACACACTGCACTATAGATCACCCTTGGCTTGATGACAGTGCTTTGAAGCGTACCGTCTCCCATTCAGGGCTGCACTAGTCATCCTTGGGTGAAAATTCCCACCTTTGGCTTGGTTTTTTTCCAAATTTCCTTCTATTTTTGCTTGCTGAAAGATCCATGACTGTTGTACTTCAGAAATCAAGTTGTATTTACTTTCCTAGCCCTACTTTTGCCTTGGTTGTTTAGTATTTCTTAAGTGATTTATTTATCATTATCAATTCATTGTCAAAGTTAGCTTATAGTCGATTAATCTTTGTTGAAAAGAAAGTGTCGTAAAGTCTTCATTTATTTCGAAAAGGAACTTTCATAAAGTATTCATTCTTGAAAAAAGATTGATTGATTGTATGTGCACTAGTTTCCTTTTGTTCATTTCAACATTAAGGGAATTGAAAATGAAAACTTGCATCCTACATTGAAAAGTTTGTGTGTGCTTGTAGGAATAGTTTAGGGAAATTGCATTAGATGTGCTCCATGTTATTTGATTAAAAGAATATGATTTCTCTATCCCTATTAGCTAAGGTTTTCATTGTTCAAATTGAATGAAAAGAATGGTTATCATATCAGTTTTATTCTAGGAATTTCGAAAAACATCATGTGGTGAACTTGAAAGGCAAATTCTTAAGCAAGATCAACTTAAAATCAATCTCAATTAACCTAATGGAGCATTGTCACCTAACGCAAAACATTTAGTGGTTCTAGGCTAGATACATGTTCCAGCGTTGTAAAACATAGTAGTTGTCACTAACTTGTCTATGATACATTCCAAGTGTGATACCTCATTCCACGTACGTGACTATGTCGTAGATCGTCCATGTACCTTCAGGTATATAGGGTGGTGATACAATACGTAAAGTATAAAGGAAATCTCTCACTGTGCGGTTTCTCATTAGACAGCGCTAACACAGATTGGACCTCCACATATTTTTGGGTATATATGGGAGGACTATATTAGGTTGTTATCCATCCTTAGGTAGTGAAGTTAGTCGCCTTGTACACTATGATACACTGAAAACAACATTTGGGGAGATTGTCTGCCCATAGTTCTCGGTTCGCAGGGAGGTATTCTGCAGTTCACTGTTGCTTGGTAATCCTTTTGCCTAGCTTACCCCATTTTGTTTATTTATTTTTTGTGATAAAATTAATCAATAATTATGGAGGAACATCAACCCTTACCCCATCGTTCGTGGAGGACAGCGAGTAAACCTCCTGTACCACCTGAAGCTACACCAATCCAGTCAAAGCAATCTCATTTGACTAAATCGAGTACATACCAGACTTCTAGTTCTTCATCTGAATTACCAGAGACACCTATACCAGTAAGTACTAAGACCCCAGTTACTCCTATAGTTACTGGTACATCTGTTCTTGAAGAGGAATCTTCCCAATTACCTGAGGACACTAGAAGTGAACCTAGTGAAACGATAACCCAAGTTGTCCAACAGGAAGTTGATTCTCAACCCAAAGTTGTTCAACAAGAAATTACTTATGAACCTGAATCTGTTCAACCAGAAGTTGATCCTAAGCCTATCACCATTCAATCAGAAGTTGTTCAAGAAGCCCAACCTGAACTTGTTGTTCTTTTACTAGAACACTTGGATATTGAAGTTAAACAGTTAGAAGTTGTTACCATACAGGAAGATAATCAACCGGTTCATCCTCAGACATCCGTAACTGTCGAGACTTCCCCTTTACCTCAGGAAAAAATATCGGAAATCTATTACAGACCTAATGGTAAAATCCTTCCACCTGGTTTGATTTCGATTGAAGAGGAACTTGAGGAAGAAACACCTAGAACTCCAGTTCAATTTGGACCTGGACTTTATCTTTGTCCTCATACTCCCCATTTTACTACTCCTTTTGATCCTGATTACTTTCAAATACCCGTTGATTTGTTAGGAAATTTATTAGGACCTTTAACTATGGTAGAGTCAACATCCCAGATTGTACCATCTGTTACAACTGCGACAAAATCTTTTATCGCTACCTATTCTATTTTTACTATGACACCTAAGTCACATTTGTATGGTGTTCTGTCCATCCCGCTGGGTTACCAATCTTTATTTGGAACCCACTCAGGTGTTGCTTCTAGCCCTTGGTATTCACCCATGTCCTCTACAGGAATGTTATCTGGTTTTTCATTAACAGATACTGAACAGCTTGACCCATTAAGTCATTATCAAGCTCGTTCATCTGGTTACCATCCAATGTATCCTATTTACACTAGATTACCCCCATAATGAGAACAATATGCACAATCTCCTTATCCTCCATTTTCTAGGGGAAATCCATATCGTGATATGCCATCATCTTTAGGTCAGCCTAGAATGACTATTTGTCAGTGGAAGCCAACAATGCCCGTTCAACCAAGGCTTGTGTATCCGTCACAACCTATGCAATCTATGTCATCCATACCTACTACGCTATTGTTACAACTTTACCATAGTTGCAAGCTCAGTTGGTTGTATCTCAACCTGTGCAAGCTAGTCCTTCAACCTCAGACCCCCAAGTTTCTGGCTTATAGATTCACCCTTCTGAGGTAGTTTTACAACAACCATTTGTGCCTAGAGTCCAATAACCTTAGGCCAGCTTACCTTTTACTGGAATGACTCAGACTTACACTAGTTTAGTATATTCACAACCTAGTCAAACTTAGATTGGTGGGCAACAGTAGTTATATCAACAACCGTTGTATCAGTAAGAGTTGCTACAACAGCCTTGGCAGCCCCAATATCAATAGCAGCAATTCAAGTAGTACCAACCTCATCCTGGACTTGGTCAACAACAACTTTACCTAGGTTCTGGTCAACAAGCCTATGTTGGGTTTAGACAACAGAAAATGTATCCTAGTTCTCAACAACCACCTTATACCGGATTTGCTCAAAAAGCTTACCCCTATCAAGGTTACCAACAATAGATGGCTTATGCTGCTATGCAAGGGCCTATTGCCTAGAAAATTCCATCTTACCCTGGTTATTCTCAACCTGACCTCAATAGATCATTTCCTTTTTTTGCAACACTTGAATTACTATATCTAAATCGGCTTACCAATGACCCAATTCCTTATGCACCTTGGTGGCCAGTGATTCCTCATAAATTACCTTTCGATATTCTGAAATTCAATGGAAACCTTGGAGAAGACCCATCCAACCATGTCATGACTTTTCATTTATGGTGTGTATCAAACTCCCTAAATGATGATTTAGTTAGATTATATCTTTTTCAGAGAACACTTACTGATCTCACTGTGAAGTGGTACATTTAGTTACTACGAGCTTCATTTGATAACTTTACATCCTTATCTACCATGTTTTTAACCCACTTCCAGTTACTCATATGATATGAAACTGGAATGGAACTATTGACCAACTTTAAACAAAATACTGCTACTCATATCTCTGATCCTATTCTTGAGTGGTGTCATCGTCGTCAAATGGTCAAAACTTATGTTCCTAATCAGCTTTTAACTGAGTGGTTTATAAAATCCTTGCTGCCATCTATCGCCAAGGATGTGGCTGAAGGAGGAGTTGTCACTAAAGAGCAAGTAATTACTCGTGCACAATATTTGGAATTTATTTATACACAATCTTGCACGCTATATGAAAATATCCCAAATGCACCTCGACTAGATTATATTGTTCCTCCACCACCATCGAGTAAGGACTCTCATGCTGGTGATGGTGTGATTGGTTCTTCGAGCACACAAACGATAGGTAGACCATCTGGTCAAACACTTTCCATTTCCAATCAAACTTCAAATGCATCTGATAACACTCTTGCTTCTGAAATTAATGTCGTGTCATCTAACAAAGGAAAGAATGAAAAGAAACCAGGAAGCAAGAAGAAGGGGAAAAACAAGAAGAAACAAAATAACCCCCCTGAAGAGAAATCATCTGATTCCTCTCCTATGGCTAGGAAACCTTGTTACCCATGTTTAATCTGTAACAATGAGCACTTTACATAAGATTGTCCTCACTATTCTGAAGTCTCAAAACTTCTTAATACTTCTAGTACATCCACAATGTTGACTGATCTTTTTCTGAAACCAGAGACACATATGGTTTCTATAGATCATGCTTCCACTTCCCAAGTGCTTATGCTATATGCCTCTAAGCCTAAAATTGATGTTTTGGTGTCAACACGAAGTAAATATTATGGAAATATGCCGTTGTCATTGAATAACCAGACCACTAATCCTTCAACTTCGACATCGTCTGATCCTATTCCACTGCCTATTACACCAGAGTTAATAATAAAAACACCTAAGGGAGTTGTACATAAATAAACATTTAACCGTTGAGATCGAGCAACATAGAACTATAACATAGTAGAAGATTTGGCTTAGTCATCTTCTGCTATGCCAACACTTTAGGTTCTTCAAAATTGTCCCTCCCAAAAGCAAGTTTTGTTGTCAGCAATTGGTGGAATTGATCCAATGGATTCCAATCTTGTGGTTTTCAACCATGCAGGTTATACGCCACAGTTACCAATGCAATTATCATTCTTGATTCAAGTAAATGGCTTGAATAAAATTATTCACTGAATCATTATTAACGAGGGGGCATCTACTTGTATTATGCCAATGAATTGCTGGAAAACACTTGGCTCACCACCTTTGTCATGTTCACCAACAACGTTAAAATCTTTTGATGGTCACACATATATGCCTTGTGGAATTTTGAGTAATCTACAAATTGAACTAGGGGGTGTTGGTCACTTTAATTTCTTATTAATTTAAACAACTAGTGCTACATAAATTGTCAACCCAGGGAAGTCTATTTATTTCAAAGGCAATCACACACTATATATGCTCAATCCCAAAAGCAATAAAAAGTTGCAGTATTAATTATTCTAATCACACCTTGCTTTAAACAAACTGAAGTTCTACTTTGAGTTACAGCAAAAGCAATCTCTCTATTGCAAACAATGATCAAGGAAATCTTGGATTACATTTAAAAAGAACAATCTAGGAAAGGAATCAATCTGCAAAGAAAAACACTAGCTGTGCTCTAACAGAGAACGGGACCCTATTCCTCAAGCAGGAATCTTCAGCACTGTTTCTGATTACTCTGCTTTACAAACTTACTCTGGAAAACCAATTAAAATAATCTCTGATTACATATGAACAAATTTATGGAAACTATGCAATGACCAAGCAGAAACAGAGTTTCAACAGTAAATACAGAGTTTCAATAACGCATAAGTAAATTCAACAAACAGAGATTAACAAGGCATGAATGCAAAAATAATACTTAACACACTACAGAAATTAAGGGGTGAATCTTGTGATGAAGGTGGGCCCTTTCCTTCTCACAAGATTCCCCAAACAATGGAACTTAAGAGGAAATGCTCAGAAAAATGTTTTATTCATCTGTCAAAGTATCATATTACAAAAATATTCATGTTTCTTACTCCCAGCTAGACCTTCCCGTAATCTCTCTATCCCCTCTAATTTTTATGTCTCCTCTTTTTAAAGAGGAGACATCTATTACAATTAATTACATTATAAATCTTATTTTGACCTGATATGCTAAAATAGGATAACCGATTCTTCCATTAACAAAATGTTGGTACAATGGTTGTGACAATGCTTGACTTTGGAATATAGTTGTTATGGTCCATGTAACAGTTCCTTCGATGATCCCTTCCTGTTGCTACCAAATCTAAAAATGTGAATCAAGGGTTGTTTCAGCAACGCGATTTGTGCATTGTTCTAACTATTTCAGCAACATAGACCACAATGATAAATCTGCAGTCTCCAAAACTGTTTCAGCAATGTAGGCTGCGGTGATAAATCTGCAATCTTTAAAATTGTTTCAACAACTATCCGATCAACGATTAATTATGAAGGAAATATAAAATTATATGTAAAATAAATCAAACATATAGTAATGAGAAGACATGTTATGTACCTTGGAAAATGGATTAAAGTAATAACATGGGCTTTAATTATGGTTTGAAAAAGGATGGAAGATGAGAAAACATATGAGCAAAAAGGGACAATATAGAGTCCTAACAGGGGGCAAAATAGTAATTGTTGAAGTTGAGGTCATTGATAGACCCCTTGACTACAACATTTTTCTAAGAATACCATGCGTATATGCTATGGATTCTTTGGTTTCGACATACTTTCGTATGATTGCATTCCCTCATAAAGGCAGAATCACAGTTATTGATCAACTCACTTTCTTCGCCTATAGTTGCCAAGCTACTGGAAGCATTCTGTTAGTTCATGAACCCCTACTATCTCTTCAAAAAATTGGTGTAGTTCTCTTCAAATATTCTTCCCTAATGGGTACTTTTTCGCTACCGTCACCATCACACATGACGGAAGTTGCAAAAGTTGAGACTTGCAACATGATATCTTCCACTTCACCTGATTTAAGGAAGATCACCAACAGTTCTGAACTTGATAGTAGTAATGAAATAATGTGTTGGGTCCCTATAATACTAGTGATTACCCCATTACTATCGTAGTTGTATCCCTTATTAATATTTTTGTACCCCTATTGTCCCCATATTGTTATTACTATGCCCCGTAGAATCCCTCTATTGTTATTTTTGTGGCTTTATATTATTATTTTTAGGTCGGCTGGGTTATATTGCGACTCCTTAGACTCCTATTTATAGAAAGGAGGTTTTTTCATTTGAATCATCCAAGAATTGTTCATTTATGTAATGAAAAGGAGGTTTCCCCTCGAATAGGCTAAATTCTCAGGCATGGATCTATCTTTTCTATATTTTTCTTGAGCTGGTTCATAACATTTGGTATCAGAGCTCTGGATTCTAGGGTTTCGCTGCTCCAAACATGTCTTCGTGGCATTTTCGCTATAATTTTTTTTTTTCTGTGATGTTTTAGAAGCTAAAAAAAAACCCATTCGAGAATACATCGGGCTAAATCTCAGGTCCAAATTTAATATCTTTTTGTGGTATATTTGCGGAGATATGATCTAAGGAAGTTGGTCTTTCTATAGACTCCTAAATTACATTCCAAACAGGTGACCTGGGGAAAATCATCATAACTTTCTCTCTGAGCATCAGATTGAAATTTTGTAAGAAGGTATAGAAAGAGGATGCACTGTAGTTTCTTTTATATCTTTTTTAGAGCCAGAGGTCGAAACAGGGACACATTTCACGTTGTACAAGCTCGCTCTACTGAAGTAGTCTATAATCAGGTCACTGTGGGAGATTTCACATAACTCTTCTTTGGAGAATCCAATTGGGATCAAACTGGTGGCATTAGAAAGAGGAGACAGAGGGCTACTACAGGTTGCAATTTTAAAACTTTATGATTCGAAATTACAGAGAGACATCAGAGGAAATATTGAGCTCCTACAAAGTGAAAAAAGGTGTGTAGATTTTTAAACCCTTTTCTTAAGCTTGGTTTGAAAAATTATTTTGAAGGAATTCAAAGGGAATAGTAGAGAATTTTTATCATTAACTGATGCCCCAAGGAAAGAAAATGCAAAAACATAGTAAGCAACATGAAATCCCTAGCATGACTCATGAAGAAGAGGAAGAAATGCTACATGATATATCAAAATTACAAGACCAAGTACAACAAATTTCACTCTCACAAAAGCTAACGGAAGCTAAGACAAATGGAGTGGAATCTAAGATAAAGGGCTTGGAATCTAAGATAAAGGGCATGGAAGCTAAGATTGATGATTTGAAGACAGATTTGAAGACAAACATGGCAGATTTGAAGACAGATTTGACAAATTTTCTACAAGAAATACATACTAATGGTGAAAAGGTAGTAAAGGAAACTCATGATGCTAACAAAAGAAATGTTAATCATGATTTCATAGACCCTAATGTGGGATCGAAGACCCACCATATTCCAAAAATTGATATGAGGAAGTTTTATGGCAAGGATCCCACAACATGAATATTACAGATGGAGCAATTTTTCGATCTCAATAATGTGCAAAACACACAAAAGGTACGTATTGCAACTTTATATTTGGAACCAAATCAATTTGTATGGGATCAATGGCTTTGCTCTCATGAACAAATTATCACTTGGGCAATTTTTATGGAAGAATTCATAGCGCATTATGAGGATACAAAAAGCAACACTTTTTTAGCCAATTGATAAGTCTCAAACAAAAGGGTTAAATAATGGAGCACATTGAGGAGTTCCACAAATTGAACATAAGGGTAAAAAATATTCCAGAGGAGCATAGGATTGATGTGTTCATAGGGACTTTAGAGGATAATATCCAACATGATGTTCACCTTTGGGAACCTGATTCATTAGAGAAGGCATTCAGGTTAGCAAGAAAAATGGAAAGCAAAAATATGGCAACCAGGAAGCATACCACTCACAACTATAAAGATGGAAATGTTGTTGCCCCTAGTCTTCCACAACCTATAGGGTTGACACCACAACAATTGGAAGAAAAAAGAGCAAAAGGGCTTTGTTACAATTGTGATAGCAAATACACTAAAGGTCATAAGTGTGCTGAGAAGAAATTATTCTACATAGATTGTGAAGAGGAAGAAGAAAAGGAGAAATAAAGGTCAAAAGAAGAGGATATACTCGAGGAACAAAGCTTAGATAAAGAAGAAATGAATCCAACCATATATTTTAATGTGTTGGTGGGAATTACCACTCCTCAAACCATCAATATAGAAGGACAAATCAAGAAGAAAAAGGTAATAGTGTTGATTGATTCAGGAAGTACCCACAATTTTATTCATTGTAAGGTAGCAAAAGAATTGAATTTCTTCTTATATCCAACACTAGAGTTTCAAGTGATGGTTGGAAATGGAGGAACAATAAATTGCTTAGGAAAGTGCCATAATATCAAGCTTTCCATGGGAGAATATGTATTGACTAGCCCAATGCTTTCCATTCCAATGGGAGGTGCTGATGTTGTACTAGGAATCCAATGGCTACAATCCTTGGGTACAATAGCTTTTAATTTTAAAGAACTTTTCATGAAATTTTCTGTGGAAGGAAAGGAAGCTGAATTAAGGGGTATTGCAGGGAAACTGGGAAAGATAATCAGCTCTAACAGTATGACAAAGCTTCTAAGAAAGGAACAAAGAGATGTAATTGCACAATTATGTTCGCTAGATGTTTCCGCATTGGAATCATATATTTCTCAAGATCTCCAAAAAGTCTTGGACAATCATTCCAAGGTATTTGAGACTCCCAAAGGTCTCCCACCTATTCGTGATCATGATCATGCTATTCATCTGATTCCAGGAAGTGTTCCTCCAAACATCAGGCCGTACAAATATCCCTATGCCAAAAAGAGTGAAATTGTACGTATGGTTGCAAAAATGATAGAGGCTGGTATAATTCAACCGAGTCAAAGTTCTTTCTCTGCTCCAGTAGTATTGGTGCACAAGAAGGATGGATCATGGCACATGTGTCTGGATTATAGGTAGCTTAACAAGCTCACTATTAAAGATAAGTTTCCCATTCCTGTCATTGATGAATTACTGGATGAATTGCATGGATCAATTTACTTCACCAAGTTGGATCTTCATTCAGGATATCATCAAATCAGAATGAAGACTGAAGACATTTCGAAAACAACATTTAGAACTCATGAGGGTCATTATGAATTTTTTGTCATGCCTTTTGGCCTTAACAATGCAGCTTCTACATTTCAAGGTTTGATGAATTCCATTTTCAAACCATTCCTTAGAAAATTTGTGTTAGTATTTATTGATGATATACTAATCTACAGCAAGTCTTGGAAGGATCATGTTGACAATGTTGATAGGGTGCCACAACTATTGGAAGAGAAACAATTATATGCAAAAAGATCCAAATGTTTCTTTGGAGTACAAGAGGTGGAATATTAGGGTCATATTGTATCTCATGAAGGAGTTAAGGTAGACCCTAGCAAAATTAAAGCCATTAAGGAATGGAAAATCCCCACATCCATAAAGCATCTGCGAGGATTTCTCGGGTTGATAGGGTATTATCACAAGTTTGTTAAGAATTATGGGAGAATAGCAGCACCTCTAACAACATTATTGAATAAAGATGCATTTTCATGGACTCCAGCAGCAACAAAGGCCTTCGAACATCTTAAAGAGGGAATGTGCCAAGCACCGGACTTAGCTACACCGGACTTCACAAAAGCCTTTATTGTGGAATGATGCTTTAGGAAATGGAATTGGTGTTGTTTTAATGCAAGATGAAATACCCACTGCTTTTGAAAGTCGTCCAATCAAGGGAAAGTTTTTACACAAAGCTATTTATGAGAAGGAAATGTTGGCAATAATCCATGAACTTAAGAAATGGTGACCCTACCTAATGGGAAGACACTTCAAGGTAAAAACGGATCATGATAGCCTTAAATACTTTTTAGAAAAAAGATTATCCTCTGAAGAGCAACAAAAGTGGGTCACAAAGATGTTGGGTTATGACTTTGAAATCATCTACAAAAAAGGAAAGCAAAATGTGGTGGCAGATGCACTCTCAAGAAAGGATGAGGATGTGGAAGCATTGTTGTGTGCCATTTCTATTATCCAACCAGATTGGATAAACGAAGCAAGGGAGGAATGGAAGAATGACGAAGAAGTGTGGGCACTTATTTGAAAGTTACAACAAGATTCTAGTGCGTCTAATACATTTAGCTGGCAAAATGATTCATTATGGTACAAAGATTGCTTATACCTCTGTAAGAATTCCCAGCTAAAACAAAAGATTCTTATGGAATTGCACACTTCTCCCTTAGGAGGGCACTCAGAATTTTTAAAAACTTACCATAGGGTTAAGAAGGAATTTTTTTGGGATGGCCTTAAATTAGATATTCAAAAGTTTGTGGCGGAATGTTTGGTTTGCCAACAAAATAAAGTTGAAACAATTAAGACACCGGGTCTATTACAACCTTTATCCATTCCAAGCCAACATTGGAAGGAGGTTTCAATGGATTTTATCACAGGTTTACCCAAGTCTAATGAAAAGAGTGTCATCATGGTGGTAGTTGACAAACTTACAAAGTATGCACACTTTTGTGCTTTATCACATCCATTTAAAGCCAGTACAGTTTCTTCTGCATTTATGGAAACAATTAAAAATCTACATGGAAACCTAAAGATTATTGTAAGTGACAGAGATCCCATTTTCACTGGAAATTTTTGGATAGAATTATTTTCTTGTCTTGGTACTCAGTTAGCTCATAGCTCATCTTATCATCCTCAATCTGATGGGAAAACTGAGATAGTAAACAAATGTTTGGAAGGATATCTTCGCTGCTTTGTATCTGATAAACAAACACAATGGGTCAAATGGTTGCCTCTGGCTGAATGGTGGTATAACACTTCCTTCCATACAGCAACAAAAATGACCCCATTTATGGCACTTTATGGATATCAGCCACCATCCATCACATCATATTTAAGAGAAAATTCTAAGGTTCAAGCAGTGGAACATCACATCGAACATCAACAACAAGTCCTCCAACTCTTAAAGGATAACCTCGTGTTGGCAGAGAATAGAATGAAACAACAGGTAGATCAACATTGCAGCGAAAGAAGTTTTGATGTAGGTGATTGGGTATTCCTACGGCTACAACCATATAAGCAAATGTCCCTCAAGCAAGCTAAGAAGGATAATAAATTATCACCAAAGTATTATGGTTCATACAAGGTGTTGCAAAAGATTGGTACTATGGCATACAAATTGGAGCTTCTTGCAGCTTCTCGATTACACCCAGTTTTCCATGTTTCATGTTTAAAGAAGGTTATAGGTGACAAGCTCCCAGTTCAAACAATATTGCCATAACTTGACGAGGATGGAAAAATTATATTGGAACCAGAAGCAGTCACAGAAACAAGAACTCGACAGCTACGAAATCGATCAATTTCGGAGTATCTTATCAAGTGGAAGAACTTATCTGCTGAATATTCTACATGGGAGGATGAGAATTTTATACAGAAGCATCCAAAACTACTCAAGCATTGAGGACAACACTTTTTTGAAGGAGAGGGGCATGTTGGGTCCCTATAATACTAGTGATTACCCCATTACTATTATAGTTGTATCCCTCATTAATATTGTTGTGCCCCTATTGTCCCCATATTGTTATGACTGTGCCCCATAGAATCCCTCTATTGTTATTTTTGTGGCTTTATATTATTATTGTTAGGTCAGCTGGGTTATATTGTGACTCCTTAGACTCCTATATATAGAAAGGAGGTTTTGTCATTTGAATCATCCAAGAATTTTTCATTTATGTAATGTAAAGGAGGTTGACCCTCGAAGAGGCTAAATTCTAAGGCGTGGATCTATCTTTTATATCTTTTTCTTGAGCTGGTTCATAACATCATGCCATTAGGCCCCATTGAGCTTGCATAGCAATCAATCTTTCTGGCTTGCATGGTGAACCCAAATCCATCTTTGCCAATTGTATGGGTAGATCGTTCATTAGAATATGGTACTTCCTTTGATCCTTTTTCACGTATATTTTTTACTGATGAAGGAATCATCCAATCAATGATGACATAAGAAGAACCATGGGAAGATTATCATCACCGTTCCCATCTTCCAGATCACATAGAGTATTTTTCAAATGAAGTTAACCACCGTTCAATTTTTTATTTTCTTTGAATTATGTTTTTATAGATACAATAGATTCCGAGCAAAACTTGTCAAATATCAAAGAAACTATTTCTATCAATATTTCGACCAAACCTAGAGTTGTAGAAAACATTCATGTTGGCAAATCTTGTTCTCCATTAGAACTTGATATTTACCATGCTCTCTTTTGTGAATTCCGAGATATATTTGCATGGTCATAGGAGGATATCCCAGGTATTAACTCTAGTATAATTGAATATGAAATTAAAATGTATCCTGATGTCAAACCAGTGTGACAGCGCCTCCATCTTGTTCATCCAAAGAAGTCTTGTGCCATTAAAATAGAAGTTGAAAACCTTTTGCATGTTGGTTTCATATACCCTATTCCTCTTACTGATTAGGTTTCCAATATTGTTCCTGTCATGAAGAAACAAGGGAGAATACGAATGTGCATCGATTATAGGGATTTTAATCATGATTGTCCAAAAGACAATTAGCCCACTCCCTTTATCGACCAGATTATTGATGAATGTGCCCGATATGAAATATTTTAATTTATGGATGGCTTTTCTGGTTATAATCAGATTAGTATTTGCCTAGAGGACTAATCTAAAACTACTTTTATTTATCCATGGGGCACATTCACTTACAGGAAACTCCCTTTTGGTTTGAAGAACATTGGGGCCACTTTTCGGAGGGCAATGAACTATGATTTCCATGACATCAAACACATTGTTCAACCATACCTTGATTATTTACTGGCTCATTCACGAAAGCGGACTGATGCCCCACAGCATTTGAGAGCTATATTTTTACGGTTCCGAAACTACAAAATATGACTCAATCCACACAAATGTGTGTTTTGTGTCAGTTATAGTCATTTGCTTCATTTTGTAATGTCTAAGGAAGGAATTCGACTCAACCCTCTTAAGTTTCAGGCAATTCTTGACTTTCTTCCACCTTCCAATCTATTATAGTAACAGAGACTCCAAGGGAAGGCTAACTTTTTGAGGAGGTTCATTCCCAATTATGGTGAAATCGCTAAAGTATTTACTCATGTTTTGAAAAAGGGGATACCCTTCCATTGGGATCAGGCTGCACAAGATTCCTTTGATGCTCTTAATGATACCTTGATTAGAGCATCATTAATGTATTCCCCAAATTATCAAAACAACTACTTCCTGTATCTCATCGCTGCAGATACGACCATTGCGATGGTTTTTGTCCAAGAAGAAGATGGGATTGAACATTTGATATATTATTTGAGTCACAGTCTCAATGATATGGAAGTTATGTACTCTTATGTCAAAAATCTATCTTTGGCTACTGTTCAAGTTGTATACAGATTTCGCCACTATATCCTGCTCTGAAAGACCACTGTCATTTCAGGTTGCAGCCATATGACATATATTTTTTCACGTCAATTGCTAGGGGAAAATACTCAAAATGGATCGTCATTTTGCAGGAAATTGATTTGGAATTCATCAAATCCAAATCAAAGAAATCTCTAGTTTTTACCAAGCTTCTTTGCTACCTTCCCTTGAATTCCATTGATTCAACTACAGAACCATCAATTATGGATGAGTCTCTATTCCTAATTTCATCATCTGACCCATGGTATGGGGATATACTAATTTATTTCCAGACCCAAACTTTCCTGCCCGATACCTCTCAATCACAACAATGACGTATTCGATACCAAGCCAAAGGTTATATAAACATTGGCGACACTCTTTACCATCGTGGTATCGATAGGATTTTACAGAGGTGCCTCACACATGGGGAAGCCGAGAGAGTTTGGAATGATTACCATTCAGGTGCTTGTGGTGGAAACTTATCTAGTTATGCTACCACATAGATCATTCTCCATGTTGGTTACTTTTAGCCTACCATATTCAAAGATTACACTATTGTTGTTAGAAGCTATCATGGATGCCAAATCTATGACCGTAAAGCTAGATTACCACCTGCACCGTTGCATCCTGTCATCACTATTCGACCATTTTCCAAATGGGGCATTGAATTCATGACATGTAACCCTCACTCGACCGAGGGGCATGGGTACATTATAGTTGTCGTTGACTATTTCACAAAATGGGCCAAGGTGATGCCTACATTAAACAACAATAGTGAAATGGCTGCATGTTTCTTTTTCAACCACATGGTTTCCTAGTTTGGTGTACCATAGGGTATAGTTATAGATCATGGGTCGCATTTTTGCAATCACATGATGACTGAGTTAACAACCAAGTTAGGACTTTCACATGATAGTTCTGCTCCTTATTATCCGCAAGCTAATGGACAATTTGAGGCCATCAAAAAATTCCTTAGGCGAATGCTTCAAAGAATGATAGGGGTTCATAAAAAAAATTGGAATTTAATCTTGTACTATACTTTGTGGGCATACCAAACCTCAGTAAGGAATGAAACTGGATTCACACCCTTTCAACTGGTGTATGGTCTGGAGGAAATCTTGCCGATACAATGTGAAATTTCATCTCTTAAACTCATAATTGACCTGTTACTCAACACGTCTAGGGAAGATGCGTGTTTCTTAGAACTCATCCATCTGGATGAAACTCATCGTGAAGCTGCATCAGCTAATGAAGCACATAAGAAACAAATCAAGGTGCAATACAACTAAAATGTCAAGCCTCGCATTTTCTCAGAAGGAGACCTACTATTGCTTCGTGATAAGGAAGCTGATAAACTAGGAGCAGGAAAATTTGAACCACTATGGATGGGCCCTTACATTGTCAAGCGTGTTCTGGCAAAAGGTGCCTACAAGTTGTTGTATTATGATGGAATTCCATTGTCGTAGCCCCGAAATAGGCTGTATCTCAAACATTACTATGCTTAATTGATTGTAGTAAAATCACTGTATATATGCTTTAATTTCGTGTGTGTGTGTCAGTGTGTTTTTTAGAGTTTTTATGTGGTTAGTAATCCTCTTTGCATCTGTCATAGATGTAGAAATCTTTGGAACCATTTGTTGGTTATGTCGATGATGCTAGTCGTAGTATGCAAAACCTATCTTCTACAATATGGGCCATTTTCGCTCCAAGTGGAGAGTTAGTGAGTTTTCAAGCGATTTTTATCGGTCATTCTATGAACAATATCATAGATTATAGCGCATTGATCGAACTTGTCTCTGATGCCATTTCACTTGGCATTCACCAAATCATCATTAGGCTCGACTCACAACTCATCGTACTACAACTTCCAAGTGTTTATACCATCTAAAACCCAACTATTCTTCATATGTTCCTTAGAGTTTGTCTTTTGGAAAGACATTTTGAGTACATTCAATATCAACATATTTCCAGAAATTTTAACACATTAACTAATTCTTTAGCAAACTGTGTTAAACAGACATTTGTGACATATGTAAAAGTAAATTTTCAATTTACATCATTAGTTGAATAGGATTACACATAACCATATATAAAAACTCAGAAAGTAAAAATAGATAGATGTTTTAAATGTTTTTACAAAATTTGTGTCCAAGACATGTTTAGTCATCTGACCTCAAGACTCAAAATGCATACAAAAATCATCCTAAGTATACCTAGTGATGCTCATGATAACAGGTCACAGCCTGGGATATCATGTGCAATAGCCTCATCTAACGGCTAGGAACACCAATAGTATGGCGTTGCAGCCTCATAGGTAACTCCTCGATCCAGACATCCAAAATACTGAGGGTTAACCCCTCCACATGATCCTGCAACTCTACTAGTGTCTCAGTCAAATCCAAATCCTGGAGAACTACTCTCCCGACATTTCTCCACGTTGGTCCACCTGCCTCCTGTTGATGTCCCATAGGTCAAATAGTACCAACATCTGTATGCATGAGAATGATTTTAGTTTAGTGTTGGAAACATCAAAAACACAAAAACATGTAGAAACTTAAAAAACAAAAACATTTGGTCCAAAACAATTTACCTATAGCACCCCATTAAGTGCCCACTGGTAAACTCAAATCTGGATCAACACGAAAATCCATCCTTGTGTATGGATGCTCCTTAATGACAATGTGTTGTTGATCGAGCCAACTGAAGAATGCAGTAGAAAATGTGATTGATGGCTAACCAACATGTCTAGCCATCAATTTGACCCACCTCTACATTTGTGGATCTCTAGGACCAGCTACACGCAGTGTTACATGCTAAGGTTGCATCAACGGAATTCTCTCTATGGTAAAAGATACTAAGAGTGATCCATAGCTAGAATTATTCATCTTATCGTACTTTACCTTTGTCAAATGCTCTTGCAGTGAAGAAAGTACAACCTCACACCAATTGAATATAGTTGGCTCGAGACACTCAAGCACTTACTACATCTATGATCTATTCGCTACATGAAGTGTCACATTGCCTGCCAACTTTGCAATAGTGAAAATGATTGTTCTCAAAGAAAAGTCACATACATCCCTGATGTTTATTTTCCCATCTGTACTAGGCTACGTACCTGGCTGACAAAAATATCAAATGCAGTCCCTCATCATTTCACCCCCACGGGAAAATCCTGAAAGAAAAATGGGGGCACCACGTCTCGACAACCTGGTAAGAAAGTAAACATCATCGATCATAATAGGGACCACTTTGTCCCTTATGTAAAAATATTGATCCACTGGATCCCATGCATGAACTAAGAACTGAAATAGTTCTAATTTTTGCCTCATCCCAGACAACCTGAAGTATTTGAGAAACCCACAGTTTCTGAGGGCCTCAATAGTACCAAGATCATTTAGGGTAACCATGTATTATTCTTCATGCTCTATTTCTCACCAACTAATAGACATTCTGATCTGATCAAAGCCTCAAATCAAAACATAAGATTAGTTAGGGTCCATTTCATGCAAAAAACTGGAGAAATTTTGGGTCAAACAGGTGAAACAAATTTGTGAAACTCGCCTAGTGCAGCCCTGGTCAGGAGACAGTGCGCTGCAGAGCAGGTACCCTTCTGTTTCAATGCTCTGTAGCATAGTTTTCAATGTGGAAGGTGTTATCACAAAATCTGACCCTGATAGGCTGCTGATCAAGTAGACTCTGAGTAACTCTTTCAAACCAATCTTTTGGTTGAGGCTTAGCCTCCTCAACCTGAGAGGGCTCTCTCACTAGATTTAAGAATTTTGATTATGATTATATGGCTAACTTTAGGAACAAAATGGATAAATGTATAACTAGTTGACTGGTTAAAAAAAAAGATTAGCAAACATCTATTGGGCTATGGAGTCAAGATAGTTTTCAACAAAACAACATGATCAACAAAACATGGAAGTCAAGGCACTTAGAGTTTAAGTTTATAAATAGAACAGTAACATAGTGAATCAACACAGTTTACAAGCATGTGAAGGAAGTTAGAGCATTTTCCAATGAATTCTAAGTATCACAAGCTCATACCACTGCAAATAAGTAATTGAACAAGGCCATAATGACATCAAATAGATAAACTCCTTGTGAATCTTGAGTAGTCAAACTGATCTCTATATTAAGTATGAAAAACCACAGTTTCTTACAATAACACAACTTTATTTTGCTAATGAAAAATTCTCCACCTTGAGGAATTCGATTCTCAAGATTTATATAGAGTTTTACAACTTTGGATACTATGATCCATCTTTAGAGGAATTTGAATTCCTACCTTTGACACCTATCTATTCATAAAAAAAACTACTTAATTACAACTTGACAGCTAGCTATCTTTAAGAGTCCTAATACAAATAGAAGTGAAACTCCTAGAACATGCTTTTAAAAACCTTATCTATGACTTCAATACATTATTTAATTAGCTTCCAACCCATGTCTTCGAGCTTGATGATGTCCATAGTGCTATTGCAAAACCTGTTGAGCCATGACCTAACTGTCCTGAAAACTAGGAGACAGAGTTCCTCCTTTTAAGGCCCTTAATCCTTAATGCTTATCTTCAAATAGTTTTGCTGGTGTACAGGTGGCATGCATTAATAATCTATAGAAACTTCATTTTCCACCTGTGAAAAAATGGGAACTCGAAAATATGGAGAAAAGGATGAAACATAACTATGCTACAAAAATACTCTGTTTTCGTAGCACAGCCTTTACATCACTTATGAAATAATTCTTGGAAGTTTTCTTTCTACAACGTTGCCATTTGAAACTTCATATATGATCCCATGTCCACCAGCAACTTCAAAATTTGGAACTAATCAAACCTTACCTCCAGAAAGCATCCATAAGTGCTAAATGATCATCTTTAGCAGTGTCGTAGCACCCTACGAAATTGTTGTATGTGCTCTTTTTCAACACGGCCTTAAAAAATCTGTAGTTTGGGAGTTTTTCAAAATTCCATGAAGACTGATATGATCAATGAAAAATCAAACCACTTACCCTTATAAGATGTTCTTCTTCACATCTATTCTTCCATTTATGTGCCAAAACTCCTTTTATGTGCCAAAACTGTTCTAATATATATCCTTCACTGCCTTTTTCATCACCATGTTTCATTATTGTTGTAGATCCTTTTCTAGATTTGGTTAGTTGTATTTCTAGGTCTTCAATTTGTCTCTTCAATCCCTTGTTTGTAGCTGTCATCTGAGCATTAATCCTCCTTACAAATCTGGCTTCTTTGATTGCAGGAACAGTCCAGGTAAAGTATTCAGTTTCACTATTTACTATTTCTGGTTTGGACACCTTTTTAGTTTCCCAGAGAGCCTTCATCCTTTTGAATTCTATCCTTTTAGCAGCATGCCCTCTTTCTCTCACTCTTAGTCTAGCAATTTCATTGTTAGCACCTTTTAACCTTTCTTCCATAACCTCATAACTGGATTTTTCTGTTTGAGTAGCAGGAACTATGTTTTTGTCACCTTTAGGTCTTGGAGACAGAAAGTCTATCAACTCTTCTTGAACAACAGATGCTTCTTCTATTCTCCCCAGCTCAATATTGGACACTTTCATCTTCTTGGATTTCCTGGTTTAAGGTTTTCTAGGTTTGAAAACAAATGTTGTAACATAATCCTCAAATTCTAATTTCTCGGAGGGTTTCATTTTCTTCGACTTTCCTTGATCAAATTTTATTACATCTCCCTACACCAAAAGGGATTTTGCAATATCAATGGCTTTTAAAATATCATTTAAATCACCCTTCAAGCTTGAACCTTCTCACGAGATCATTGTTTTACCTTTCTCCTTTGCAATTTGACTTCTAGTCAATCTCTTTCGAACTGATTTGCTAGTTGATTGTTCTTGTGTCATTCCTTTAATCTCAGATATCTTTTCTTTGTAGATTTAGGATTTTCAAGAATGACTACTAGTGTTTTGCTTACTTTCTCTTTCACCTGCTTCCTAGGTTTCAACTTAACATACCATTTTGCCCTGGACATTGTAGACTTGCTAGTTTCTACTGATGGAGTTCCTTTAACCCTAGGGCTAATGTCTACACCTTGTCTTTCTTCTCCAAAGTCACATAAAAACAAAAACGAATACCATTCTTTGTTGATTCTTTTGAGTTCATGTAGAACTATTAGTTTAATAAACCATGATGAAATAGGGAAGTTTCACATCCTTGAGATTTCAACTAAGCTTTATCTGCCATCTTAGCTACACTTCGAAATAACAAGTAAGGAAAATCTAAAGAAATTATACCAATAAAATGTAACAAAAGTTTGAAATGACATGAATAAACCTTTTGATATTTTCCTTCATAGGTAAAATAACGTTGGATGTTGAAGAGCAAGTTGGCATAGATATCGTTGATGTAGTCTTTGGTAACTGCCTTGGTTAAGTCAGTTTCTACAAACTCTAGCTTTAGAAACACCTTACATGGTTCCATGTCGAATCAGAACATTTTGAACCATGTATCCTGCCCCCTAGGAATTTCTGTCACCAAAGATATGACCTCTGGAGAAATTTGCAAGTTTATAATTCCGACCTTTGTGCTTGAGCCAATGAAATGTAGTGCAAACTCCTTTGTCACCTGAGTATGTCCTCCCTGCAATTTCTTACAAAACTTCTAGCATCCTACTTTCTTAAAGGCTTCCAAAACTAATTTATCTTTGACTAGGACCTTGATGCTTTCGAGCTCTATTCTTAAACAATGACCAGACTTATGACGTTTCTTTTCCTCTGTCATATTTCCTTCTGAATTCCTGTAACAAAGCTGGGCTCACTTGAAATTCTATTAATCAGCCTCACTTGCCAATGGTGGTCAACCTCGCTTGAATTATGGATGAGGAAGACCTTGGTGAAAAATTACCAAAGCTTATTGTTCGAAAATAATTATGTTTGAAGGTTTGCATGCAAACTAAAATGATGAGACTAGCCAGCCTTTTCGAATTTGAAATTATCTTTCATAATGAGCCCTAAATTCGAAATGATGAGTTTGGATGGTGGCATGCTTAAGGATTGACTCCTAGCTGACACCTAATAATGAAAATTTTAACAGAATATTATCAAATTGATGTTTGACAAGACTGTTCTATGAATCCCTGCTTTCGTAGCGCGCAGGGAAAGGTGCTACGAAAGGAGGAGCATTTTCATGGTGCAAAATAGACATTTTACACTATCTGCACTATGAAAATGTGGTTTCGGGGCTCATTCCAAAAATTTTCAAAATGGCTTAAGCTATGAGTATCTAAAAAGAATGTGAGACTCATGAGACATGAAAAAAGGATGTTAGACTTTTTTTGGATATGAAAAATGAAAACTTTGAGACTCCTAACCTATCACCTACCCATTAAAACATAGGGTGACTTGACACTTATCTAAGACCATGACTAGGAACAATGTAAATCCCTATTTTGGTGATAACAGAAGGTTGTACTAATCCTAGGGCAAAATATACTAACCCTAGGGGCCCCAAAAACCTAAAAAAAATTCCTGAAATTGCAAAATAATGACATGAAAGGAAAGAGAATGGGTAGATCTTCTACCTAGTCTGAATGGCATGAGAAATGATCCACAGAATCTCTCGCAATCAATAGCTAAAGTTCGAGGTAAAAACTGGTTTAGAGCACAAAACTGAATCGTAAATATCAAAAGTTGAAAATAACATGGTAAATTCTTGTTTTATGTTTATTTCATGATCATTAAATGAATAAACTTTAGTCTTTACCTATTTTTACCAATGAAACAGGTATGTTTAATCCGTTTGGTGGTTCTTTGAGCAGGTTTAGAGTTGACTTACTGAATTTGACGTGCACGATCGTGAATTGTATCTTTGACCATAGAGCATATTTTTATCTTTTTTTTGAGCTCTACTAAACATCGAAAAAGGAACCCCCTTGGAGTCCTCTTTAAGCTCTTTTTTGACTCTCAAAATATGAAAATATTGATGAGTGCTTGGCCTTTTCACCTCGTTAATGGATTGGAAACGAAATATATTCAGTATAAGTTTAACCCTTTTCCAGACTGAGATAGATTATTTACGAAAAAGGAATGCGTTGATTGAACATGGTCAATAGGTTCTCTCTCATATTATTTTATGCTTTTTTCGACTTGAGAGACAAATCTACGAAAAATAACTTGTGGAGTTTTCTTTTTGTCCATTTTCAAACTCTCTAAACATGAAAAGGACTGAGTTATCATTGTCGTTAAACTCGTTAAAACATCAAATAGCCACAAACTTGTCCATCATGACAAGACTGAGTTTCACCTTCGCTAGACTCGTTCAAACATAACATAGTGATGGATTCACTCGAAGGGTGGAATTATACAACAACCATATGTTATCATCCTCAAGCTTGATAAAAGATAAAGAGGTACTGGTCAGCAATGATTGGGGAAACTGGGAAAAGGGGTAAACCACTTTATGGTAGAAGGTCCCTCTTGAACATGACACTTTCACTTCATCTCTGTGACTACTTGGGTTGAGTTATCTACTTAATGGTTATCATACCTATGGTCTATCATACCCTCCATTACTTTGGTTTTGGGTCAATGCTTCCAATTCGTTTAGTGTCGCCAACATGTTCAAGAGAAGTCACTCAGTTAAATTCATCCTTTGCAATACTCATAAACCTTCATTGTCATGACTACCATTCCTGAACCTTGTTTTGTCAGTCACCTGCTCTCTCCAAAAAATCATTACACTCATTTTGTGTCATTGGTGTGGGGTACATCAAGGCCCTCCTACGATGAGTCGCTTCTTGTTGACATCAGCACATTATCCAAGAATTTGACTTAAAAACACCCTTTCAATACCATGGGCTTACATACATTAATGGAAATTTTCTCGCTTCCGATGATAGGTTGACATCACTAGCCTTCAACAGAAAGAGTTTGTATGGTGTTCGACATCAAAACATCTATTCACACCATGCAGAATGTACTGCAGTACCTTGAGAATCATTATCATTATCGGTGATCTATCTTGTGTTTGTTAATGCCTTACATCATTGGTTGGTAATTAGATGGTGTCTTTCAATGTTTGACTTCAAATCACATATTCACATGGTTAGACTCGTACTCAAGAAAACGATTGAATGAGATAGAAGACCCTGGATCTAGTTTCATTCATCTGGGATGTAATTTCAGGAGAGTACTAAATCATCTGTATGATGGCTTTACATTGATGGTCATCCCATCATGGGTTTATATCTGTAAACTTCTATCTATGTACATGTAATGAAAGTTTATATGTTGAGCATGTGTATGCCTTCCCTCAATGATTCATGAAAAATCCAAAATATCATGATATTATGTATTGCAATTGATGCAGGTCACCATCGACTTCAGAACCTCCTCAACACATCATAAAGCATATCACTCGACATTATCATTTTGAACTTCATGCTTTAGGGATTAGATGTTACAAGTCTATTTGGGCACATCACTCCCAAAATTCAGATCAATACTATTAGGGCTCATAAAACCTTAATTTAGTTGCTACATGCCCTAGACAAGTCACCACATTGAATTCCATCATTCCTGGGAGTTTCTTGGCCTAAAGACATCCTGAAATGACTCCTTGAAGGACCAGCGCAGCCTTGGTAAAGGGTAAATGCACTGCAGAGCACTTAGACCCATTCAAGCCTGCTCTGCAAAGCACCTAGGGCCACTTTGACCTATGTTGGGCAAGATTGAGTGAAATCTTCATAGGGTTCTAGGAATATTCCTACATTCTAGACCATTCTAGAAGATTCCCACCTCTTATCCTCTGTTGTGACCTTGAAATTGGATAGGGAATGAATCAATTAACCTCCTATCCTCTCGTCCCTTCCTCCATGGAAACTAACTCCAAAATTGGAAAGCCATTGAATGCCCAATTTATGACAAAACCATCTCCATTTCCCTATAAATTGAGCACTCATCATAGTGATCAGGGGTTGGAATTTAAAGAATTGTAAGGAGATACTGTTGGTTTTGGGTTTGAGATTATAAGAAAGTATTGTTATGCTACCGGAGTGTTGTGTTTTTGTTGTGATGAAGGATGGAACTCAAGCTGGATGAGTGACATGGGATTGAACTTCTTTGGTTGTAAGTCTTCCTTCCACTTAATAAAGTTGTTTACACCTTTTCCCATATTATTGTCTTTATGTATGATGATTATATGTGTAAATTCTTTCGATTCCATTTTCTTATAGTAGATAGATCTCTTGCTTTGATTGGTTTTTGTCCTTTGTTTATGACTGCAGGTACTGATCGAGCAGATTCAGTTTGAGAAGGAGCAACGGGAGCTATTAGAGGAGACAAAGGGAAGTGAAACATAACAAGTAGGCTCGTTGTCTTATTTATCTTTTATAGGAAAAGGTTAAAATATGTAATTCTGTTGTTCTAAGTGTAGCTACCCACTTAGGAAAGCTGTGTTTATCCATAGATGCAAAATTCCACATAACAGGGACATGCTTGGTATTAGCATGACAAGGTAATAGTGGATGTGTTTATATAACTAACAGATGGGTGATGTGACAACACATAGTAACCCTCAATTCCAAAAAAGTAAAAGGTTGAACAAAGGAACTGCGAACCTTTGGCTATGTTTAGAAACCCTAATTCCAAATGAATGAGTTCTTTGTGTACAGGAATTCTTCTTAACCTTTATTTTTCTGACATTATGTGGATATGTGCTATAGTCATGAACATGTATTTGACATGTATATTAGCTAGCTTCCAATTATGGATGGATTCGTCAAGGGAATTGGAGCCCCTTGAGAGATGGAATGGAAATGTCGAGTTACAAGGAAGTGTGCTTGGCACAGCAAGGTAAGGTAACTAATATGTTTTTATGTTTATTTATGCACTAATTGTTATGCATTCATGGAAATATGATGCAGGGGATTGTATGGCAAAGAGGCTATCATGAAATCTTGAAGAAGAATCAGGTTGAGATTTCCTTTGGAAGAACTGAGAACCTTGGGGATTGAGTCATGGTGTCTATTCTTAATCTTATGCTTTTGGTATTTTGTAATTTTATTGTGCTTGATTTGCAATTTTTTTATGTCTAGTGGATGATCACACCACTTTGTTTTTTGTGTCATATTGTTATTGGTTTTCATGGTTTTCTTATTATTTGTTTCTTGTTCTTGGAATTTAAGGGTTGAGTCTTTGGAATTGGTTGGGAAAGAGGAAAGTTATTTTTTCTCAGAGCGAGATGAATGAAATCTAGTAGGCAATGTAAGACTCAGAATAGGTGACTGCATGTATAAAGGAATTTTAAGGCATGAGTATGACAACCAATTGGGCTAGTTGGGTCCATTTTTGTGAATAGATGATGACAAGATAGTCATGGGAAAGGTAATCAAGAAAGGTAAGGTAAACAGATTTGAGTTTTGATATGCCTTGGCTATGTTGGCAACTATTGTTCCTAATGTTGTACATGTGTTGCACGCATAAAGGGAGTTATATTAACCTTGAACTTATGATATCTAGTAATTACATTGTGATCATGATTATGTTGATTTCTATATGTGTATACATGTATGTATGTATGTATGTATGTCATGTCTGACAGGGTCATCATGGATCTTGATTATTTTATGCTAATGTTTATATGTACATATGTATCTATGTATGTCATTGACTAACTAGATCATTACTATATTATGTTAATGTTTATATGTATGCATGTGTATGTAAGCATATTGTTGTCTAACATGATCACGATTGTTTATGCTAATTTTTTTGTATATGTATGTATGTATCCATGTATCTATGTCATTGTAAAACATGGTCATTAGGGATCATTCTTGTGGAGGAATGATTACTTATTCAGGTAAATTGCAAGAAGAGGTTCTAGGTCTTATGATGAATCCATTGGGAGGAGTAGCCCTGACAAATCTATGAGTGCAGTTATGAGTTGATATCGTGTGATTATATTATGTCTATTTTATGGGCAAGCTATATCGAGGGATACATTAGCGAAATGAAAGTGGTGTAGTCTTTGACATGCTGGGACAAGAACACATAAGATACTGGAAGAAAGGTTGCTTGGTAGAGGCAATGTGATTTTAGATGTGTGGTACTATTGTTTTGCATATGTTGTATATGTTGTACATGTTGCATATGTGATGTTGTGTGCATGTGGTGTTGTGTATATATAGTGTGTGTATATGTTATTTATGTAATGTTATGTATAGGGTGGTATAGATAGTTTTGTGTGAATATTTCATTTGGAGTGTTGGGTATAAATGGTGCTATGTACATGTTAGATATGTGGTGTTGTGTACATATTGTACTGTGTGCATGATGTATATGTGGTGTTGTGTTCATATGGTGATGTGCGCATGTTGGATATGCAGTGATGTGTACATATGGTGCTATGAACATGTTGTATATGCAGTGCGATGTACATATGGTGTTTAATGCATCTTGTACATGTGGTGCTATCTACATATGGTGTTGTGTTCATGATTGTATGAGTGATGCTATGAGCATGTGGTGCCCTGGACATGTTGTACATATGGTGATGTGTGTAGGAAGTATTGTGTACATGTCATGCATACAGTGTTGTTTACATGTGGGGTCATGTACATATCGTGTATGTGGCGCTATGTACATCTGGTGTTGTGTACACGTTGTGAAGGCAATATGATGTACATGTGGCATTGTGTACATGTTGTGCAGGTGGTGTCATGTACATATGATTTTTTTCACACATTGTGCAGGTGCTGCTTTATACAGGTGGTGTTGTGTACATGTTGTACATATGATATTGGTGTACATGTCGTATTGTGCGCATGTTGTGCATGTTGTGTTGTGTTGTATACTAGGTGTAGGTGTATGTGTTGTGTGTAAGGTGTAGATTCATGTATTGCATGGTGTTGTATGTCACTTGTGGTTGTATGTGTGTGATGCACACTATGTGTATGTGCACATGGTTGATGAGAAGGCACTGGGCGTTTGTCAAGTGTGGCAACAGATCCAGAGTATGTACTGAATAAGGATAATGGTAGAAGCTAAGGATTGATTAAAGGATATGTATCAATATTTTATTTCATTTTTGTTATGCATGTGATTTATGATTCCGGTTTATGATGATTACATGTGATGTATGATCCTGGTTTACGATGATTACATGTGATTTATGATTTTTATCTATGATGGTTGTGTTCTGAGCTAACCTGAGGTGATATGTTTATACATGATGATTTGGTCAAAGATGCTAGCTTCACTTATTGTGACAGGAAGAGAACAAAATTGCAAGTGTACCTTTTTTATGGGCCACCAATGAGGTATGATTTGAATTTATTTCAATTTATTCTAATCTAATGGAAGTTATTTTCTTGGTACAGGAAGCACGAAAATGCTGGGTTGGATGATTGAAACTAACTACAATTAAAAAATGTCAGTGAAAACAATTAAAATAAGCAACAATAAACTGGTAAAGTATTTAGGAGCAGGGCCATTGTGGGAAGCTAGTACCCAATAGTGTCCATCAATTTCCATGAGCATGTTGTGACCAGTATGATGGTTTTAAGGTAGGGATATGCCTTAGTTTTTTAATCATCTGATATGAGGAAGCCTTGCCAAGGGATGGACAACCCAGGATAGGGATGTTGGGAAAAATACTGAGAGCAGGGGGTTGAATCAATATTTTAAAACCATTAAAATTTTCAATTTCATATCCTGATTTCTATATGTGACTTTATTGAAGGGAACCTGCGTGTGTAGGCAACTTTTATTTATACAACTAGCATATATCCAGTGAAACATATTTTTCAGAAATTCATCTTCTGTTTATCTTGAGTCAGTGTAGTAGTACTTCATTAAGCATTAAATAAATAGTAACCATGTGGAACAAGAACAAAATAAACCATCACACATACTCAACACATGTGAAGGCCAGGATTTAAGGTGGAAACCCAATATGGGAAAAAACCATAGTTGTTATTGTCTGTGTCTTCCTTTTCATATAAAGAAAAAGTTTTATAATCTTGTACTAGCACAGACTCATACTAGTATGTAGGAACCCACCTACAAAAGGCTACAACCTTCACTCATTCTCCAGATCCTACTAGAAGGGAGCTCCAATGCCCTAATCTAGTTTACCAACTACCACTAGAAGGAAGCTTCAACTCCCTCATTGAAGTGTCCAACCTTCAACACCTTTGGGAACCACATATCATAAATTTTCATACAGGATCCACCTAATAAAAAACATCACAACTTGTAGGCCTTGTTTCATCAAATTTTCAGACTACACCCACTATCAAAATTTAACCTCAATACCAATCATGAAAACTGGAACTTATTACTACACTCAATTATCATCTGAACTAACCAATCTCTGAATCAACTCAACCAACAAATTACTAAAACCCAATCACTGAATCAACCAAATCATCCAAAATTCAACCAATCAACTAAAACCTAAACCAATCAAATTAAATAACTAGAACAATTAGATCATTGTAACCAGAATACCAATCGATATACTGCACATCACAGAAACCAGATTATGTTACTGCAAACCCTGATCAACCATATGTCAAAATATGTAAGCTACTTTACAGTAGAAAACCAACGCGTGTACGCGCTTTCTATCAAGCATACCCACGTACAAATCTTAAACCACTGATTTCTGAAAAATGAACCACTGTCAACTCTGAGATAAATATTGAATTATACTCATATCTACTGCATCATTCTGAAGAAAACCACAAAACCTTCACTGAAATTTAATCACAAACAACAAGTATCATCATAATTCTTCAATCATTCAATTCATAATCAAAACATAATTGTTTAAGCACAAATCATCAAGAAGACTTCATTGATAGACAACATAAAGACAACAAGACTGAATATACTGATCATACATTATTTTCATCAAAATCCTACTTTTTGTATGCACTTTCCTCAAATGATATCTGCATGTATATGCGCTTTTGAGGAGACAAACTTGCATATATGCAACTTAGCAGTATAAAACGCGTGTGTGTACGTTCCTTTTAGGCTGTAAAACCCGTGTACAGATCTGCAACTTCTGATTTAGACCTTTGCTACAACACAAAACTTCAAACATACCTAGATCTCAACATACATAGAAAATGCATGCGTCAAGACACTATCAACATAGGTCAATCCACCTCATAATCAAGAGTGTCATCTCAAATCTATTGGATCTGATCCAACATCAAATTCTCAGGTGCATACTTAGTTTTAGATCAAACAAAATCTCAATAGCCCATTACATGCATATTTGCTTCAGATCTAACTATTCATAATATTTTCATCACTTTCACACACACTGTCATTTTGACGTTCATCCCCTTATATAGCTTAGCCCTTATCCAATACCATTGGTCAAAATAATACTCCAGTCGATGGTTTTCTTAGACTCGATCAAAACATCCATTGCTTGGCTCAATCCTACAGGGAAATACCATGGTAAGGACCCATGGTATTTTGAATACCATGGTGCAGAAACTGTATGTTCCTTTACTTCTTCCTACTCACATGTGTATGTGACTTTGCTAAACAGAACCCACGTATACTTCTTGAAATTTCAACTTTATCATTCCTCTACCTCTAAACTGCTATGCCTTTGTCAAATGTCTCTGTCACATATGTAGACACATCATGTTTACATCTATATCAAGTTGGTTTCCATCAAAGAACAAATCATCAAGTAGGTTATCATCAAGGACAACACATCAAGTAGGTTTCCATCAAGGACAACACCTGATTCATAATGCCAACAATCTCCCCCTTTTGACTTGATGGAAACCACTTTGGTGTTTGGTCACCACAACTTGTATGTAAAACTCATCTAGCCAAGCACCAATATTTTCAAACACCAAGATATTATCCCCCTTTGACATCAAGGGAAAAGGGTGGACCAATGTTGAATGAAGATTTCTCTATTGAGCATTGTAGATCTGAACTGCTGAGTACTAAATAATAACCATGCTCTCCTGAGTGCATGCTGAAATGTCTGAAGGATGTACAGTGAAGTACATGACTAATATGACTTGTCCTCTCACTAAGAACTCAAACTTACATCAAACACCCAATCACAATAGGTTTACATATTACATCACATGTCCAAAAGGAATTGACGACAATAGTCCATACATGACTCAAGTTTACAATGAGTACATAATAGGTATTTACATGACCTTTACATCAAATGATAGATACGAAATTTATAACCAAGATAAGTAAGACCATAATAGTCATCATCAACTATCATACACCACATATTATCTGTATCATGAGCATTTGTCAGCAACACTAAGAACAACAACCTGTATATGTCCATCATCAATTCGCAAGATAAGACAATATAGCTTCAATGTCATCAACATGTGACGAGGTATGCTACAATAATGTCATAAGTGAGGACCAAACATATCATTATAATGTAAGATAGGGCAATGCATCATCATTCTTCATCATCATAAAAAAGTTCCATGTTTCCAAGTATCATCTAGTAGATGCAGCAATAACATATCCATGATCATGTCTTAGCAACATCAGTCTTCATAAAAAGAAGAATTATCACACCACTTCATTGAGAACTTTAGCAACCTCACTTATTGATAAGAATCATTATGTATGAATGAAAACATAATTCCAACAATGAATGATTAGAGGTATAGTAAATTCTCCCCCTAAACTTCTGCCAATTGTTCACTATCAGATCTGATCATATCATTTCATATATCAGTAAGAATCAATAAAGTATCTTCATCAACTAGTCATCCATCAAGTTATCAAAAAATAATACAAGCCAAAAGCACTTTCGAATAGCATCAACAGACTGTAACCATAAACCATCAGAGAAGGAAATCCAAACAATATTTGACTCAATCATGTCTGTTCCTTTTCCTGGGTATGTCCCATTGTTTCTTCATCATACCAAGATATGCACGACTGTTAAATTTAGAACTCGCGTATACACGCGACTTTTCTTCATAAAATCAACATACAAAAAATAAAATATTGAATATTTCACACCTTTAGCTCCCCCTCAGTCTGTCCTGTCTATACCTATTTACTGTTATTATGCCAGAGGCACTACCAGTAGTATAAGTAACGTGAAAAAAAAAACATGGGAATCATGATCAAGACAAAACATGTATTACTCCCCATGAGATTACACATCAGTGATCCTGAGGACATGCTAGTTATCATCAATTTTCATGAGGTTAAGTACCTCTCACCACTTCTGCAATCAACGTTAAAAATATTCATTTAAGAATAAGAGACTACAATAGGAACCACCTTCTTTTACTCTAAGTCTAAACCTTTCTCATATCTATGAGAATTCCATTCTTCAAACACATATTGTCTTGATTTATATATCCTTTTGCTATGAATTTTTCAGTTACTTCATCCATAACCTTACATTTGGTTGATGTAAACACAATTATATTTCCCTTATCTACCATTTGACCTACACTTAGAATATTTTTCTTTAGTCCTTGAACTAATAAAGCGTCAACAACTGCTCTAGTTTTATTAATTCTAACTTTACCTTGTCCTATTACTTTTGTTGAAACATTGGTTCCAAGAAAAACATTGCCATGTTGATTTCTCCTGAGATTCTCCACTTTACTCTTATATCAAGCCATGTGATGGGAATATCCACTATCTATGTACCATTCATATTCATCTTCAAATGAGAAAAGAGAAAGACCACACCTTATATGTTCTTCTTTTTCCTACTTATTATGAGAAATGTTGGTGGATCCATTAATGTTATTTTTTGGTTGCTTACCATGTTGTTTTTGGAAATCCATAGACTTGTTCCTACATTCTTTTGCTACATGCCCAAACTTGTTACAAGAATAACATATTATATGTTTCATATTTCTTCTATTGCAATCAATGGCTTCGTGGCCAAATATATTGCAAGAAAAACATTATCGCTTAAAGTACCTGGAAGTTTATGATCTTTCTTGGAGACAATTATTAGCTTGAAACATTTTACTTCTACAACTGGTTGCAACATACCCATAATTATGACATATAGAACATTCAACATTATTGATCAGAGGAGAAAATTGGTAAACACTTCTATAGTTAGGAGTAAATGATTTCCTTTGAACATTTTCTTTCCTTGGTTGTTGATGAGGTTGACTTCTTATCTCTTTGTTGAAAATTTCATATTTTGCATTAGAATTTCCTGTCTCGGCATGTCAACTAGATTCTCCTTCAAGAGTTTCATGAAAACCAAGACTATATTTCATGGAAGGAGACCTTTGACGACTAAGAATATTATCCAAAATCTTATTATATCTTGAAATCACAAATGTTTATTCTTTTCTTCTACTTTACATTTTAGGATATTTACCTCAACCTGGTATTTCTTTTCCTTTTCTAGATACTACTTCTTCTTATTTTGTAGGAATATAATCTTAACATCTACATTTATTTATTGGTTTTTGGTAAACTAGCTCGGTGGACCAACTTTCCCTTGTTTTTTGCCTTTAATGGCTTAACATTACGGAAATATTGGTCCAACCACTTTCCTAAACCATTTAGACATCTAAGTGCATGTTCACACCTAACCACACCTCATCCACTTGAGTTATTTGAGGACTACCGTCCCACATGAAGATTCCCCCTCAAATCAAGGGATTACTCCCCCAGACCATTTTAGCATGTTTTAAAGTTTCCTTCCTTGGGAAATGCACCCCTCCTCATGATTTCCTTGTGGCTAATAGTTTTCATAGGTTGTATTGAGTCATTGTTGCTATTTTAGGCCTCCCTTTAGCTTTTCTTAGCCTTTTCTAGTTTTTTACTTGTTTTTTTTCCTAGTTTTCTAGATTCGGCAATTTCTATATAACCACCTCCCTTTGGGATTAGAGGTTTGGTTGCTCATGCATTACTATTGTTCATTAATTTAATACATTGATTTTATGGAGAAAATTATTTCTCTTCTCTCTTGAATATCAACAAATTACTTGTGTCCAATTTAACTAGAATTCTAGATCTATCGGAGTTTCTACCGGAATTCTACATGGTATCAGAGCTAGTTTGAATCTAGTGCATTGTACACAGTTTTATTTGTAGGAATAGATCATTAGGAGGTGAAGAAAGAAGCAATGGATCATCTCTCTCAGCCCACAAAACTTGTTCTAAATCCTTTCAATTACTTTGAATGGAAGACAGAGATCACTCCGCTCCTCTGAAGCAAACGTATTTATAGGGTATGAATGGGAACGGAGACTGAACCGAGTTCTACAATGGAGAAGATCAAGTATTTCAATAAATTAGATGAATCAATTGGGCTGATATTCCTATCAATTTCCAGAGAACTCCTCTTTCATGTCAGTAGAGCCACTACTACCGATGCAGTCTGGACCACATTGGAAGGACTTTTCGGCAAGCAGGATGAAATAAGAGTGCATCAACTGGAGAATGAACTCAGATCCCTCAGTCAAACTCATTTCAGAAACCTAAAAGAATACTTCACCAAGTTTAAATCCCTCCTTGTTGAACTTTATGCATGTGGAGTCAAGACAGAGGAAGATCAACTCATCCTTTCGATTCTCTCGAAATTAGGCCTTGAATATTCCATATTTGTATCATCTTTTCAAGCATCTAAATTGACTTGGGAGAAATGAAAAATGCCTCCATTGAATGACTTCATTACAAAATTGACTCTAGAGCAATCTAAGTTAGTCCAAATGGGTGCCATCAAGCATTCAAAGAACCAAGCACTTCCAACTACTGATGCTCGAAAGAGCAGTGGAAGAGACAAGCAAAAAGGGAAGGCTAAATTTAATGAATAGAAGAAGGAGAGACCCATAAAATCTTTAGAGAGCTCTTCCTTGCCTAAGGGTAAGAAGAATAAGGAAAGAAAAATTTGCAGCTACTGTTCCAAATTTTTTAATCCCAAAGAAAATTGCATGAGGAAAACAATCAATGACATGGCTAAGCAATTGCAGTAGCACAATCTCACCATGCCCGAGAATGCAAGGAAGAAGGATGATAACAGAATGGGAGATGGGAGAGGGAGAACACGAGATGGTCATGCTTTAATGTCTATCACATCCACTCCATCAACTTGGATCCTTGATTTAGGTGCATCGAACCATATGGCTACATCAAAAGATGAATTTTCCTCCATCGAAGAAAGTACCAGATCCCCAATTTACTTGGGAGATGCCACACCCGCAAAGGTGTGCGGAGAAGGAATTGTAGACCTTGAAGGGGACTGCTTCACAAATGTGCTTCATGTTCCCTCGCTATATAAACATATTTTATCAATATACCAGATCACTTAGTCCGGCTCTGGAATGAAGGCGGAGTTCACTCCGAACTCCGTAGTGATTACTGACATTTCCATGGGCTCACAACTTGCACATGGAATTGCAGATCACAGTTCTCGTTTGTATTTCTTCTCCCACTTTGTTCCTAAATCTATTAGCACTGTATTTCTATCACAATCTAATGATAACAGTAGGCTATGGCATGAAATATTTAGCCATGTAAACTATAAGTACTTGCATCAACTCAGCAAGAAAAACATGGTAGAAGGATTGCCCACTATTAAATTCACAAGCAGTTTATGTCAAGGATGAATTCTTGGCATGCATCCGAAGCAAAATGACAAAGGGAAGGCACAGAGAGCTTCTTCACCTCTTGGGTTGATTCACAATGACATCACGGGCCCATTTCCATAGCCTTCAATTACTAAGGCTCGATATGTACTCACCTTCATAGATTATTTCTCTCGCTTTACTTGGGTATTTTTTCTGAAATTAAAATCGGAAGTATTTGAATGCCTTATAGAATTTAAAGCACTTGCTGAGAATGAGCCTGGGTGTAAGATTAAGATACTCTATACTGATAATGGGGGGAGTATGTTAGCAAATGTGTGCAGCAACTTTGTATTGATTCAAGTATACATCTACAACACACAGAGCCATATACACCACAGCAGAATGGTGTCACTGAGAGGAAAAACTGATCGTTAAAAGAGATGGCCAATTATATGCTATAGTCCAAATAATTAGCTCCTAATCTATGGGCTGAAGCTATTAATTGTGCAGCATACATTCAGAACCACACTCCTCACAAAGTACTCAAAGGAACCACTCCATTTGAATGTTGGACAGGTAAGAAACCGAAAGTGTCGCACTTTCGCATTTTTGGTTCACGAGCATGGGCTCACATTCCGATAGATAAGAGGAAGGTTTTGGAGCCTCAAAGTGTTGAATGTATCTTTTTTGGATATCCTAATAGTGTTAAAGGATATATATTTTTGGACTCTCACACTGAAAAGTTCCTTGTAGCTCGAAGTGTGAAGTTTGAAGAAGAATCACTGCATGATGTTTCAGCAGACCCTGCCAAGGAACCACTTATATCCATTGATGAGGAGGAATCCAAAACTTATTTGAGCACATCAGAGCAGCCATTAGAGAAGACTCTTGGGTTTGATTCAGATGATGAGGAGCAGTTCATGGCTGCTCCAACTCAGTTGCCAACTTGGGCAAAGAAAACCCTACAAGATGCGGGTGAACTAGTCGATGATCCTATGGATGCGAGAAGGACTAGATCACAGTTTTTTGGGGCTCCTCAAGCCCTGGCTACCACCAAACCATTGATTCCCATAAATTTATATATGAAACTTGGTTGAGATCCACAGTCACACTCTAAGGCTGCTGAAAACCAGCTTTGGGAGACTGCCATGGATGAAGAGTACTCTACTCTCATGGAAAACAACACATGGGACTTGGTTCTACTTCCAAAAGGAAGAAAGCTTGTTCGATGCCAATGGATCTATCGAAAAAATATTGCTACATATGGTGAGATTATCAAGTACAAAGCTTGACTTGTTGCAAAAGGATAATCATACGTACATGGCATAGACTACACAGAGACATTTGCACCTATTGCAAAAATGCACTCCATTCGACTAGTTTTAGCCATTGCTGCTTCTCACATATCGGAAGTTCATCACATGGATGTGGAGAGTGAATTTATTCATGGAAATATCAAGGAGGAGATATATATGGAGCAGCCATAGGGATACATTCAGAACTCTTCCCTCATTTGCAGATTAAAGAAATCTTTGTATGGCCTAAAACAGCCTCCCAGAGCCTGGTATGCAAAGATGGATTCTTTCCTGCTTTCCATTAGGTTCATTCGATGCAAATATGATCTGAATGCTTATTTGCTGCAACATGATGATTCCCTTTTGTTGATAGTACTTTATGTAGATGATTTACTGATGACAGGGAACCTTACCCCAACTATGGATTCGGCAAAATCACCATTGCACGATTGATTTTCCATGACAGATTTGGGACTGTTGCACTACTTTCTTGGTCTTGAAGTTTCTTAGTATACTTCAGGGATCAAGATGGCACAGTCTAAGTATGCATCATATCTACTTTTCCACTTTCAGATGACAGAATGCAAGCCAACAACATCTCCCTTTCTTTCGGGGATCAGATTTGAGGATATGGGTACTACACCTTTGGTGGATAGTACACTGTATTGATAGTTGGTTGGGCGTTTGCTATATCTTACTCACACCCGAAATGATATATATTTTGCAGTAGGAGTTTGTTCCAGATATATGCAGGAGCTCCATGAGCTTCACTGGAAAGCTGCAAAGGGAATCCTTAGATATGTGAAAGGTACTTCCAGTTTTGGTATCTTTTATGTTGCAGATTGCCCACTTTCACTGATTGGGTACACAAATTTTGAATTGGCTGGTGATGGTACAGACTATAAGTCCACCTCTGGTTATGTTTTTAGCTTTGGTTTAGGGCCTTTTTGTTGGTCTAGCAAGAAGTATTCCATGATTTCTTTATCTACGACTGAGGCAGAGTATAGAGGTGCAGTGAATGCAACTACACAAGCTATTTGGTTGCAGGGGCTTCTCTCCGAGTTTGGTATTCAATATCCACTTCCGACTGTCATATTTTGTGACAATCAAGGGCCCATTCAAATATTGGTTGTGTTAGTGCCTAGATTTACCTCAAGCTGAAAACGTAGGATCCAGGGCCAACATCAAACCACGCTCAGCATGGTAGCTAGCCCTACCAGGTCAGGAGAGGGCTCTCTCTGAATCAATCTCAGCAAATTATGATCGACGAGGGCTTGAGATGACTGATAGAAATACTGATCCTAGGCTAGGTATAAGTGCAAGAGAGTATGATTTAATAAAATGATGTTTTGTTGGCCATATGGAAAGGTAGATTTTTGGTGCGGGGATTGAGGCTCAGTCCTGCAGAGATCTCAATGGGGCAAGGTAGGAAATTGTTTTTGGCACTTAAAATTGAATGAAATGGAAGGAATAGATAGGTGAGGTGTTGAAGAGGGCAAGATCAATCATGAATCCTCCCCAAACAACTGAAAACGTTAAGAAACTAAAGCAAACTTCAAGTAGAGCACTGCACTTTCAATGGATTCTACTTACACTCTTGTTTGTTTATTTGAGAAGAAATAAGAGAGATAATGGCATACAATCACATAAATAAATTCACAATTACAAAGGAAAGCATTGTACCAAGACAAATTTCCACATGGATCCAAAATAGTGCTGCAAATCCTGGTCTCAATTCCTTAGCGAAAATGCTGATATGAATGTATAATGAAGCTCAAGGCTTTCTCAAAAGTCCAACCATGCTAATGACTGAAAAAACATAAGATATAGGAAAATAAAAACTCATACTAGCCTCTAGGGGTTGAGCTCATGAGTTTACGATCTTTTCCAACTAATTCTAAACTGGGAACTACAAATTAGGTAGTGGAACAGCTTGCCTCTATAAACTATGGAACTGATTCATTCAGTTGCAAACTACCTTTTCATGGATGAATCTACCTCCATAAGTGAAAATTTGACATATTTACATCATGATCCATCCATTTACCTTTAATTACATCACAAATTTGACACTAAGCATGTAAAAAAGTCAAACTGGCAAAAGCTGGGCGAAAAATAGAGCAATACCTGGTCAAACTGGCAATTTTTCCTCTATGCGTCGCGCCTGATTCTCTATGCATAATACCTATTTGGACCCACATTTGGAGGCCTTCCCAATGTCCAAATTCGCTCCAAGTGTTCTTGTTGGAAAATTCTTCCTGTCTAGTTTCTAACCCAAGTGGAATTTTTCAATTTTGCCTCTATTTTCCCCTCCAAAAATCAATTCTCCCAAAACTACTTCCTGTGTGTCAAAATAGGGACAAAAAGGCCATTTTTAGGGTGTTTTTGACCTTTTTGGGGGCCCAAAACCTGTCAAAATTTCTTGGCCATTTGTTAGCATGCATATTTTTCATGAAAAATCCAAATATGTTGAGTTTTCTCAAAATTATGCCTCCATCAAAAGCGAGCGCCGGGTGGTGCGGCACATAGAGTAGAAATTTATGTGTTTTAGTGCCAAAAATTCCAAAAATGCCAAAAGTGCCCCAATTTTTTTGAAATTTGGGCTGAGTCTTCTCCATCAAGTGCTATGATGGGCCAAGGAAGCCTCAGCCAAGATCTGAAGTTTATCTTGTGCTTTTTTCCTCCTCGATCTCTTCTTCAACTTTGTCTTCAAGCTCCTGATTCTAGCTTGGCACACCTTGTTCCTCGCCATGTAATGAAAAGCCATATGTCTCAACAAGTTTTTCTCCTTGTTGGCCTTCTCCAACAATCTCTCTAAGTGGATGTTAGTCCTCTCCAACCAAGACTCACGATGCTTGCTAATGTGTGAGTTTTCTTGATGAGTATGAAGAGATTTATGGTGATTTTAGATTTCTACTACCAAGGATGAGAATGAATGAGGGACTATGGAGGGAGTAATATGAGGGACTGTGGAGGCTTTGTTTGGGAAATAGGAGATTAGGGAGTAATATGTAAGCTTAGGGACAACAATTAGGGTTTGGGGATTTATAGTTAGGATTGGGAAAATGGGATTTGGGGATAGGGATGAATGATTTTTAGGGATATGGGAGTTAGGGAATGGGTGAATAAGCTGGGAAAATAAATGGAGAAGTGGAAAAGTGAGGGTGTGGTAGAATGAGCTTGGAAAAAAAATGACAAATGGAAAACCCTAGGTAAATGGTTTTTGAGAAATGGCAAGAAAATAGGGTTTGATTTTCCTTTACACAACCACCATAAATTCTAAAGAAAAACTCCTTCACTTGCAAGGGAAAGAGCTTGAATTACTTGCACATTTGAAGATTTGAGCAATTTTGGCAACTTGAGAGAGTTTGGGGTAAAATTGGGCTTGGTAGCTCTACGCACTGCACCTCAAACCCAACACATCGTGCCTTCTCTATGCACCATGCCAGTGTAAATTTGCACTAGAAATTGTAGCCTAATACGCCGCGCAAGTTGCCCAATGCGCCGCGCCAATTGCCCAATGCATAGAACTTCTTGCAGGAGACTTTTGGAGGCCTTCTTGGTGTCCAAATCAGGTACAGGATAGCTCATTGGAAATTTTATTGAGTCTACTTTCTAACCCAGCTAGAATTTTTCAATTTGGAGTTCATTTGCCCTGCCAAAAATCAAATCTCCCAAGACTGGTCAAAATGTGCAAAATGAGGCTGCCTAAAGGCAGAGTGCTGTTGCAGTCAAATTTTGAAGGTCTTCCTCAACTCGAAATTGAACTCATGATAGCTCATTGGAATTTTCTTTGTGTCTAGTTATCATTTAATGCATCGAGAAAGTCATTTGGCCAACCAAGCTAAGAGAAAACTTGATTTTCCCAAGGTCACTTTAGAGGTGCATCAATTCTCCTGAGGCAACTGTATTTTTGACATTTCTCTAAAACCATGACACCTGTGTAAAAAGTGAAAGAGGTTTTTCTTACTTGGCCTATTTTGGACAAAATATTCTCTCAGTTTTCCCAAATTCATCTTTTATTGCTCAGAAGCATCATTGGAGTAAAACCTATCCCGATGTGTGGAACAAGGGATTTGTCCAAATGAAGTGAAATGAAGGGGATAAAGGGCTTCTAAATTCTTGATAAAAATTTTGGGAAGTAGGGAGGGATGTTAGGAAGTAGGGAAAGTGGAATTTTAGAGATTGAGTGAGGGGAAGAGGTCCAAAAGAGAAAAACAAAGGCCTAGCCTAGAAAATTGCCAAGTTGTAGCAAGAGACTAGGGTTTGTGCGAAAATGAGGAATTTGAGGGATATCAGTGATGGGAAGTGTTTAATAAGGTATCTTAAGGATAGGGGAAAGTGTATGAACATCAGGATACAAGGTTTTATGATGATTTGACCATCCAAGAGAAATTACCTTCAAAACCCTAGGAGAGGGAAATGAACCTTACCTAGGCACAACTGAAGCATGAACAAGGTGTAAAATGACCCAGTGGAACTTGACATGATGATGACAACCCTCTGAATGATGGTACACTCAGCTGAATGGTGACATGGACCGAAATTTGGACAACTTTGAAAGGAGTAAAAGCAAACCCTAGACCTAATACCTAATGACCAAATTTTGCTTGAAGACTCATGAACACTCACTGAAATGACAAAATTTGACCTTAACACCCTAAAATCACTTTGTAAGAGCATGTTTGATCACTAGAGGAAGGCTGCAAAGACTGAAACTAACATGTTGATCCAGTTCATAGGCAGAGTACCAAGCACATCGAGATTCACATGCATTACATCCATGAGTTGATCCATGACCGAGTCATATCACTGCAATACTGCCCCACTAAGCAATAGGTTGCAGTCATCTTCACCAAGTCTTTCATTGAAAATAATTTTTTAGAACTTAGAGCTATGCTTGGAGTGGTGGAGACATCTGAGTAGGCCCTTCTATCCACTTAGCCCCTTTTTCCTCTTTTGTGTGTGTGTGTGGGGGGGGGGGGGGGGGGGGGGGGGGTTCACACAAGGTTTTCCCTCTTTATTCATTTTATGAGGATCTTTTATTTATTGTACTTGAGTACCTAACATGGCATCTTGGCCAGGACTCAGTTTAGATAAGTGAGTTAGGATGAAGGGGGGGGTTTGGAATATAATCCTAACATCTACATTTATGTTTCAGCCTAAGTATCCTTGACTTAGCCACATGCACTAAAAATCATGTTCACACTTGGTTTTTGGTAAACTAGCTCGGTGGACCAACTTTCCCTTGTTTTTTGCCTTTAAAGGCTTAATATTATGGAAATATTGGTTAAACCAATTTCTTAAACCATTTAGACATCTAAGTGCATGTTCACACCTAACCACACCTCATCCACTTGAGTTATTTAAGGATTGGTGCCCCACATGAAGATTCCCCCTTAAATCAAGGGATTTGGTCCCTCGAACCATTTTAGCATGTTTTAAAGTTGCCTTCCTTGGGAAATTCTCCCCTCCTCATGATTTCCTCGTGGCTGATAGTTGGAATAGGTTTTCTTGAGTCACTGTTTCTATTTTAGGCCTCCCTTTAGCTTTTCTTAGCCTTTTGTATTTTTTTAATAGTTTTTCCCTAGTTTTCTAGATTCGGAAATTTCTATATAACCACCTCCCTTTGGGATTAGAGGATTGGTTGCTCATGTATTACTATTTTTCATTAATTTAATACATTGATTTTATGGAGCAAATTATTTCTCTCCTCTCTTGAATATCAACAAATTACTTGTGTTTAATTTAACTAGAATTCTAGATCTATCAGAGTTTCTGCAGGAATTCTACATATTCAACCTTTATCCCTTCCTCCATTTGCTATTTTAATTTGAGAATATCTTCCTTCAGCCCATTTTATTGTTCTTCAAATTCTTGAAGTAGTTCTTAATTCTGCTTATCTTATTTTTCAAGGTCTTCTCTTAGAGAGATGACCTTAGCTTCAATACCTTCACAATATAGGTTAGGTACCATATCAACATGATCCTTGTTATCATAAACCTGCAACTTATCATTAAGATTAACAATCTTTTTCAAAGAAAGATTAAGTTTTGTTCTAAGTTAAAAAAAAATTTCTAACTTGTGTCCTTTTTAATCAACAACTCCATCTGTCATTTTGGACACATTGTTAGATATAAGATTACCTGAGAAATCTCCCTTTGGGACTTCTTCATGTATTTCTTGTAGCTTATCCCACACTTTCTTTACAGTAGTATAATGCATAACCTTATTCAATATTGAATCAGATATGCTACAAAATATGTTACTCAAGGCCTTACTGTTCTTTTGCACTTCCTTGTCTGATGGAGGAAACTTGGTGTGCCCATTGAACACTAGATGCCAAACATCAGATTCTTCAGATTATACTTCATATTTCCTTTCCATTATTGATAATTATATTTTCTTAGCATAGACACATCTGCATTCTCCATTGATTCTAACTTGCCTTGATCTGCTACTTCAAGAGAGATCATTTTTGAATCTGTTTTCTCTTTAAAGTTCTTACTTTCACTTTTACCCATAAGTGCAAGCCTAGTGGTTTCACTATCATCATCAATATCATTGTTTCATAGACAATAAAATGGATCAAAATTTGAACAGAAACCCATACCTGATGATTTTTCATCTTCTTCATTCTTGATCAACAAAAACTGAGTTTCTCCGAAACTTGAAAATTTGTTAACATTTGACTGTCACTTCATCTGACATATTCCTACCAAATTTTTCAATAAAAGTATCATTTTCTTCTTCTAGGCCATCAAAATCATTATTACTTTTATCTTCAAATTCCATAAGTAAGTGACAACCTTGATCAGAATCACCTTCTTCACCATTTGAAAGACCATCATTGCCTTCATGTGTATAAAAACTTCTCTTTTTTGAAACCTCTTCCTTTTTAATTTTTTAGCTTCTTTCCCTTTCTCTTGATTTGATTTATAGAGACACTTAGTAGCATAATTACCAACTCTGCCACAAGAAAAACACGTGAAAGGAAGCTTACCTCTAAATCTTCCAGTACCCACTTGGAGTTTCTTTACAAAGTTTTCCACTTCTTCTTCGGATACATAACCTGATTCCTCATCTTCTTTTCATTGTGTAGTACCTTTAAAGGTTGCTTCTCTCATGTCTAAAGAACCACCTTTCCTCCTCTCAAATTCTATTAGTATTCCATGGAGTTGATCAAGTGTAAGACTTTTCATATCCTACATTTATTCAATAGAAGAGACTTTGGAGTCAAATTTTGGAGTCAGATATCTAAAACTCTTTTCGATATTAGTAACATCTTTTATTTATTCACCAATATTTCTCATGAAATTTACAATTTCATATACTCTAATAAAAAATGATGGAATGCTTTCATCATCATGAACTTTAATGGCTCATATTGTATTATCAATGTTTGAAGGTGATCTTTTTTTACCTTGGTGTCCCCCTCATAACTTTGGATAATCTTATCCGACATTCCCTTTGTTGTGTTCAACTACATTATGTTCACAAACATAGACCCAAATAGACTTTTCAAGATAGAATTTAGAACTTTTGCATTAGTTTCATACTATTTCTTTCCTGTAGTATCTGAAGTAATAGAGGATGGATATTAATATCCACTTTCAACGATTTCCCATACTTCAGCTCCTAGTGCCTGCAAATATGCTCTCATCCTAACTTTCCAAAAGGAAAAGTTAGTTCAATTAAATATAGGAGGTCTAATAGAAAATACTCCTTTGTGACTACTCAACTTGATAGATCTCCTTCAAGTGATCAAGCTTTTGTTAAAGGACCTACTATGATACCAATTGTTAGGAAAAATACTCGGGGGGGTGAATCACTATTTTTAACCCATTAAAATTTTCAATTTCATAACCTGATTTTTGTGTATGACTTTCTGAGGGGAACCTACATGTGTAAGCAACTGTTATTTATACAACCAGCATATATCCAGTAAAACACATATTTCAATTAATTTATCTTTTGTTTACCTTGTGTCAGTGAAGTAGTACTTCATTAAGCATTAAATAAATAGTAGCCAAGTGCAGTAAGAAAAAAATAAACCATCACACACAATCAAAACACATGAACACTATGATTTAAGGTGGAAACCCAACGTGGGAAAAAAACATCATTGTTGTCATCTTTGTCTTATTTTTAATATAAAGAAAATATTTTACAATCTTGTACTGGTGTAGACTCATACTAGTATGTAGGCGATGACCTCCAGAAGGCTACAACCTTCGCTTATTCTCCATCTCCTACTAGAAGGTAGGTCCAACCCCCTAATCTCGTTTACTAGCTACCACTGGAAGCAAGCTTCAACTCCCTCATTGAAGGCTCCAACCTTCAACAACTTCAAGGACCACGTTTCATAAATTTTCATAATGTATCCAACTGGTACAAAACATCACAACTTGGAGAGTCAAATGTTCATACTGGACCCACTACCAACATTTAATCTCAATACCAATCATGAAAACTGAAACTTATTACGACACTCAATCATCATCTGAACCAATCCCTGAATCAAATGAGCCAACCAATTACTAAAACCCAATCACTAAATTAACCAAAAATCAACCAATCAACCGAATCCAAAATCAATAAACTTAAACAACTAGAACAATCAAATCACTATAACTAAGATACAAATCAATATACTACAAATCACAGAAACCAGATTTTGTTACTGCAAACCTTGAACACACATATGTCAAAATATGTACGCTACTTAATAGTAGAAAACCCACGTGTGTACACGCTTTCCATGAAGCATAGTCATGTACTGGTCTTAAACCATTGATTTCTGAAAACTAGACCACTGTCACTATGAGATAAATATTGAATCATAATTAGATCTACTACATCATTCTAAAAAAACCCCAAAACGTTCACTGAACTTCAATTACAAACATCAATATCATCATCGTTCTTCAATCTATTAATTATTAATCAAAAAATCATTGTTTAAGCCCATATCATCAAGAAGACTTCATTGACAGACAACAAAAAGACAAGAAGACTGATTAAACTGATCAGAAATTCTTTTCATCAAAACCGTACATGATTTTCAATAGACAAACCCGCATGTACATGACTTAACAGTATAACGCTTGTGTTTGTATGCACCTTTGAGGCTATAAAATCCGCGTACATATTTGCAACTTCTGATTCAGACCTTTGCTACAACACAAAACTTTAGACGTACACAAATATCGACATACATAAAAAAATCACGCGTAAAGGTACTATCAACACAAATCAAATCACCTCATAATCAAGATTGTCATCTCAGATCTATTGGATCTGATCCATCACCAAATTATCAGGTGCATACTTAGTTTTAGATCAAGCAAAACATCAATAGCCCATTACATGCATATTTGCTTCAGATCTAACTATTCATAAGATTTTCATCACTTTCACACACACTGTCACTTTTATCTTCCTCCCCTTATATATCTTAGCCCTTATCCAATGCCACAATTCAAAACCATACTCCAGCAGATGGTTTTCTTATACGGGATCAAAACATTCGTTGTTTGGCTCAATACCATAGTGAAATACCATCGTAGGTACTCTTGGTATTTAGAATACCATGGTGTGGAAACTGTACATGCCTTTTCTTCTTCATACTGACATGTGAACGCAACTTTTCTTAACATAATCTGTGTATACTTCTTGAAATTTCAACTTTATCATTCCCTCGCCTCTAGACTGCTACGCCTTTTTCAAATGTCTCTGTCACATTTGTAGACACATCCTGTTCACATTTGTATCAAGTTGGTTTCCATAAAACAACAACTGATCAAGTAGGTTATCATCAAGGACAACACATTATGTAGGTTTCCATTCATCAAGTAGGTTTCCATGAAGGACAACACATAATTTATAATGCCAACAAGGGGTGCCAACAGAACTTGGAAGGTGTGCGACTGCATGGAAGGGGATGAATGGATTTCCCATAGAATTGTATAGCAGAAAGGGAAGTTCGAGGTGTGTATTTGATTTGGTCATTAGAATTTCCAAATGGAATCAAATGCACATTGGGAGTGCTCCCTAGAACAATGAGTTAGTAACTGTTCACTGAGAGGACAAGTGGAGCAAGATTATAGTGCTTGAAATTGGATGCATATTTCAATTTGTAGTGGATTCTAGACTTCTTGGGAAAGAGGTGAATCTTGCTATTACTTTGAGGGTGAAGGTGTGAGCCTGTGGATTCCCTTGTTGCATATGAAAGCATTGTATCCTTTTACTTTTTGGTTGAGAAAATGTGCATATGTGTATATGTGTGAAATATTTTAAATATTGTATCGAGTTGGATTTAAAAAGCTCGATAGACAGTATGATTATTTTCTTGGTGAAGAAAATGTGTATGAGTGTATATGTGGTTATTATTGTAAATACCATAATGGGTTGTGTTATAAAGCTCCTATAAACAATATATTTGTCATGTTTTAGCAGATGGTCATTGTAAATACTGCAACAAGTTGTGTTATAAATCTCCATGGGAAGTATTCTTTGTTTCTAGTAGTCTTGTTGGTTATAGGTGTCACTGAATAGAAAGGAGGGTGTTCCCCCAAGGGGGAGGGTTCTGTAACATCCCTGGTTAAAAATCCATGTAAAAATATATAATACCACGGTCACGAGACAAGTATTCCAAGATGAAAGGTGGGAAAAAAATTCTAGTGGGTGTTTATTCAGTTTATTATGGAAAAGGAAATCGACAAAGGCAATGGAAAAGGCTTTGGAAAGGCACGAGGCATTAATCGACATTTTATTTATGAAAATATGGGAAATTAAGAGAAAAGGAAGGTGAAAGGTCATAGGTTGCATGTGAGGAGGAAAATGAAGGAAAATAATGGAAAATGAAGAAAATAGAGGCCTTATTAATAAAATGGCTTATGAGGATCAATGTGTGGACTTGGTCAAGGAAGCTTGGTCAATTTAATTTTTGGAGCTCTCTCTCTCTCTCGTCTCTGTCTCATACTCTTGGATACTTATAGTTTTCTTGGAGCACTCTTGGAGAGCGTGTCATACTTAGAGTTTGGAAGCAAGAAGGCAAAGGAAGAGCAGGAAAGTGCAAGAAGACATTGGGATCAACAACTATAATGCATTTTTCTTGCAATTATTGAGTTGCATGTATATTTTACTCAAGGTTTTGGCATGCATGGAACATTCATGTAGTTTCTTGGTTATGATCTGTCATTGGCATGGAGGATTACCTCGATCAACAATGGATTTGCCTAGCCTTGCCATTTCCTAGATAGCCATGGTGTTTTGGGTTTATTTATTTGTTTTGCTGGTTGATTCTCATGTTTCCTTTAGCTTTGGTTGAGTTATTAATTCCTGGAAGCCCTGGTTGGACAAATGCTCTGGAATCCTTGTAAAAACTTGGGTTGAGTTACTAGTCCTGGAATCCTTGGTTCGACAAACACTCTGGAAGCCCTTGGTGGGTTCAGTTACCAGTCCTAGAAGCCTTGGTTGGAAAAACACTCTGCAAGGTCGAATGCAGCTGTGGGTTGAGTTACTAGTCCTAGAATCCTTGGTTGGAACAAATTATCTGGAGCCCTGGAAGGCTTGGATAGACACCAATCTGGTGATGGTTTTTTGATGTCCGATACTGAGGTGGAAACATTGTTTGATGTGTTGAGGTGGATGGCCTCTAGAAGCCCTGGATGGTTTTTGATTGATGTGTTTTATGAGATCCCACATTCATGCTTGGAATATGGTATGGGGGTGAATGGATGAAGATATATTTGGCTTCGCCATTCTATAGTCAAGTGGAAAGTGGTATTCCCATACCAGGTTGGTTTTATCATGATTAATATGAAGTGATATATCCTTGTTATATCATGAGTATTATATTGTTTTATATGTGGATTGTATGGCTATTGTATCATTTGTATTTATGTTGTTATTATGTTGGTTCTAAATATGTATTATGAAAGTGGCTATGTATGGCTCCATTCATATTTTTACTTGTATATGAAAGAAAAATGTATCTATGGCCTAATGGATGAAACTAAAGCTAAATTGATAAGGAAGCAATGCCTCATAGCAAATCTCATATAAGTATGAGACCCCTCTACTTAGATCTGTTATTGAAGCCTGTAGATTTCATTCATGGCAAGTGTTTGACAGAATGTTAGTCCTGGTTGGGGATGGTTAGGCCTATTCCTATAGTTATTTTTTGCTTTATTAGTCTTTTCATCATGTGTTTAATGGATTTCAGAAGTTACATCAAGTTCTGGGCAGTGGAAAAAATTATAGGCTTGAAAAATGTCTCAAATTCCCCGGAATCTTACACAAGTCTCTCTAAAATACTCCCTAGATGGATTCGTGTATGCTTGTAGGAGCATCTAGAGAGGCTAGCATGCCCATAGCATGGGAGCATCCAGTGGTCAAGTGGTATAAAATCTCAATGGGACCTAGGGTCTAGTGACCAAAAATGATAGGATGGTTCTTAGGGGTCATGTAGCTGATGTTGAAGGTCTATATGGTGTTTTTCCATCGGTTCCATTTTCTTAACATGACTTAGGATTTTGAATCATATCATACTAACTTCTCATCACATGTTTACCTTTGTTGGGCGGTTACTTGGGTAAATGTGGGAGGAGGGTGTTACAGTGATAGGAGTTGGTTGTTGTAGTGATGCTAGGATGTTCCCTCTAGCATCCTTACCCATTCTTGCACCTCCTATAGAGATGCTACCCATTGCAATAGTTACAAATTTACGTTTACATTAGTCCAAATTGATGTAATAAGCTCAGTGTGGAAGGTTTTAATGGTTCCAAAGTTCATACCCTCCTTAAGAACCCTTATTACAAATAAATATTTCAAGAGTGAGGTGTATAATTTAATTTTATAGAACTCTAACATTTATATAATGAGATACCCAATTGTTACTCACATGTAGAACTTATCACACGACCTACATGTATATACCTATGTATGATAGTTATCTAGGATAAATCAATTAAACATAATCCAAAATATTTGTTAACGAATTTACTATTGTATGAGTCAAGGAATGGTAGTTTGGTTACAACCATTATTCTAAAATTTATCAATGCTATAGAATTTTTCCATAACTCTAAGATACAAAACGTAACCCATTCTTATCGTTTTTAGAATTATCATCCTAGCCCACATTTTATGCTTTTGTAATTTATATTTCAAGCGATCATGCTCTTAGAATCTACCTTCAAAATAAATCATGTTTAGAATGAGAAACATCAAGTGAGAGAGAAGAGAGGACTCAAGAGAGGTATGAGAGTGAAGGAATGGTCAAATTACTATAAATCAGGGTAGATATGTAAAGCATAAACCCTATGTTGTTTAAAAAAAATCCACATCAACAACTTTAAACAGCTTATAACAATAAATATATTAAATGTATAATGTGTAGGACTATATTAGGTTTATTCAAGCTAAATATTAGAGGAAAACATTGATAAATTGAGCTAGTTAAGTTTTGGAGCAAGATTTTAAGTTTGGAAGTAAATCTTTGTATCAATAGAATTCCTTATACATAGTTGAAGACAAAAAAAATTCTATAACCACAAAGTGATCAGTGTGTTCTAGGGTCAAACCTACCGCTATCCAACACAATATTTGCGAATCAAAACCACATATCACTACCCCTCCAAATGTGGCATGGAATTTTGTTGTATTTGTTGGAATGTACAATATCGTCAGAGAAGTGAAGTTCTCAAACACATATTTGGTATAGATTTATTTATAAAATATGGGATTTATAAATTTTATATACGTTGTGATAGTTAAAATAAATGACAATTCATCAATTGAGACATTTTCATCTATCGAAATCTTGGGATTTCATTTGCATAGAGGAGATTTAAGATAATAATGGTCTCCATCAGTTATTGTAATCCATTAAATTTTTATTGGGTTTTGACAAGTGATGTCAAGAGGTATAGTCCAAATTTCATATTGGATGTCCATCTACTACACATATTGTGTTTGATATCCTGATACCCATCGGAACCTAACATCTCGGTATCAGTACCACAATTTTGTAAACCATTTTACATCCTAATATTAATTAGGACCCAACATCTCAATATGGGTCTAACTAGAATCTGATATCCCAATGATCATTGGGACCCAACATTTAATATTACGATTTCAATAACTTCGCATATCCTGATGCCCATTATGACTTGAAATTCCAATATTGAGATCGAACTAGCATCTGATATCCCAAGAAAATCAACTATATAGAGAACATAATCTATGGCAAGATCCCAAGAACATCAAATATGTCAATATCCCAAGAATGAGATAGGGATGCCAATAGCCAGAAAAAGGTCTAGTCATCATCCTGATTAAGTGATAGATCAACCAACAGTTCTCAAATTAGTGACAAATTTTTTTTCTCCATGCTTTAGTAATTTTGTGGTGATCTAATGTCTTGAAAGATGGGAAAGAAATTTAAAACTGAGAAATCATGATTAGTTAACATGATCTCTAATAAGTTATCAAATTGGTGGACACACCTTGATTTCCTAATAATTTGTAATGTCCATGGATGAAAACCAAAGGAAGAATTGTAAGATGGGGAAGTACTTTGTCCCTATCAATACATGGTAGGGAATGAGCTTAATATTTGGTTACAAGTTTTTTATCTAGAATTGGAGCATCAACAAGTCCATAAAAGGGTCTACTAGATATGTTGGAGAATCTAAATCTAGATATAGAATAGGAATTTCATTGGTGTATGAGACTAGATATGGATTTGCATTTAGTCAATCTCCTATGTTCATGATTAGATCACTCATGTTTTGGCTAAAACATAAAGAACCCATCGAGAACCTAACATTCAATGATCCCTTAGCACCATCTGAAAGTTCCTCTAGTCATAACTAGGATCACATGTAAAGAAAATAATGTAAGCATTTAAAGTTGTTTAAGAACCTTGGGTAGCTCATCATGAATATTAGAATCAAAATTTGAGCCTATTTGTGGGAGTTAAATAAATGTTGGAGTTAGATTTTTAGAATCATTGATAATTTAGTTTCAATATTAAACACCATTTCTAATATGAGGGTAATTACAACTAAAGGATAATAAATCTAAGTGGAAGATTAGGGAGATTGATCAAGAATTTATTGACAAGGAGTAGTTAATGGATTTTTCTACATCAACACAATTAGTGCCGGATTTATTTAGGTTGAATTTAAGCATTGGTCCTACTCCAACAACACTCCAAACTAGGAGTGATGTAATAAAGGGGATAGTAAAAGGATTTGGTCAAGGATTCTGGGGAAAAAGGCATGACGTCAATTTACTTGTTTAAATCAAGACATTTACTAATTTTTAAGGAAAATGATGAGTTCCATGAGGTATTCAAGTAATATTTATTATTATTATTATTATCTATGATGAACTTTTAGTCAAATCTTTAGTCTATGACTTAATCTTTAGCCTTGAATAACCATGTATATTGAACTATGCTTTCAGAAGGATGAATTTGAATCTTGAAGCAGTGGAAGAGATCTTCATAATATTTTTTGACACAGAGTTCCACCCCTGGTCAAATAGTGGATTGTGAATTTGGTGTTTGAGAATTATATTGATGTGACATTAGAGGAATCATGGTGAAATCAACAGAGGAAAAGGGAATGAAAAATAAAAAATTATAAAATTTTGTCAATGCATTCCATGGTTAAATTAGAATAAAACATAGCATCATTTCATCTATTAAGTATTGGCTACCTATGGAATTATCACTTGTTCCCTATCATCTCTAGGACAACATATAATAACTCTTGAAGAAAAGACAATATGATAAATTATTTGAGAAAGTGGTGACAAATAATAAGGATATGGGCAAGATGTTAGATGCCATAGATGACAATACATATTTGTATATAACTTCAAGAAAATGAGTATGACCTAGTGTTGTGTAGAGTTTATCAAAGCAAGAGAGGTGTTTCAAAGTTGATTGTACATTATCATCTAGAAAAATAACCTATATAGAAGAATATTCTATAGAAATACTCTAAATACTCAGAGTGGTGCTAATAGTAAGAGGATATATGAATATTTCAAAAGATAAGATTAACAGTGCACAATCCCATGCATAATGAATATTTGACAACTTAGAAGCCTAAAATCTTAACCGGTAGGGGTGAATTCGAAGCTATATATATATGATCTTGACAATCCTATGGTCACAGATGGTTGCCATGAGGTCACGAAGAGAGTAAGATGACTAGGACATTGTATATGTTGACCAAAATTGATTTCCTCAAGAGGTCTTACATTAATAATACAAAGGGTCTTCAAAGATAGATTGAGGGGGAGGTGCAGGAGACCTATGGGTCGTTGTCATCATCCTAAGAGTTAGTATTTGATCCCAATCTATGGTAGCTTTATGTTTTGTAGGAACATGATACCTTGACTTCGTTTGTGGTACAATAGGGATGAAGATATTTTTACCCATAGGTACAGTAATACAATAGGTTCCCTTATAAAATAAATCATCAACTAGTCGAGTGCAACATGCATGGATGTATCTTTAGGGACCATAGGTCCTAGAGGCTAAACCTAGATTCTGATATGAACTGTAGGAAGCTTCCTATGTATGACATTTATTATTATTATTATTTAATTTGCAACATAATACTTAGACACATGATTTCCATACAAATATTTTATCAACGAAATAATTTACACATCCCAAGGTCATATAATTATAAAAGTAATGAGTACAAATAAATTTTATTTTACGTTAATTCATATAATGAACAATGAAAACTAACATAATAGACTACATATAAATAATTCAATGTACATTTATAAAAAACCCAAGATTTTTCTACTATACAACTTCTCTTAATCTCTCCAATCAAATAACATATTACAACCAGTAATAATACATATAGGAGAACCTTTTCTAAAATCCATTTGATAGAATGAAGCTTACAATTGAATCTATGAATTCCTTGTGCTCACTTGATGTAGTCCTTGTGCATGTGTGGAAATTGTGTGTCCCAATCAAACATCACCGACTCACTTATTGACCTCACAACCTATTCATTGGGTATGCTTATTATTTTTGGACCCCCAAGCTATGATGGGGTTGTACTAAAGAAGAAAAACAATAGCAAGTGGACGAGAGCACTCCAATTCAATATTTACCACTCAAAGAGCCTCCACTACAACCAAAATCACCACAAACATTAATAGCCAATCTTATTACACAATAGCATTATGATAGGGTGAATACATGAAGATGGGTTACACTTTTGGGCCAAATGTTGCGATGAAATTTCAAGTGTTTCCTTCTTTATGGAATTGCAGCCTTCAAAATTCATATAAGCATTGTGAATTTCGATTCAGAGTAGAAGGAAAATATGTGGAGAATTATGTTGTTATCCTAATGATATTTTTTACAAATAAATTTAGTGTCATATAATTTGTCATTTTTCTATTAAATGCAATATATGTCCTTGCAAAATTTTGTAAAACTTAAGAGGTATGTGTTTGTTCACATAGCATAACTTATGTAAAATGTGTAGTTTTTAATATATATATATATATATATATATATATATGATTTTACATACGTCGAAAGTGAAAAAATGGGAGAACGAAGCCTGAACAACCAGAGACTGCTGCCCCCATGGCCGCCCCTGCAACCCTTCACCACGAATAGCAAGAAGCTGGAAAAGACATCCCAGGCAGGGTGGAATCAAAACACGGAGCTCTAGATTATACCCGGAACCCTCATGCGCCCTCACCGGCGGCATATCTTGGCCACAACGGAAGGGGGGTTATGAATCAAATAATAAACAAAGACAATGCAGTGCTCATGCCCACTGCAACAGGGATCTGGACGCGCCACTCTCAGAACGCGCAGGGATCTGCAAAATTTTGTAAAACTTAAGAGGTATGTGTTTGTTCACATAGCATAACTTATGTAAAATGTGTAGTTTTTAATATATATATATATATATATGATTTGACATACGTCGAAAGTGAAAAAACGGGAGAACGGAGCCTGAACAACCAAATACTGTTGCCCCCATGGCCGCCCCTGCAACCCTTCACCACGAATAGCAAGAAGCTGGAAAAGACATCCCAGGCAGGGTGGAATTGAAACACGAAGCTCTAGATTATGCCTGGAACCCTCATGCACCCTCACCGGTGGCATATCTTGGCCACAACGGAAGGGGGGTTCTGAATCAAAGAATAAACAAAGACAATGCAGTGCTCATGCCCACTGCAACAGGGATCTGGACGCGCCACTCTCAGAAACGCGCAGGAAAGCCAGATGCTCAGAACAATGCCACGGGAGGAAAAATGAAGGGGGTCCTGGGCATTGTGGGTATTGGATCTACACGATTTCCCATCGGATCCAATGCTAAAATCAATGGAGGCTGGCCACACGAAGCGGATCTTCTCCCTCCCACTGTGAATAGATACAAACATCCCAGATCTAGCCTGGATCTACCCGATCTGGACAAAAATAAAAAGAAACGCCAAGATCCAAGAGCTCTGGAACTCTGGTTTGTGAAAGGCCATCGGGACTGGGACGCGCTAAACTTCAGCTACCCGGTACACTGCGCTTTCAACAAGCATTGTTCGGTAGTGGTGAAGGGTCTCGCACAGGCACTCTTCACCGATCTGGTTCCCCAGATATCAAAAGGGGCTATATGGCACGAGGATAGCCTGAATACAAAACAGAGGAGAACAGCTCCCACGGTCTCTGTGGCGGCAACTTTACCAGATCCAGTCAATGAATCATCCATAGTGGGGCAAATCTCTAGGACGAATCCCCGACCCCTGAAGGCTAAATTGGATGTCAATGGGTCAAACCATAACCGCTTCCAAATCATTATAAAGCCCCTCTCTGGGAAATCAACCCTAATCTGGGTTCAAGCTTCAGACAGTGTCTCAAATCTGAAGAAAAACATTGCCAACCACATTGGCTTCCCGGAAGGATATCAACATCTGCTCTCTGAGGGAAGATCGTTACAAGATCACAGAGCAATTGATGACTACAACATCAAGCTAGGATCTAATATTATACTCAACATGAGGCTACATGGAGGTGCAGCAGCCAGTGGCCCACAAAAACAAACAGAAGGGGGCAGTGGATCTAAAGCAAAACACAGCCCAGAACCACACCAGTAGCATAGAAGCGAAGGAACATCTTACAAGCATATTCTACAAGGGGGAAAATCTTCTTCTTGTAGCTCCACAACAGGCCGGAACAGAACCCAGCCCATATATCGTGGAGCAACTGAACTATACACCTGAACTAACAATAGATATAGTAGAAGTAGAGGAGGTACGTAACATTTACGAAAGACAAGCCCTAATCTGTCGCTTCAACGATTTTTGACCAAAACCCATGGACCTTTTTCACTGGATTTTCACAAAATGGTCTCTTAATTGTGATGTCATGCTCAGCTCCAAAGGCTTTTTTATAGTCAAACTCCCTTCAAAAGAGGTTAGGGCCCTAGTAATCCAGGAGGGACCGTGGTTTTAGGGATCTTTAGGACTCTTCATTAGACCTTGGACCCCAGAGTTTGATGCAAACTCCTTCATCGTTTCCAGGATGCCAGTGTGGGTACGACTACATAACCTCCCTACACATTTCTGGGACCAAAAGACTCTCGCATGCATCAGAAATTCCTTTGGTAGATATATTAAAATGGATACTCAACGAGTGGAAGATGGAATCTACACTTTCACATGTATCTGTGTGGAAGTTGATCTCAGCAAAGGATTACCGGACTGCATAGTACTGAAGCATAAAGATCGTAGATGGATGCAAACAATAGATGATGAAAATACAACATTCTGATGCAGAATATGTCGGCAGACAGGGCACCTACAAAATGCCTGCCCAGATTTCAAAAAAGACAGCCAAAGAAGGAGGAAATCTAGGAAAAAAAAAGGGTGGACATTCCCCCCACCAGACCCTGAGGAAGAGGAAGCAGGTGAGGAGGAATTTCCCATCCCAAATGAGAACAGCCAAGCAGAACCACAAAAACAATCTCCACAAGTGCCCATGGAATCACAACTGGAAAAGGCTTTCGACACAATGGAACTCAGTGGAACCAAAAGGCAGCATAAATCGGACACCTCAGACTCTGACAAGGAAAACCCTCGACCCGGTGAGGAAAACCCACTTTAAATCATTCCTATGCATCCGCCCCAAGGCGAGTGGTGCAAGGTAGAGAAGAAAAAGGGGAGGAAAACTTGATCTTCCCCCTATCCGGCATCTCAGTGCTCCAGGAATGGTTTATTTTATCAATTTTTTTGTTGTACTTGACACTTGTGTCAACCATTTTTTGTCAGGATACATAGCCTTGTCTTTGCAATGCTTTGGCATCTACAAAATGTAATTTTCAAAATTAATGGAAATTACGACTTTTTACAAGGGAAAAAAAAAAAAAAAAAAAAAAATATATATATATATATATATATATATATATATATAAGCATGATCCACATGGAGAGAACTAAGTTTTTCATGTTAAATTTTTTTTTTATGCAAAAATATACTTTTTATTATTTTTTGAAGGTGTCGAAATAACATTTCAATTGGATTTTGGAGACACATGTGTTCACATAAGATTCTTTTCAACTCTTTAAATAAATTGAAAAGCCAATAGTAACCTTTTGAAGGGGACTCATAAACGAAGACAATGGTACTTTTTGAAAAAATTTCATTGTGTATAGTATATGTTATTTATTTTTTATTCAACCCCTTTGAAACTTTCCAAGAACATTTCAAGCATTATGTTTAAAAGAAATTATATGAAAAGTATCATATCAATTTGATTATGTCAAATTCATATGCCATTGGATAGAGCATTCTTTCATGCATCCAACATGATCAACTCTGCCACTTAAGGAAAAATTATGCCCTAAATCCGCTAGGGTACAAAATGGGTTTGCAAAGAAATCTGCAGATGGGGTGTGGAAACTATAATTTTTAGAACCTCCTAAGCTCGATCGAGCACTTCAAATGCCCGATCAAGCTACTAAATTTCAAATTAAAATTTCTTAATCAATCATTAAAGTAACCCTTGATCAAGTTATATACGTGGTTAACCAACAACTCCATCGATCCATTAAAATCCTAACCTGCCAACCCCCTACCAAATTTTATTAATCCTACTAATGTTAAATGATATGACTCAATGGCTTGATCAAGATTATAGTTTGATCAAGCCTCTATTGTCAACAAATAAATTAGTTCCTAAATTCGATTGTACGAAAAAAATATTAAACATTCATTCATAGAGAAATATCAGAGCGTGAAAATTACACAAGGATTGACAACAAGAATGGGAAATTGGAGATTTGGATCTACAAAAGGAAAGAAATTTTCATCCACAGAGGAAATATGAGATAAATCTAGAGAAAGGATGAGAAAAATATGTCAGACATTGAAATAAAAAGAAGATCATGCAATTCAAGAAATTCATGCAAATACAGGTGATTAAAATTCTCTCACTTCTGATATTACTTGCTCCATATTGTATGCATTAGGAAATATGGTTGAAAACCAAAAACAAATGGAGAATGAAACAATAAAACTAAGATAGAATAAGCATTGAAAGTAATACCACGCATTTAAAAAATGAGATGTAATAACAACTAAAGAAAACCACTTGAAACCATACAAAGTATTGAAAAATACACGAAACCTTGCAAATTATTGAAAACCACTTGAAACCATGGTTTATTGGAATTTTCTGAAACCACTTGAATTCCTGCAAATTATAAACCACCTTTGAATTTTAATGGTTTAAGATCACCCACAAAAACTAAGGATTTGATTTAACCAAAGAAAACCATTGGAACACAATTTCCATATATTATTTACGTGAATTACAATTGATGGCAATTTATTTACAAAATGGATTAGCAAAAATGGTTGCCACATAGGTGCTCCAAAAAATATAAACATTTGTTTGATTAATATTTTGTATCCCAAGTAGGAGCTAAAAGAGATAAAATGTGTCAAGATATATAAGGAGCATGAATATCCCTACTTCTAATGTCGATGAAGTGAGAAGACATTCTTTGTTAAACATGTATAACAACATTAAACTTTTGTAACATTCATCATCATATATAACATTTAATGGTTATTTGAATCCTAAATGATGATTCCTTTATTTGAAAACCTCACAAGTTTCTTCTTTCAATTCTCACGTGAAGGTTATCAGAATTTTTTAAAAGGAAAAAGTTTTTTAAAGACATGCAAAGTGTAGTGTAGATTCATTCTTGAACAAAATGGAGCGTATCATTGCATATAACTATAATGCTCCATGGAAGACTCATGTGATTAATCAATATTAAATTCATAAATAATAAATGCAAAAGAAATAATTTATCATTCATGCATTGATGATATGCTAGAAATGTTTACAATGTTAATCTTCTTAGATTGTGGCAATCAAATGTTGATTAAATTCATCTACCTATTTCTCAACATGTAATTGTGAAATATATTGCAAAACATGGTTCAAAAGTAAAAATAGGAGTTCTTTATTTTAAAGTTTGTCATTATTTGATGAAAATAATTAAAAACATAAAACACATTGGATATTCGTCTTTGCATGTGCATAAAAAAGGTTCCTTGTAGAAACATATAGTTTTTTAACTCCTCTTATCCCTCCTTGTGCCCTACTTGATTGTTGTGCTAATACTTCCATGTGCATTCTCCCAAATAATTTGTGCCCCTCTTCACCACAAATGATAACAGTGTACATTCATTGTTGATAAGACCTTGAAGCCTCTTCCTTGCTCTCTAAATCCACTAAAAGCTCTATCTCTTTATTTCTTCTTGTTTCCTTATCAACAATTTCATTGTCCTTCTCATCCCATATTTCATCCACTTTTTATTTGGAAGTGTGAAATTCTCTATAGCTATGATAAGTTCTTCCTTTAATAAAGTTCTTCTTACTATTGTTTTATGGTAATTTTGGTTACACGTTTTAAAATGTTAAATGATATGGTGCCTCTAGTGAAGAAAAAATTTTCCAACTAATTTGATTTTCTATAGTAGGCTTTAAAATATTAACGTACTTAAAAATTAGTTGAATAGGTTCGTTATTGGACCATATTGTGTGTATTTATGTATTGTAGGGTTTTTTAGTCACAATTTATGTTATAGTTGATCAAATTTGTATAAATTTATAGATATAGATTTTTTTTATCTCATGAAATAAATTTGGCCCTTCAATTTGGTAATCACTAGCTTCGTTTTTTAAGAATATACTATTCTCTCAAATTCAAATATTGACTGCATCATTAAGTTTTTAAGGTAATAATTCCCCCTAAAATATGTATATAGAAGTTTCCTATATAAGAATTTAAACTTAATTTCTATTAGTCTTTAGTTCAACAACCTTGCAAATTATTATACAAATGAGTAGATTTAAATAATTGACATTGGATTTAAATAATAGAAATGTTTGGTATATGGTCGAAATGCTGAGGAAGCTCAGTAATGGACGAGACTGGGAGAAGGTCACAAACAGCTGGCGTACGGCTGGAATTGTCCAGGAAATCGCAGACCTATTGAAAAGAATCGAATATAAAATAATAAATCACGTTAGAAGGAAGGGGAATCAGGCGGCCGATTTCTTGGCGAACTGGGGATGTAGAGGTCGTGGCAGCACGGTGGATAATCAATGGAGAGCGGTATGCGGGAACAGGGAGTGGAAGGACCTGGCAGAAATAATTAATGCAGACCATGATCAAGCTACAAGTGAAAACACGAGGATCAATGAGCTGGAGCAATGAGAGGACGTGGAGGTCCCGAGTAATGAACCTAGATCAGTCGGGGCAGAGAAGAGATATGATCATAGGATACAGGGCAGTACAGTGGCGGCGTGCGTGGAGAACAGCCCAGGATCACATCCAAGGTGAAGCAATAAATAATCGAGATCTTAGAGGAGGATGGAACGGTCTGTCAGACCTCTTGACAGCGGATATTAATCAAGGAATGATGGCCAAAGAAAACGTCACCCCGGCAAGCAACCGGCGGCAAACGAAATTCGATCCAAAGGTGTACGATGAGGACAGAAATCGGATATATACCCAAACGGGGAAGGAAGATCAGTCATTTAGTTGTTTCCTAATTTGGAGAGGTGCGGACATTTCTGCGGAGAGACAACATTTTAAGATAAAGGTTTCCGGGCACCAGAGATTTCTCTGCGACAGATCCGTGGGTAACATGGAAACAAGGCAGAGAACCAGGGAGGCAGAGGAGCAGCAGAATTCAACTGTTGAGAATAAGAGCCGGAAAGGAAAGGGAATTATGAATGAAGATCAATCAACTGAAATCTGGGAGATCGAGGACGAGCCTGAGGAGGAGCTGCCCCGAGGCGAGGGGAACGTGCGGTCTTTTTCTCAGGACAGGTTAGCAGGTGAGGAGTGTCACCAGATGGAAAATGACCACCCTGCTCCGCAGGAGGTGAAGGTTCGTCGTTATGGCATGAGAAAACGAGAGAGGGGCCCCGGCAGAGGTGCGGACTCGAGCAGGAAAAGGGGCCGGGGACAGAGTAGGAGGACGCATGAGGAAGGAGAGAACTCCAGGCAGGACACGAAACCTGTTAAAAAGACAAGAAGGACGGTGAATCACAGAGTCCGGCGGGCAGAAAGGGCCTATCAGCGAAACACTAACCCAGCAGTTAGAAGAATTATGCAGTACCTGGAGGAAGAATCTCTCCAGGACCAATCTGAAGATGAAATGGAGGATTGGGAGTTCCTGCTTCATGATCCAGGACATACCAGGGGAAGAATGTCCTTATTTAAACAATCTTTGCACATATACTGGGTTATGAAGAGGCTGCTAGCAAAGGCCCTTGAACAAGTTGCTAAGGAGATGGTCGAGCTTGCCCAGGGAGACCCTGATATGCGCAGAGAATTAAGTTTCATCCGCATTGCCATGGAGAGGCAAGAGGAGAAGATGGACGAAATTCATCAGCTGCTGAGGGGAGACCAACAAGATGCAGAGAGAGGAGCAAGTCAGCAACCAGCAATGGACAATGTTTGACATGAGATATGTTCAGGAAAACTCATAGTCTTTCTAGTTACATTTTTTTGCATGATATAGATAGAGATATATATTTCTTGCAGACTCGTAGTATTAGAAAATCTCAAGACTGCCTTGTCTATTTAGCTAAGATTAACAGACTTTGGGCCTTTTACTTTTGGGCGGCCATCAAAAACTATAGATGGATTAAGTACCCGGTTTCCCCATGTGGGTGGGTCTTCAATATTTTTGATGTTATGTAATGTTTTATTTTCTATCCAGTAATAGAAAGAGTTCCACCTCAGCTTACAAAAAAAAAGAAATGTTTGGTATATGATATATATGAACGAAAATATAATACTTTCCTTGCTAATATAGGGATCACTTTTAGTTTGGGACTTATATAGTCTTTTGAAGAAATAAAAAATTGTTGCTAAGAATAAGTAAATTTGAAAAAGGTCTTGAAATGCTTCACTTTGTTGTGAAATCCCTTTTAGTTTACGATTATATAGTCTCTTGAAGAAATGAAAAATTGTTTCTAAAAAGAACTAATTTGGAAAAAGGTCAAATGCTTCACTTAGTAAATGGAGATAATATTCCTATGACTTGTCAAATAATTTTTTTAAATTGACGATATTGTATTTCATTAACCATTTATATAAATACATTTAGCACACATTATAACTATATAATACATATTTCACACATACTTTCAATGAAAACATTTTGTATGTGCACTAGATTCACCTTGCACACACCATCACAACTAACCAATTTGCTTTACAAATTATTACAAGTAGAGTAATTGAGGCTTATATTTTACTTTGAAATTTTGAACACAAACATATGCTCACATAGTTTAATTAGGAAAGACTTAAGTGGTCCATCATCCACACATCTTTTCTTTTCTTACAAGGAACAAACATCACATAGTGTAGTTAGGGAAATTGTATTAAAGGATCATGAACCACATATCCACATAAATGCAATTCTAACACTTTGTATGTGCACTAGTTTTACCTTGCACACACCATCACTACTAACAAATTTGTTTTACTAACCATTATAGGTATAGTAATTGCTTATATTTTACTTTAAAATCTTGCACACAAACATATGCTCACATAGCCCAATTAGGAAAGAAGTAAGCGGCCCATCATATATACATAATTTACTTTCTTACAAGGAACAAACATCACAAAGTTTAACTATGGGAATTGTATAGAATTCTGGTGAACCCGAATGTTATGAAGAAGCAATGCGGGTTGAAAGCAGGAAGAAGTGGGAGATAGCCATGGAAGAAGAGATGGACTCCTTAACGCATAACCAGACTTGGGACTTAGTCAGATTGCCTGCAGGAAAAACTACATTGAAGAATAAATGGGTTTACTGGCTGAAGGAAGAAGATGGAGGAAAATAGAGATACAAAGCTAGACTTGTGGTGAAGGGGTTTGCACAGAAGAAAGGTATTGATTTTGATGAAATATTTTCTCCTGTTGTTAGAATGACTTCAATCAGAACTATTTTAAGTCTTGTAGCAGCTGAAGATTTGCATCTTGAGCAGTTAGATGTAAAGACAGCCTTTCTCCATGGGGATTTGGAGGAAGAGATATATATGCAGTAGCCACAAGGATATGAGGTGAAAGGGAAGGAGAAACTAGTGTGCAGGTTGAAGAAGAGCTTGTATGGCTTAAAACAGGCTCCAAGGTAGTGGTATCTAAAATTTGACAAGTTTATGTCTGAACAAGGTTATACTAGATGTCACTCTGATCATTGTGTTTATTTGAAAGAAAAATGATGGCAGCTATATTATATTGTTATTGTATGTAGATGACATGCTTGTTGCAGGATCTAACATGCAGGAAATAAATGTGCTCAAAAGAAAATTGGCAAATTCATTTGCAATGAAGGATTTGGGAGCTGCAAATCAAATCCTTGGTATGAGAATAACTAGAGACAGGAAAAATCGTAAATTAAATGCAAAACCAGTTAGTACACCTTTTTCTATCCATTTCAAACTTAGCAAGGAAATGTGCCCAAAGACCCAAGAAGACATGGATTATATGTCTAAAGTTCCATATGCATCAGAAGTTGGAAGCTTGACGTATGCAATGGTCTGCACAAGGCCTGATATTGCACATGCAGTGGGAGTTGTAAGCAGGTACATGAACAATCTAGGAAAGGAACATTGGATGGCAGTGAAATGGATTCTCAGATATTTGAAAGGTACCATAAATCAAGCATTATGCTTTGGTGGTTCAAACATCTCCCTACAAGGATATGTTGATGCAGATATGGCAGGTGACAGAGATAACAAGAGGAGCACTACAGGATATGTATTTACTGTTGGAGGAACAACTGTCAGTTGGGTTTCAAAAATCCAAAGTGTTGTTGCACTTTCAACAACAGAAGCAGAGTATGTTGCTGCTACAGAGGCTAGTAAAGAAATGATTTGGTTACAAAGGTTTATGGGTGAATTGGGTAAGGAGCATGATAAGGGCACATTATACAGTGATAGCCAAAGTTCCATTCATCTTGCAAAGAACTCAGCATTTCATTCCAGGACTAAACACATACGATCAGTGTTGGAAGATGGAGAGTTGAAGCTAGAAAAGATACACACTAGCCAGAATCCTGCAGATATGCTAAGAAAAGTTGTAACCAGGGAGAAACTGAGAATATGCTCAGTTTCAATTGGTTCTCAAGGATGACGATGAAGATGAGAAACAACTAGGTCCAAAGAGGAGTCATTGTCCAGCAAATGAAGCAGCGGTGGAGTTTCTACAATCATTCTGTAAGTGGGAGATTGTTGTGTGTGGAGCATGATTGTTCAGATGTCTTTGCTTCAGTGGGATGTATACCCCAGGAAGTTTATACACCCCTCCACGTGGGGGGGACTTGTCCCCCCCACGGGGGCCGATCCCCCCCGCCTAGGGGGGTCCGGGGGCCAGCAGTCCCCCGGCGGGGGCTCGAGGGCAGCGCCCCCGAAGCTAAAAACAAATGTAAAATTGCCTTGTAAAAGTATAGTAATTTCTAGTCAATCTGGGCCTTTTATTAGGCAGATGATCTGACAGGAGAACTTATGTTTAGTTTAGGGTTTTTTGCCCTAGAAGGCAACCCCTCTCTTTGTATGAGGACATTGTATTTGAGGCTGAGATATAGATGTGTATTCTGTGAGCGAGAAACAGAGAGGTGAGATTGTGAGAAAAAACAGAGGATATTACAGCGGATTTGTTGTAGGTTGTGTCTCTTCATTTTGTTGGATAATAGAAAGGAAGGACTGGTTGTTCAGGTGGACGTATCCCAAAATGGGTGAACCATGTATATCTGTGTCTCTCTTGTTTTGTGCATTTTCTGTGTTTATATTTCTGCAATATTTTATGTGTTCCATTGATCCGTAATATATAATTTTCTAACAACTGGTATCAGAGCTGAAGGTCTATTTGGCTGATAAACTCGCAGGAAAGAACGGTTCCTGGTTCGAGTGGGAGCAATGGTGAAAGATGGTAAGTTTAGGGTCGAGAAATTTAACAGCCAAAACTTCTTGCTGTGGAAGATGCAGATGGAAGATTATATGTATCAGAAAGATCTATACCTACCATTGGGCGGAAAAACAAAGATGCTGACGGGTATGAAAGACGAAGAATGGAACCTTCTCGATAGAAAGGCACTCAGAACAATACGGTTGTGCCTTGCTGCGTCAGTTGCCTTCAACATTTCGAAGGAAACCACGACAGAGGGTTTGATGCAGACATTGTCGAAACTATATGAAAAACCCTCGGCCTCAAATAAGGTATTTCTTATGAAATGGTTATTTAATATGAATATGTCGGATGGTGGATCTGTTGCAAACCATTTAAATGATTTTAATACAGTTACAAGTCAATTAAGTTCTGTAGGGGTAAACTTTTATGATGAAGTTAGAGCTCTGTTATTCTTGTGCTCATTACCAGAAAGTTGGAATGGTTTGGTAATGGCCATTAGTAACTCCGTTTCTGGATCTAGTACTTTAAAGTTTGATGATGTTGTCGGTGCTATCCTTAGGGAGGAAATGTGACAGAAAAGCTCCGGTGAGACATCGGGAAATGCTTTGAGTGCAGAGTCTAGAGGAAGAAAAATGGAAAGAGGAAAGAGCTCAGGATATCGCAGTAAATCAAGGAAAGGCATATCCAAGTCCAGATCGGGGATAGTGTGCTGGAAATGTGGAAAGAAAGGACACCTAAAGAAAGACTGTAGATCTCGGAAGGGAAAAGAAGGAGATGCACAGCAAGAAAACAATCATGAAGCAAATGTGACAGTTGAGGTATTACAAGATGCTTTGATTCTTTCTTTCAAAAATATTACTGATTCCTGGGTGGTAGATTCAGGGGCTTCATTCCATGCCACAACTGATAAGAAATACTTTCATGACTATGTTCAAGGAGATTTTGGACACGTTCGTCTGGGTGATGATAAACCCTGTAAAATCGTTGGAATGGTAAGGTTCTTGTAAAATAGCAGAATGGAAACCAATGGCTATTAAAGGAGGTAAGGCATGTTCCAGATCTAAGGAAAAATTTGATTTCAACAGGGCAGTTAGGCGGTGAAGGTTGTGTGACAACTTTCACAGATAAAGCTTGGAAGGTCACCAAAGGAGCCCTAGTAATAGAAAAAGGTGAAAAGGTTGGTACATTGTATTTATGCAATGGTATTTCTAACTCTGTTAATGCTTTAACTTCCAAAGGAGCAGATGCAGCATTATGGCATCATAGGCTCAGACACATGAGTGAAAAGGGGATGAAGATTCTTCACTCAAGGAATTTGTTTCCGGGTTTGAAGAATGTTGATTTGGACTTCTGTGAGAATTGCATTTATGGAAAACAGAAGAGAGTCAGATTTCTCAGAGTTGGGAAAGAAAAGAAGAATGAAAAATTAGAGCTTGTGCATACAGATGTATGGGGACCTGCTCAGGTATCATCTCTCGGTGGCTCTCGTTATTATGTTACTTTTATTGATGATGCAACTAGAAAAACTTGGATTTATTGTATTAAGAATAAATCTGATTTATTTGATAATTTCAAGAAATGGAAAGCTTTGGTTGAGATTGAGACAGGAAAGAAATTAAAGTGTCTTAGATCAGACAATGGAGGTGAATATTGCAACAAAGATTTTGATAGGTATTGTTCAGAACATGGAATTCGCAGAGAGAAGACAGTTCCAAGAACACCACAAGAAAATGGTGTGTCAGAAAGGATGAACAGAACAATCATGGAGCGTGCAAGGTGCATGAGATTGCATGCAGGATTTCCTTTACAGTTTTGGGCAGATGTTGTAGATACTGTTTTTTATCTAATAAACAGAGGGCCTTAAATTTCCTTGGATGGTGGTGTTCCGGAGGAAGCATGGACAGGTAAAAAGGTAAACTACTCTTTTTTAAAGCCTTTTGGTTGTGAGGCCTTTGTCCATATTGATAAAGAAAATAGAACAAAGCTTGAGGCAAAGTCAAAGAAATGTACCTTTATTGGATATGGTGTTAATGATTTTGGTTATCACTTATATGATTACGAAAATCACAAAATCATTAGAAGCAGAGATGTAATATTCAATGAAAAGGTCTTGTATAAGAATCAGTTGCAGGAAAAGAAACAGGAAAAAGAAAACAAGGAATATGCAGTTCTTGATGAAATCACTGAAAAGGTAAAGGTGCCTGAAAATAATAATAATCAATAACAGCAACCACCAGAACAGCAACAGGCACCCCAAACACCTGAAAGTGGTGTTAGAAGATCTACCTGGATAAGTAGACCCCCTGAACGATACTCTCCTTCATTATATTATTTATTGTTGACTGATTCTGGTGAACCCGAATGTTATGAAGAAGCAATGCAGCTTGAAAGCAGGAAGAAGTGGGAGGTAGCCATGGAAGAAGAGATGGAATCCTTAATGCATAACCAGACTTGGGACCTAGCTAGGTTCCATGCAGGAAAAACTACATTGAAGAATAAATGGGTTTACCGGCTGAAGGAAGAAGATGGAGGAAAACAGAGATACAAAGCTAGACTTGTGGTGAAGGGGTTTGCACAGAAGAAAGATATTGATTTTGATGAAATATTTTCTCCTGTTGTTAAAATGACTTCAATCAGAACTATTTTAAGTCTTGTAGTAGCTAAAGATTTGCATATTGAGCAGTTAGATGTAAAGACAACCTTTCTCCATGGGGATTTGGAGGAAGAGATATATACGCAGTAGCCACAAGGATATGAGGTGAAAGGGAAGGAGAAACTAGTGTGCATGTTGAAGAAGAGCTTGTATGGCTTAAAACAGGCTCCAAGGCAGTGGTATCTAAAATTTGACAAGTTTATGTCTGAACAAGGTTATACTAGATGTCACTCTGATCATTGTGTTTATTTGAAAAAGCAAAATGATGGCAGCTATATTATATTGTTATTGTATGTAGATGACATGCTTGTTGCAGGATCTAACATGCAGGAAATAAATGTGCTCAAAAGAAAATTGGCAAATTCATTTGCAATGAAGGATTTGGGAGCTGCAAAACAAATCCTTGGTATGAGAATAACTAGAGACAGGAAAAATCGTAAATTAAATGCAAAACCAGTTAGTACACCTTTTTCTAGCCATTTCAAACTTAGCAAGGAAATGTGCCCAAAGACCCAAGAAGACATGGATTATATGTCTAAAGTTCCATATGCATCAACAGTTGGAAGCTTGATGTATGCAATGGTCTGCACAAGGCCTGATATTGCACATGCAGTGGCAGTTGTAAGCAGGTACATGAACAATCTAGGAAAGGAACATTGGATGGCAGTGAAATGGATTCTCAGATATTTGAAAGGTACCATAAATCAAGCATTATGCTTTGGTGGTTCAAACATCTCCCTACAAGGATATGTTGATGCAGATATGGCAGGTGACAGAGATAACAGGAGGAGCACTACAGGATATGTATTTACTGTTGGAGGAACAACTGTCAGTTGGGTTTCAAAAATCCAAAGTGTTGTTGCACTTTCAACAACAGAAGCAGAGTATGTTGCTACTACAGAGGCTAGTAAAGAAATGATTTGGTTACAAAGGTTTATGGGTGAATTGGGTAAGGAGCATGATAAGGGCACGTTATACAGTGATAGCCAAAGTGCCATTCATCTTGCAAAGAACTCAACATTTCATTCCAGGACTAAACACATACAGCTCAAGTACCATTTCATACGATCAGTGTTGGAAGATGGAGAGCTGAAGCTGGAAAAGATACACACTAGCCAGAATCCTGCAGATATGCTAAGAAAAGTTGTAACCAGGGAGAAACTAAGAATATGCTCAGTTTCAATTGGTTTTCAAGGATGACGATGAAGATGAGAAACAACCAGGTCCAAAGAGGAGTCATTGTCCAGCAAATGAAGCAGGGGTGGAGTTTCTACAATCATTCTGTAAGTGGGAGATTATTGTGTGTGGAGCATGATTGTTCAGAGGTCTTTGTTTCATTGGGATGTATACCCCAGGAAGTTTGTACACCCCTCCACGTGGGGGGGACTTGTTCCCCCCACGAGGGCCGATCCCCCCTGGCTGGGGGGTCCGAGGGCCAGCGGTCCCCCGGCAAAGGCTCGGGGGCAGCGCCCCCGAAGCTAAAAACAAATGTAAAATTGCCTTGTAAAAGTATAGTAATTTCTAGTCAATCTGGGCCATTCATTAGGCAGATGATCTGACGGTAGAACTTATGTTTAGTTTAGGGTTTTTTGCCCTAGAAGGCAACCCCTCTCTTTGTATGAGGGCATTGTATTTGAGGCTGAGATATAGATGTGTATTCTGTGAGCGAGAAACAGAGAGGTGAGACTGTGAGAAAAAACAGAGGATATGATAGCGGATTTGTTGTAGGTTGTGTCTCTTCATTTTGTTGGATAATAGAAAGGAAGGATTGGCTGTTCGGGGTGGACGTAGCCCAAACTGGGTGAACCATGTATATCTGTGTCTCTCTTGTTTTGTGCGTTTTCTGTGTTTATATTTCTGCAATATTTTATGTGTTCCATTGCTCCATAATATATAATTTTCTAACAGTACCCTATTCTAAAATATTCACAAGGCCTAGTTAGTACTGGAGAAGAAAGACATTACATATTTTTATAAATTTTTATTGTACGCAAACAATTAGATAAACCTTTAAACAATTAGATAAACCTTTTTTGTTGAATGTTTCACACATTAGAATGAAAGCGAAAATAATAATTTATTTTTTGCTTTGTCTTATGTATGTGATTCATTTGGTTTTCCTAAAGAAAATGTTTGTGTTCAGGTGTGTTTACAAATGCAATAGTCTCAAGTGTTATTGATTTCTTTCAATTTCTTTCCAATCGATTTCTTGCTCAAAATAGAATGCATGTCATTAGTTACATGTTTCATAGGGATTATATCATCTTGAAGTGCCTCCTACATAAAATTGACATTATGATAAGAATTATTTTACCTTTCATACATGTTGAATGATTTTACATTTGATCACCCTTTTTGTTGAAAAAGGGACCGATACTTTTTACTTACCTGTTCTCTTCTTCAACCCATATTTCCCTGAGCTCAAGACCCTATTATTTTCATGTTTCAACTTAAAACCCTTAGTCCATGTGACTATAACATTAGGGTTTCCAAATTTATTTTTATTGATTGAGGATGAATGCTTTTACCTTTCATCATATTTTGAATCACCCAATGGTTGACACAAGGATTATTACCTTTACTATTGCACTCTTCTTTGATCCATATTTCCGTGAGCTTAAAACCATTTTCTTTTCATGTTTCAACTTAGAACCCTTGGTCCATGTCAACTTCTGCTACCTAGCTACCAAGTCTCAACTTATTTCTTATTTAACGTTTCCCTAAAGTTTGTGACTAGAACACTAGGGTTTCCAAATTGATTTTATTTAGTGAGGATGAATGCCTTTATGTTTCATCATATTATGCATCACCCTTTTTGTTGAAAAAGGGAACAATATGTTTATTAGTGTGCTCTTTTTCAACCCATCTTTCCCTGATCATAAAACCCTTTTCTTTTCATGTTTCAACTTATAACCCTTAGTCAATGTCAACTTGTGCTACCTAGTTACCAAATGTCAACTTTTTTTTCATTTAAAGTTTATCTAGGGCTTGTGACTAGAACCATTTAGTTTCCAAATTTATGTTTATTGATTGAGGAGGAATGTTTCTACCTTTCATCGTATTTTGAATCAACATTTTTGTTGACATAGGGACTGATACTTTATTTTACCTATGCTCTTTTTCGACCCATATTTACTTGAGCTTGAAACCCTTTTCTTTTCATGTTTCAACTTATAACCCTTGGTCCATGTCAACTTTTGCTACCTAGTTTCCAAATGTCAACTGTTTTTTCATTTAACTTCTCCCTAAGGTTTGTGACTAGAACCCTAGTATTTCCAAATGGGTTTTGATCGATTGGGGAGGAGTGATTTTACTTTTCATCATATTCTGAGTATCCCTTTTTGTTGACACAGGGACCAATACATTTACTGACATATGCTCTTATTTGGCCCATCTTTCTACTACCTAGTTACCAAATTTCACCTTTTTTTCATTTGATTTTTACCTAGAGTTTGTGACTAGAACCCTAGGGTTTCCAAATTGATTTTTATTGACTGATGAGGAACGATTCTACCTTTCATGATATTTTTAAAAACCCTTTTTGTTGACATAGGAACTGATACTTGTACTAACCCATGCTCTTCTTTGACCAATCTTTCCCTGATCTCAAAACCCTTTTTTTCCATGTTTCAACTTATAACACTTGGTTTATGTCAGCTTCTACTACCTAGTTGCCAAATATCAACTTGTTTTTCATTTAAATTTTCCCTTGGGTTTGTGACGAGAACTGTATGGTTTCAAAATTGATTTTGATTGATTGAGGAGGAATGATTTTTCTTTTAACCATATTCTAAATCACACTTTTTGTTGACACAGGGACCAATACTTTTACTTACCTAATCTCTTCTTCAACACATATTTCCCTGAGCTCAAAACCCTTTTCTTTTCATGTTTCAACTTATAACCCTTGATCCATGTGAACTTATGCTACTTAGTTGCTAAATGTCAGATTATTTTTCATTTAAATGTTCCCTATGTTTTGTGACTAGAACCACAGGGTTTCCAAATTGGTTTTTATTAATTCATGAGGAATTATTTTACCTTTCATCATATTCTAAATCACCCTTTTTGTTGACATAGGTACTAATACTTTTATTGACCTGCACTCTTCTTCAACTAATCATTCCTTGAGCTTGAAACCCTTTTATTTATATGCTTAAACTTAGAACCCTTGATCCATGTCTCAACTTTTTTTTCATTTAAATTTTCCCTAGGGTTAGTGACTGGAACCCTAGCGTTTCTAATTTTATTTCTATTAACTGATGAGGAATTCCTTTACCTTTCATCATATTTTGAATCACCCTTTTTATCGACACATGGAATGATACTTTTACTGGTGCACTCTTCTTCAACCCATCTTTCCATGAGCTTGAAACCATTTTCTTTTCATGTTTCAACTTAGAACCTATTGTAGTTGCTACAACACCCTCCAATATTTTTCCCATGCTTAGATTTTGAAGCCTCCTTTCTGCCCAAAGGAGCTCATCATTCACTATCATCAAGTATTCATCTTATGTTAAAGACCTATTCTTCCATGCAATGCTTGTGATGTCTTGTTTTGAACTTGATTTGAAACTTTTCTAATGCAAGCCTTTTCCTGTCTTGACCTTGCACATTGTTGGTCTTCCCTTCAGAAAATACACAATCTTGGAAAGCATTCTAGCCTTGAGGATCTAAAATATGCAATCCTGAGAAGCAAGCTGACCTTGAGCTCAAAAACTGCACAATCCTAAGAGAAATACCAACCTTGAGCTTAGAAATTGCATAAAATATTCTCCTACCCTAAAAATTTATGCAGTTCAGTAAGCAAAGGAATTTCCCAGTCCACTATTGCTAAGAATTGTGAAAATATTCTTGGTAGTGTCAATGGCCAGTTTATCGAAAAAAGAGAAAAAAAACTATCCATAGAAAAATGGGAGTGGAAAATTTGTTTCCTGAAGGATGGCACAAGTTGTTATTTTTTACTTTTCGCCAAGTGTCCATTTTCCCTTGATTTTAGGAATGCACATGATAAAACCTAGACTAGCCTAGATCTATATAATAAATTCCCTCAGAGCTCATTTCTACATTCGATCTTGGAGCTCTGGCCTTCCCAAGGAGATCAGGGAGTCTTCGGTGAAGTTCGTGGCACTTTTTTGGGTGAGTTTTTCTTTTGTCATCTTTTGTCAGTTTTTGTGTCACTTTTTTTCATTTCACTTTTGTGAGTGTTATTTTGCTTATTTATTTTCATAGTAGATGGAATTTTAATTTATGTTAGCTTGTATAAATGTTCGTTCATTTTGTCGTTCACTCTTACAAGTGTCACGCCAACTTCTTATTTTTTCCCACCAGTGGTCGTTGTTATGGCACCTCCATGTGTATGTTTATTTTTCCTTTTGCATGTTTATTTTCTACACTTGATTCTCATTTATCTATATTACCCTTAGTCATATATAAATACTTCCTTGAACTATCACTCAAATCTATCAGTCTCCCATATCCTTCTCGAGTAGATCTCCTCTAACTTGGCCAGAAGTTGTCATCTTCAACTACGCATTTTGTAGATCTAAGGCTCAAGCCTTGTGCTTGGACTTTAAGACTACGCAATTCATAGTCCCTAGCTTTTCCAACTATGCGTTGTGTAAATCCGGGGCTCAAGCTTCACCCTTAGCCATTGAGATTGCACAATGTACAGTCTCTTCTTTAGTCTGCCCAGGATGAGACTACACCATGCACAGTCTAAAGTGTCAAGCCTGTCATTTTCCTGCTGATATCATGTAGTGTATAGTTCCTAAGCTCGGCATCTCCCCTTTAGTCAAAGAATTGTGCAGTTTTGCCTCTCAGACATGAGGTTTCTACCTTGACATTTCTTTGTGGGTTTTCCTTCTTGAGCTAACTTATCTTTTCCATGAGTTCATATTTATCCTACAAGAACTATAGTCTTTGAGCACATCTCTTTGTCAGTTACTATTACTATCTTTCACAAGAGATAGTTCTCAAAGGACACTACAGAAAGAATCACTAGGGAGGAAGTTGAGAGTACTCCTGTAAACTTGCTAATTTTCACAGACACTCAACCATTTATAAAGGAAGATCCATACATTGCATGGAATAAGGTGAATGAGGTATTTTCAGCAAGCAGTTTCAAATAAGATCATGAAGACAAGCAAGTTTACATCAATGTCTAAAGGTCAGGATTACACAAGCTTCCATGTAGGTATCTATCTTGTGCATGCACTTATGTTGTTAACTAGATTTTATCACATACAAATACAAAGACTATGACTCCCAATGGCACCATTGGACAAGGGCTTGCATCTTTTATGGCAAGTTATTTTTAGAATATGTATCATTTGTCTCTTCCTGAATCTTAAATGGATTCCCACTTCTATGCAATCACCTACTACTTGAGCATGAAGGATGTCATCAAAGGTTCAATGAAACCATAAACACTTATAAGAGAAAATATCTCAGGAAGGATTTTCAATACTTGATAGTCCTATGATGTTGGATATATGGTCAAACCAGTACTAAGACCTTTCTAGAAGGCTAGGAATTCTTGCTAAATTAGGAAAACCATTCAACTGATTGGATTTTCTAGCTCAACAATTGAGGACCCATGTCAATAATGCTAAAAACCATCCCAGGGTAAGTAAGATGGGTTTTACATGTTTTCTTACATGCTAGATGCATTCTGTGCTCAGAAAGCTTCTCCTGTCATGTGTTGAAGTTGGTTTCCAAGAGAAACTGTCGTGCACATTTACTGCAAGTTCCTTTTGGAGTGCAACTACAAATGAGTAATTGAAAAGTTGATTGATCACATCCTCATTCCATTGTATAAGTTAATCTTTGAGGAAGATCCATCTTGCATTTTGTGCGAGGCTATGGAAGAAGTGTTAGAATTGGCGGATTGGTTTTCCTCACCAGATGGCACTTACCTCAGAGTGTTTGGAAAGAAAAAGCCTCCACATCTACTACTGAGGTATGTCATTGATAAGTCGGTAATGCAAGAAGTATCCTATCATCATTCCATAAGTTTATCAAGATTGTTAGAGAGAAAGAAGAAAGAAACTTGGCCCACTCTTCCTTTGAAAGTTAGATTATACGAGATCAAGAATCTAAAGGTTGTGAAGACTGAAGGTAAAGAGATAGAGAACTTCACATTTGGTTGATTGGCCTTTAATGTGTATGATCCTAGGAATTTTTGCAAATAAAAGTATGTAAAGATTCATTTCCAATGACCGAGCATGAATTTTTTCAGGCTCGAGGAGGAAAGGATAAATAATTTTTATAATGCCTCTGAGCCCTGCCAACCAGTTAGCTTCATAGGTACATCACATGCTTCTGCAAATCCATAAGAAATCTAAAAAAATAACGATCATTTAGGCGCAACCCAATGCATGAGAATGGGAAGAAAAAATTTGTGCACAATCCAGTGGAAGAAAAAAATCGCAAATGAAAAGCAAATCCAATCATCTTGAAAGCAGCTATAGGAGGAGGGAGAAGGAGAGAACATAGGAAGCAAGACGATGAATTGAAGAGGAAGGAAGAACAATAATATAAGGAATGAGAAGAAAGGTGAAGGAAATAAGAAGAAGAAAGAAAGAAGAAGAAGAAGCAACATTGAAGCAAGTTGAGGAAGAGGAATAGAGTCAGCTGCTAGAAGAAGAGAGAAAGCAATTGCAGGATAAGGAACTTGCTCAAGAAATTGAAGATCTAATAGTAATCTAGGACATGGAGGTGGAACCAGAGCAGCAAAACCAAGATGTTGATCTCATGTTGAGCATGTAGTAGATCACCATTAAGTCTCCCCATCCTCCCATAGATGAGCAAGATTCGAGAGAAGAAGAGGAAATTTTTCCTCTTGATGATGGTCTGGTCATGGATACATACAATCTAACTTATGATGAGCTTCAGAAGAATATTATACAAGCAAGAAAGAAACACTTTCCGAATGATCTTACATATCTTGCATTCATTAGAGAAAGGGTGATTGTGATGGATACCAAGAGGAATCCAAAAGACATTGTTGCATCCAACTTGGCCTTCGCAGGTGCTACCAAGTCAAAAACAGAGTATCTCATGGCCGAGAATAGGTAGATGGAAAAGAACTTATAGGAAGAAAGGAAATAAATGGAACAACTCCATGTAGAGGTCGAGAAAGAACTTCTTGCATAGGTGCATCAAGAAGAGCTTAAGGCATCTGTACTCAGTGAAGTAAGGACATTGGGAGGAACAATGAGAATCCTCTATGAAGAGTTTGTCTCTATGCACAAGGAAGTTTTCCGCTCACATACCATGCACGATAATTACAAGGACAATGATAAATCTCATAAGGTTGTTCATATAACCATCATTGTCATGAATGAGTGGGAAATGCAGCACAAAGGCGCACCTCCCGAGTTGGTGAAGAAAATAAGGCAACAGGCTGACTTGGAGAAAGCATGGGATTGAATGCTTATCTAGAATAACAAACAAATCACCTAATTCATCTCCAAGATTTAGGCCTTGTATGCATGGTTGTACAACAACGTGGAATTCATGGTGAAATCACATGAGATCCCTTCAATTGTCTCTCTCACCAAAGCCAAAGGTAGGAATAAAATCATGTAGGAAGTTGAATAATACTTGGACCAACTCAGATAGATTGCCACCAAGGAATATATAGAGGTGAATAATCATAATATGTATAAGTACATTAGTGGCTCTATCCAAATCAATACCATGTTTCTCTTACTAAAGAAGGAAACTCAAACTGGTTCCAAGTGAGTGTAGCCGGATGCAATGGAGGATACAGTCTGCTTCCAACATGATCACATCAGAATCTTTGGGGAAGTCATTGCTCATTACAAATAGTGGTACCACTACGGGATCGAGAAACTACAAATGAAGTGGTTGATTGGAGTTTCCCCAAACTAAATCTTGACTTGTTTTGTCTTATTAGGCTATCTAGTTTATTATGCCCAATTTTGTCCTATATGGGTATGAGCGATATTGTAATATTATTTTGTAATTAATTGTAAGTTTCAAAGAGTCATGAGGGAAGTCCAAGAGTCACAAAGGGGAGATTATTAGTCATCTAATTTTCTATAAATATACCCTCATAACTTATGTAAATGGATTTTGGCAAGGCTTTTGGCTTAGGATCAGAAGCTCGAGAGTTTTGTTCAAAGCCCTGCCTTTGTCTAATCATAGGGGGAGTATCTTTATTTAGAGCAAGCATTGCATTCATGTTCCACTAATGGGACTAGTGTTTTGGAAATTGTATATGTATGTTTGGGACATTCACTTTAATAAAATCTCAAAGCCGACACATTTTCATGCATATGTTGTGAATGTAGTAGGAATATTCTTGTTATGTTTGCAACATATGTTATTTCATATATGCTAATTCTTATTAATTGTTTTGTTTTCATTAGTAGGAATCTTGTTGAATGAATGTTGTTGTATATTTCAATCATGGTTATCTTGTGCACAATTTTATAGGCTAACTTATGATTCCTTTTATGCTCTTGTGTTCCTTTCAAGCTGTTGTTACACTAAAAAATGTCACCTTGACTACTTACAGTTAGTATGGCTCAAATCAACAGTCATGCTACCCTCTTAGGCAAGTCTCATGCCTCTGTTATCCATCTCAAACTCAAAGAAGAGAGAAAGTCTCGTAAAAACTATGTTTATCTCTGGGGTCGCAGGTTCTCTCTAGCCTTACCTACGGGGACGCTGACCTTGCTCACAAAATATGCGTCCATGGACGCTCTGTATGTTAAGGGACAGGTGCGTCCCTCTGTAAAAGGCAAAATGCGCGAGTTTTATCTTGAAAAAGTTACTTGTGGTTACTTCTAGAACATTCTAGAGGTCGGTTTGATGAAATGGATGCGCCTCCAGTTGGTTCATGTATCTCTATTAAGGGGGAACTTATCCCATCAATAAGGGAGCTATCCCACCCATAGAGGGGGATGATCCCATTGATAGTGGACCTAAATAACCTCTTTACAGCACTATAAATAAAGGCATTGAGCCAGAAGGAGAAGAGGTTGGAGCTATACATTTTCTTTGGGTAAATGCTGCAGGATTTAGGTCTTCCATTAGAGCCTTTGTGAGGAGAGATTGTCTTCACTTGATTCTACTTGGGAGAGGGTGAGCTTTGTCAAAGTAGAGGAAAACCCTTGATGGACCCTGGGAGGAACTTGCACAACACCAAGGCCAGGTTGTAAGAGTTTCTTTGTTTCGTTATTAATACAAACTGGTTTATTTTTCTCAATAGCTTGTGTTAATGAGTTATTTCATGTGTTCCTTGGTCTGCATGTTGAATATATGTTTTATTATATGAAATGCAAGTGCTTGGTAATTGTTTGATTGTTTGTGGTTGCAGGAATTGACTTGAAGGAGGAGCTCATCCGGATCGTCAAGAACAGACTTCAACAACAGCGTTTTGGAATAAGGTAAGCCTAAACACTTGTAGTTTTCATGTTGTAAAAGGTGTATTTAGAGAAAGATCACTCCATTTTGTCTTGTTTGTCATTAGAATGTCTTAGACTTCTAGGAAGGTCAGTCGCGTCCGCACCCTTGACAGATTCCGTGTGACAAATTGGCGACTCCACTGGGGAATCCATTAATGAGAGAGTCTTTTCCTTTGTGTGAACTTTGCTCTGTGAAAATCACTTTTATTTTCTGGTTTTTGACTGTGAGAATTAGTATTTGGGTGGCTTAGCTTTAGATTTAGTTAGATTTGGTTTTTCTCAACTTTTCCAGAAGGACGCACCCTCTGAGTACTGCACAGTGCGTCTTTGGACGCGCTGTTGTCGTTTGCACAGAGCGGGCCCGCACCTGTTACAACGGGTTGCCTGCGTCTTCCTGTAAAATTTAGGAAAATTCCATTTTTTGCTTTAATTGCTTTTAGATTTTGATTTTTCTTAGTGTTTTCTGCCCAGATCCTTTAGTACCCTGTCAAAAATTTTCACCTGAACTTGTTTCATTAGCATTCCTGCTTTTAGCTTTCATCAATTGGGTGTTTTGAGTCTCTTTTTTGAGAAATTCTTAATCTGATTTCCTTTGGTCATTACTTGGAGGTTTCTCTCAGTCTTTTCACAATTTTGCATCTTTTTGCTTTTGTTTTTGCAAAAAAAAATTCCCCCTCATTCGCCGGGGGGGGCTAAATTGTGTATGAGTGTTAATCGCCTTTGAGTGTTTTTATGTTTTGATCTTTGGAACTCTCACCCAATTTTCTCGACTTGCACTTGATTGGTTCTTAGATTACATTAGAATCATCATGTGTTTGAGAATTCTCTTGCATAGATCACATTTGCATAATTAGAGTTCTCAGTTTCAGAATATGAATGAAAAATGTGCATAGATTACATTTGCATACTTTTCATGTGAATTGTGCATAGATTACAATTGCATAGTTTACATTCTGAAAAATCAATCGTAGATTTAAATCAGCTTTCTTTGATTTGAATTTACACAAAAGTAAAAATAAAAATTGGTTTGGAATTGATTTGCATTAGTTTTTCTTGATGAAATTAGTGCATTAGAGAATTTGTTAAATTTTCTCTTAATGATCAATTTTTTGCATTGTTGGAAGTGAATGGAAACTCTCTCCTTACTCTAGTTAGGATTCATCGAATTGAAAGGATTGCATTGTCATATTCGATTGCATTCAGTTGAGTCGGGTCATAACACCATTGGTTTCATCTCCATTTACCCATTTGAGTAATAACAGCCTTAATAACACAGCGCTTAATTAAAATTCATCTAGTAATTTTTACATTTCTAGGGCTCTGAAACACCAACATAGCTTAGGCTAGGGTCTTGGAGTAGGTGAGTACTTAACTCTCCAAGACTACAAAACCAAACAGATAGTTTATCTTGAGTAGAATAAATCCAATTGTTTCAATTGCACTCTGGGAAAGCTCCTCTTAAAGGAGAAGCACGAGCTCGTGTCTGAACAAGTGAGGGGATCATTCCCCCCTCGTTGGGAACGACGCCAGACAGTACGTATTACAAACGGTAAACCTCGGATTAACCATTGTCGAGGAGCCAGGGGTCACTTATCGGTAAACCTTGGATTGTTGTCAAGGAGCCGGTAAGGGGATTGAGCTTGCTACTCTGCCCTTGCGTGCTGTCGGAGTTTAGACTGTTCCCCCAGGTGTATTTGTTACTGTTGGTGACCTTAGTGACCATAATCTTTAGGGTTCTACCAAGGTGACGGTGGAGGGAAGGTCCCACTGTACCTGGAGCAGACGTCGGCTATACTCACTTGGATTTTCTGGGGGGTTCACTTCACTCGAGACGGTTAAAGTGGAGGAACTTGGTCCAGTCTATTCATTAAGCAGGTTGCCGGGGTAACTGTTCCACCCGCCATTTCTGTACTGAATTCTGCGAGGTTGGGCTTCATCACCAACTAGTGTTTTCGGTCCGGAGAGCTTACTGTTTGTGTGTGGTTTGACTCCTAGATTTGATAGCGCGTGTTAATTTGTTTGTTTTTACTTTTAGCGACCATAGGTGTGAATTGTGAATTTTAGTTGTTAAGTGTGAATTGTGAATTGTTAATTTTAGTTTTAAATTGTTAATAAAATTCACTGAAGTTGAATATAATGGCAAATGTTCCGGAATTTATCAACCTAGGAACCCCTCCTAATGAGAATCCTAGTACTTTTCCTTACTTTGGAAATGTTGGTCCTCCTTATATGGCTACTTTGTCATTACCTGGATTTACAATAGGTTTACCGATATGGTTATTTTCAACTTCGTTGGCCCAAAATACTCCAATTGTTCCATCTCAACCGGATGCTTCACCTCAACAGAGTTCACCATCTAAACATCACCAACCTTCTGTTGACCCTTTACCTTGTTCGCCTAATTTTTCTTCCTCCATTTCTTCCTCTTCGCCTGGTAAAAGCCTTGATGCTAGTAACCAGGAGGCTAAGAAGAAGAAGAAAGGGAAGAAGAAGAAGAAGAAGAAGAAGCAAGATAAGAAAGAAGTCAACCAACCAACCATGGCTGTAAGTGTTAGTTGTGTTGAGGAAAATTCCGACATGCATCATAAACCCAAATACCCTTGCAGGCTTTGTAAGGGTGACCACTTCCTTGTCAATTGTCCTAGTATTCCAAAGGTCTTGGAAGTATGGTCAGAAAAATCTCATCAACTTTCCATTGATCCATCAACCAGTGATAGTCAGGTCCCTGGGAAAAAGGGTAAAGTTAGGTTTCCTTGTAAGTTATGCAAAGGGAGTCATCAAAATCACATTTGCCCTCACATGGATGAAGCCTCAACATTGTTGGAAAACCTTACTGTTCCACAGCAAGAATTTCCAACTGGTTACCGTAAAATTTCTCCCAACCTACCATCAACTGACGGAGTGATTGATCAAATTTCAAGTACAGTCAATCACACTCTTCCATTGGAGAGTGAAACTCATGTCACTCAGGTTGATGATCTATTAGTTGATCAAGTGGTCGATTCAAATTCACGTTCGGTCGATCCCACTTTCCATCTAGAGAGTGAATTTCATGCCGCTCAGGTTCTTCTTGTTACATCAGATTCTTCTATGCCGGGGGGCATTTCACCTGTTTCTACAGAACCCCCTCCAAGTGCTGAGGTCTTTTCCTTTGATTGGAATAGACTGACAAAACCTCGTCTTCCTTCCTCCATCCCTTTCCAAATCATTGTTAAGGCTGGTGTTAGGGACATACATCGTACTCAGGTAGATGAAGGTGCTTCTGTTAGTATTTTATCCTCAACTGTTTGGAAAGCTTTGGGTTCCCCTCAGCTTGCGCCTATTACGCAGAATCTGAAAGCTTTTAACAGAACCATTAGTGAACCTTTAGGGATCCTTCCTAAGTTTTCTATTACCTTGGAAGGTAAATCTGTCTGTATTGATCTTATGGTAGTTCGAGGTCCCTTGGATTTCAATTTACTCCTTGGGCGAGACTATGTTTATGCAATGAAAGCTGTCGTATCGACACTCTTTCGCGTGATGTCTTTCCCTCACAATGGCAGTATTGTGACTGTAGACCAGCTTTCATTCTCTAGTCTTGTCTCAACTACTAATAATATGACACCCCTAAATGTTCCTGATTCTAAAGTGGTATCTACCCTGCCACGGGTTAATTATGTGGCAACTGGTCCCATGTTTTCAGTTACCAATGTAAGTGAGCCTCTCACTGTTGATTTAGATCCGGTAATTGACATGGAAAACTCTATGGGATTACTTGAACACGATGTTCTTATCCCTTTTGAGTCCCTTGACATGTGTTCCTTCCAAAGAACTGTTCTTCCTTCTGATGAAGATCTCTTGGAAGCCATGATCAAGGTGTGTCCATTGACATGTCTTTCTTCCAGTTAGAAGCCATGCTCAGTGTGTACGAGGATAGTTTGTTCCTCTCTCAACCTCGTTAAAAAATGAAACTGGATGGTACGAGGATAGTTTTTTCTTGTATCAACCTCGTTAAAAAATGAAACAGGCTAGCGTGAGGATAGTTTCTTCTAGTCTCAACCTCCTTAAAAAATGAAACTGGAAGTCGTGAGCATAGTTCCTCGTCTTGTGTCAAGCTCATTTAAAAAATGAAACAAGGAGTTACGAGGAAAGTTCCTTTTACTGTGTCAACCTCGTTAAAAAATGAATCAGTGAGTACGAGGATAGTTTTTTCCTGTATCAACCTCGTTAAAAAATGAAATAGGCTAGCATGAGGACAGTTCTTTTACTGAGTCAACCTCATTAAAAAATGAATCAGCTAGATTTTAGGATATGCAGGTAGATTGTAGAAACTAGGGTTTTGAGGATAGTTCCTGTTACTGAGTCGACCTCATTAAAAAATGAATCAGGTTTGAGGATAGTTCCTGTTACTGAGTCGACCTCATTAAAAAATGAATCAGGTTTGAGGATAGTTCCTGTTACTGAGTCAACCTCGTTAAAAAATGAATCAGGTATGCGGATAGTTCTTTTCTTGTGTCAACCTCTTTAAAAATGAAACAACTCCCTTTTCAAGTTAAATATTGAAAGTAAACCTTCATTTCATCCAGCCGGTTGAATGCAATGAAGCCTGGGGGGCATGTACCTCATTTCGCATCATTATGCTGGGGGCATGCGAACTTTTTGAGCATAGTTCCTTGTCTTGTGTCAAGCTCGTTAAAAAATGAAACAAGGGTAGGTTAAGTAGGTAGATTGTAGATAGTAGTCATGAGCATAGTTCCTTGTCTTGTGTCAAGCTCATTAAAAAATGAATCAAGGATTTATGAGCATAGTTCCTTGTCTTGTGTCAAGCTCATTAAAAAATGAATCAAGGATTTTAGAGCATAGTTCCTTGTCTTGTGTCAAGCTCGTTAAAAAATGAATCAAGGTTTTTAGAGTAAAGTTTTTGTTAGGTAGATTGTAGAGAGTAGTTATGAGCAGAGTTCCTTGTCTTGTGTCAAGCTCGTTAAAAAATGAAACAACTCCCACAAGTCTTTCCAAGATCTTGAAAGTAAAGCTTCATTCCATCCACCTCATTGAATGCAATGAAGCTTGGGGGGCATGTACCTTGATTTGCATCATTATGCTGGGGAACAAGCATAGTTTTTCGTTTCAAGCTTGCATAAACATGAAACTGAATCCGAGCATAGTTCTTTTCCTGTGTCAAGCTCGTTAAAAAATGAAACAAATCCTCCTCTAATTGAGTCGAGAGTTTGACTAGACCTCATAGATGTTAGGTTGTACGTTTAGGTTAGTTATTTCAGTTTTTGCATAATTTTCTTACAGTTTTAGGTCGAGTCTTTCAAATGATCTCATTCTTGAACCTTCATTTCATCCACCTTAGTTGAATGAAATGAAGCTGGGGGGCATGCGCTCTAACAGTTATGCTTAGGGGGCATCAAGCACAGTTTTATCTCTGTTTCAAGCTTGTGTAAAAATGAAACTAATTTGAAGCATAGTTTTTATCTGTTTCAACCTTTTGTAAAAATGAAACCTATCTCGAGTCAATTTCAGTTATTTTCAAGACTCGTTAAACTCATGAAAATCCCGAGATTATTTTGCTATTTTTCATTCTCGTAAAACAAATGAAAATGCCGAGTTCTTTCCGTCTTTTCCTGCTCGTAAATTAAATTGAAATTCGGTCATATGAGTACATTTTTATCCCTTTTTCGAACTCATTAAAATTTACGAAAAAGTGAAAACCATGAGTACATTTTTATCCCTTTTTCGAACTCGTTAAAACTTAAGAAAAAGTGAAACCTTGGAGTTCTCTTTTAAGCCCTTTTCAGACTCGTAAAACATGAAAAGATTGCCGAGCGTTTCTTTTACACTCGTTAAAACGGAATTAAAAGACGGTCCCCTTATAGCCCTTTTCTGACCGTAAAAACAGGAAAAGATTGCCGGGTTTTTGTCGTTTCAAACTCGATATGGAAATAAAACGACGTGTCCTTGATCGCTTTTTACTTTTCAAGTCAACGACACTATTATGAAAGTACTCCTTGGTCGCAAGATCAAGCGGTTCCCCCAGGTATTATTTTATACTTTTTCGGGCTTGAGGGACACAAATATACGAAAAAGTTCAACGTGGAGTCTCCTTTAGTTTTTTCAGACTCTCTAAAATTGAAAAACGCCGAGTTTCTCCTATACTGGGCTCGTTAAACTTTTACAGTAAAGGACCTGTTCAATTACAAACAGGAACGAACCACTCCTTCCTAGGGTTCGAATTTAAACTAGGTTGGACTCGTCCGAAGGATGAGCTTATAATCAAGCATATGTTATCCTCCTCAAGCTTGTTAAAAATAAAGAGGTACTTGCCAGAAATGGTGGGGGAAAAGAGAGAAGAATGAACCTGTTTGTTACCTTTTGTCTCAAAAGAAACTTTATTACCACTCTTGAACACGACACTTTTTCATTCACCTGGGTTGGGAAATCTTTTACCTCACAGTTGACCAAACCACTTTGAAAGTCTTTAACCGGGTTTCGGGGATTAACTTTGAGTTATTCGTCACCAAGCCATCTGTCGTGTCGTTATGTGTTCAAGAGGTCTGCAAGCAAAAACTTTCATCTGCAAAATACTTGTCATCCATTTGACCATCCCTGAGTCAGTCCTTACAGCAACATTTCTTCAACTTGAACAATGATTTCGTGTTGCGGGCTTGCCTGCAACGGGTCGCTTTCTATCGACATCGACACATTATCTAGAAAGATGACTTAGGAATCGACAGCACCTTGAAGTCTGCGTGCATCAATGGCAGGTTTCTCGCCTTTGACGTCAGTTTACATCATTGACTTTCGATCAAAGGATTCCGTGAAGTGTTCGACATCAAAACATCTATTCACATTTCACGGGTTGTGCTTGGTACTTTGAGAACCATTGACATTACTGGTGGTTTCTCTCACGCTTGTTAACAGTTTACATCATCGACTGGTAATCAAGTGGTTTCTAACATGTTCGACATCGAATCATTTAATCACATGGCTAGAATCGTACCAATTCGGGAAGTAGAAGTGAAGACCCTGGATCTAGTTTCTACCATCCAGGCTGCGAGGAGTTTTGTATTCATTATCTATGTAGACTAATCATAAACAGATGGCTGCGTCCATACTGTGTCTACAAAAGTCTATAAAAATGATGTACTGCAAGATCATTCCTGTATCAGAATAGTTAGTCCATTAGTTAAAGTTTTGAATCTGAGTATGGGAATGCCTACCTCAGTAATGATATAATGTTATCCATGTATTTTGTGTTGAAAATTGCAGGTTCCAACCAGGCCATCCACAAGGCAATCCTTGAAATGATAAAGCGCTTCACCCTTCCTAGAATTACAAAACCCTATTCTATTCCAGGCTTTGCACTTTAGGGGGCAATCTGTTACACTAAAAAATGTCACCTTGACTACTTACAGTTAGTATGGCTCAAATCAACAGTCATGCTACCCTCTTAGGCAAGTCTCATGCCTCTGTTATCCATCTCAAACTCAAAGAAGAGAGAAAGTCTCGTAAAAACTATGTTTATCTCTGGGGTCGCAGGTTCTCTCTAGCCTTACCTGCGGGGACGCTGACCTTGTTCACAAAATATGCGTCCATGGACGCTCTGTATGTTAAGGGACAGGTGCGTCCCTCTGTAAAAGGCAAAATGCGCGAGTTTTATCTTGAAAAAGTTACTTGTGGTTACTTCTAGAACATTCTAGAGGTCGGTTTGATGAAATGGATGCGCCTCCAGTTGGTTCATGTATCTCTATTAAGGGGGAACTTATCCCATCAATAAGGGAGCTATCCCACCCATAGAGGGGGATGATCCCATTGATAGTGGACCTGAATAACCTCTTTACAACACTATAAATAAAGGCATTGAGCCAGAAGGAGAAGAGGTTGGAGCTATACATTTTCTTTGGGTAAATGCTGCAGGATTTAGGTCTTCCATTAGAGCCTTTGTGAGGAGAGATTGTCTTCACTTGATTCTACTTGGGAGAGGGTGAGCTTTGTCAAAGTAGAGGAAAACCCTTGATGGACCCTGGGAGGAACTTGCACAACACCAAGGCCAGGTTGTAAGAGTTTCTTTGTTTCGTTATTAATACAAACTGGTTTATTTTTCTCAATAGCTTGTGTTAATGAGTTATTTCATGTGTTCCTTGGTCTGCATGTTGAATATATGTTTTATTATATGAAATGAAAGTGCTTGGTAATTGTTTGATTGTTTGTGGTTGCAGGAATTGACTTGAAGGAGGAGCTCATCCGGATCGTCAAGAACGGACTTCAACAACAGCGTTTTGGAATAAGGTAAGCCTAAACACTTGTAGTTTTCATGTTGTAAAAGGTGTATTTAGAGAAAGATCACTCCATTTTGTCTTGTTTGTCATTAGAATGTCTTAGACTTCTAGGAAGGTCAGTCGTGTCCGCACCCTTGACAGATTCCGTGTGACAGCTGTGTAATATTACAGGCTTCTAAGGGGATCACTCACTTTCCCTTTGGGTTTTTAGAACCTTTCATGCATTGCACTTGACTCTCCGTAGATATATACACTTGTTTCACCAAATTCACAAATACATCATTGTATGCGTTATCGCAACCAAGGCATACCACTAAAACCCAATACTTCAACAATCGAGTTGTATTCTAGATGGGAATCCTATTTCAGATGGTGTGAGCTCTGAGTGGGAATGCATTTCAGGGAAATCCCCTGAATGTTGAAGGGTCCAACACCGTGAACATTTTTGGTGCTACAAGGAGGGCCAAATGACAAGTTGAGTCTCTAAAGCTTGTTTCAATGTTCCTATCTTTAAATGGATTCTTCCCATATTTTAACCGCAGCATATTTTTCCAGAACTGCAAATCTGAAAGTGCATGTGGGGATAATTAATGACTTCACAAATCTAAATTTCAATGGTGAAGGTGGAAAAACCATTCTTGAACACATTGGTTTCTTTTTTTAACTTTTCACTCCTCATAGAATTCATTGTGAAGTTGCTTCTTGTATGTTTTTCATCCTTATGTTTGAAGCACATGTTAAAGAATAGTGTTACACATTTCCAGCTTCTTAAATTCACCCTTTCGAACATCTTTCCGAGGAGCTCTACCACGGCTTTGACATGTATGAATATAAATTTGTTTAAAATAAAATCATGCATCTTAGAAAAGAAACTGATGAATCTCTTAAAGGTTTTCATGAATGCTTCATTCATTTCTGTTATGAATTTTCTGAGGATGATATTGATTGGAATTTCGTGAAAGAGAATTTCAAATTTCTTGTTCATATTTCAATGAATCTAGCAGAATATGATTTCTTAGAAAGTCTCTCATAATACACCAGTTATGGAGATCTTAAACATACAATTAAGGAAGTTATTGTTCCAAGTGACTCCTCGTCTTCTCCTCATCAAACTAGTCCATTTATGCAATTTGAGGTTCGAGATCTTGAGAGTCCATCAATTAATCTAACACCATCTTCTCCAACCCCTCATATTTAGAATTTAAGTTGAATTTTGACTGAGAATATGATTTTATCAGTGATGTTATTCCTTCTTTTCCTCCATCTGTTGCTTTCTTTGGTCCTCCTAATTGTGAGTTCTTATATCCACCTTTTCTAATCGTTCCTTCTGATGCTCATGAGGATCAAATTTAGCATGAAGTTGGTGTTGGTCGGAAAACTTGCAATATCATTCACAATAACTATGTGTGGGAACTAGTTTCTGAGAAAGAATTTATGATGCAAGTTGATGTTCTTCATTTTTCACCACTCCTTCATTATCTTGACATCTTCCATGATTCCTCCATACTTGTTATATATTCTGAAGAATTAGTGTTTGATGATGTTAATTTTGATCACAATCAGGACTCATGGAATGTCAGTTTTACTTTTGAACATGGACAGGAAAAGTCTTCTATTCCTAATCTTTCCCATCCATAATATTATCATTATGGAGAAACAAAGATTGAAATTCCTTGTTTTCAATCTTCCCCTTTCAATCTTCCCCTCTCTATGATTCATCAGATCATGAGGATGCCTTGAACTTTCTTGATAATGGAATTTCTGATCATTGTTGTTGTGATTTATTCATCGATTCATAAAAGCATGTTAATGTGTATCACTTTTTCCCTTTTTGTGGCAAAGAAGTTTTGTAAAAATAAATGGAGTTGGAATGTTTACTCTTAAAATTACAAAATCATCAGAAACTAGGTGGTGGTAAAAGAAGACAAAACATGTCAATTTAAATTCAATTTCATGTCATATTTTTTCTAAAATTTAGTATATAATTTTTATCTAATTTATTCATTTTCTTTAAAAGGTATCATTAATATTTTACATAAATCTTTAAGTAGTGACAAAACCGCGACCCCCCATTTCTCTATTGATTTATGTTTTTTAATTCCAATTTCTTTAAGAGATGTGTTGTAAACATTCTAAAGATTGCTAAACAAATTTAAAAATAAAAAATAAGCATATTTTTTAATTATTATTAAAATACTAGTAAAAATGATCATATTTTCATATATATAAAACCGCGACCCAAGAAACCACCCTTTCAAGTTTATAAAATCAATTTTTTTAATAGAAATTTGAAAATAGCATATAACAAAATGTTAAAATTATTTTTTGAAAAAATTTAAAATATATTTTATATTTTTTATAATAAAATTTTTAATTATGATTATAATAACGTATTTTATATTATTCAAAATATAATATAGAAAATTATTTGTTTAGAAATTCTACTTCTATTTTTATATATATTTTTAAAGAGTTTTAGCATTTCATTTAACTTTACATAAAGTTATTTATATTTTGTGAGTGATTAACCATAGTTTTTACCAATATTTACTATCAGTTGACTTATTTGCAAATTTAGTATTTACCTTTTATAACATTTTTTATATTTTCTAAACCCATTAAATAGGTTCACTATAGCTTTTACCAAAATTTATTGTGAGTTAGCTTTGTTACAAATTTAGCATTTATTTTTTATAATTAACAAGTATGAAACTCAACTCATTTAATATATATATATATATATATATATATATATATATATATATATATATATATATATATATAGATATATATTATCTTTTTTCATTTGAGTACTTTTTTCTTTTGCCATATAATGAGACACATTAACATGCTTTTATTCTATTGTCGATTTTTCTAAGCCACTGGTTTTTTATGATATACCTTCCAATGTCTTAGAACTACTGCAATGTGTCAAGGCAGTTCAGTCTATGGTGATGGTTATGTCAAGTTCTCGCAGTCTTTATGATAGTTCTTATCATAATCAGGAAAGTGCTTTATCTCTCAAGGATCCTCATCAATTGATCATGTAATTTGAAAACCAATCTATTTCACTAGTTTCACATCCTCCATCTGTTTTGTATTATATGATGGTTCAATAATTGGAGGAGTCATATCTAGAAATATGGCTAGCAAAACGTAAGATTTCCACTTTCTTTATGTTTGCCAAGATTGAAAGTTCGAAAGAACATTTTAGCATGTCACCTTGTTGCAATGTGCACGGACACCACATTGAAATAGAAAAATGTTGCACATATTCTTTCTTGTTATATTTTTGTTCTTGCATTTTTAGTATTCAAATGTTGCAGTATGTCATGATTTATCTTTGTTGTCAGTGATTATTTCTGAATATCTTCTTTTTTGTTGATACCATAGCCACTGAGGTCAATTAATACTTTAGTGGTTAGATTGGAAGTTTCATCTTACATAAGCCTGGCCTAGGTTTGGTTATTTTAGGTATAGTATTAGATTGTTTTATTTGTTTTGCTATCATTTCACTCCATTTCTCTCTTTTGCTTCCTTTCATTTTATAATAAACTTCTGCATGAGACTGTTTTCGATTCCATAGAAATAATGGTGATGTTCAAGAGGAAATTATGTCACTATAAATACTTGGTTATATATTTAGTCCCTCTCTTTACATGAACCTTGCACCTTTTAGTCGAACATACCTTGATGGAAAATACACTCTTTCTCAGAGAGAGCCTAGTGGAATTATGATTCTTGAATATATAACTAGTGTCACCTACTCTAATAATTTTTTAATGATTGGTCAGTTTTTCCTTTTCAACTATGTTGAGTAGAGTAAGGAGTGGTGGAAACTATAATAGGTGAGCTATATTTTAGAGGTGTATAAATATACGTATTTGAAGGGACAAGCTCCTGTTCTCTCAATAAGTTAGGATCCCTCTTCCACCCCATGAAATTAATAAGTATAAATACATAGTTCTAAGAACAAAATTGAAAAAAACATGATGATAAATATAGGGAGAAAGAAGAGAAAGGATTATTGTGCAGGAAGGTGAAGCAATCAACTTCGTGAGGGTATTTTCTAGGCTCACTCGAAATGGAGCAATGTTTCTGTCCCTAAAGTGACCCTGTCAGGGTACTGTCCAAGCCTGATGGCATCAGAGAAACACCAGAGATGAAAACTAAAACTCTAAAAATCCTTTCTCACTTGTGTATCTATATACTCCCCATCCCCAATTGAAACAGTTCCATTTGACTTATTTTTGTAAGTGTGTCTTCAGTGAAGAGAATGGTAGGGACTATATATTTAACTCAAACTAAGTAAAGAAGCTATGGTGATAAATGAAAGGAAAAATACTTATTAAATAGTTAGACCTGGATTACATGAGTTAAGACCCATACAGAGGGTTAGATTTCTACCAGTGTGTCGCCAAGTGTTGTAGCTACTACAACACCCTTTAAAACTTTTCCCATGCTTAGATTTTGGAGCCTCCTTTCTACCCACAGGATCTCACTATTCACATTTCTTCAAGTATTCATGTTATTTTCAATAATAGACTTATCCTTCCATGTAGTGTTTGTGATGTCTTGTTTTGACCTTGATTTGAAACGTTTTTAACATGAGCGCTTGTTGTCTTGACCTTGCAGCATTGTGGATCTTCCCATTAGAAACTGCACATTCTTGGAAGGTAAGCCAACCTTGAGGATATAAAATATGAAATACTAAGAGGAAATCCACCATTGAGTTGAGAAATTGCAAAATCCTAAGAGGCAAGACAACCTTGAGCTCAGAAAGTGCACAAAATCTTCTCCTACCCTAAAAAAAATATTCACTTCATTGAGCCAAGGAATTTCCCAGTCCCTTGTGGCTCATAATTGTTCAATTCTTCTTAGTAGTCTAAATGACCAATTTATCTAAAAGGAAAAATAAACAAAATAATCTATGCCTAGAAAATAGGGAGTGGACAATTAGTTTCTCAAAGCATGGCACAAGTTTTCACTTTTTACTTTCCATCAAGTGTTTGTTTTTTGTTGATTTTAGGCATGTGCATCATAAACCCTAACATAGCCTAGATCTATATAATAAACTCTCTCAAGGTTCATTTTCACATCCAAAGAGCCCTCAGTAAAGTTTGCAGCACTTTTTCGGTTGATCTTTTCTTTTGTCGTCCTTGTCTCTTTTTCTATCGCTTTTTATCTTTTCACTTCTATGAGTGTTGTTTTGCTTGTTTGTTTTCATATTGGCTAGAATTTTAATTTATATTAGCTTATACAACTGTTGGTTAAGTCTGTCGTTCACATTTTACAAGTGTCACATCAACTTCTTGTTTTTTCCACCAATGGTCATCATTACGGCTCCTCCTTGTGCACGTTTGTTTTTCCTTTTGCATGTTGATTTTATGCACTTGATTCTCATTGATAAATCTTACCTTTATTCATATCTATTTTCTTTCTTTCACTATCACTCAATTATGTCACTTTCCGATATCCTTCCTGGGAAGATCTTGTCTAACTTGGCCAACAATTGCCATGTTCAACTCTAGATTTCATAGATATAAGGCTCAATCATTGTGCTTGGCCTTTGAGACTATGTAATGCATAGTCCATGGCTTTCACAAATATGAATTTCATAGTTCTAGGGCTCAAGCCTCACCCTTGGCCACTGATACTATGCAATGCGCAGTCTCTCCCTTAGTCTATCCAAGATGAGATTGTGCATTGCACAGTCTCAAGCCTCAAGCCTCTCCCTTTCTTACTGAGACTATGCAATGCATAATTCCTAAGCTCAACCTCTCCCCTTTAATCTAGGAATTTCATAGTTCTTCCTCTCAGACTTGTGGTTGTTGCCTTGATATTTCTTTGTGGGTTGTCTTGCTTGAGCTAACTCATTTTTTCACTGAGTTCATTTTTCTCCTACTGGTACTACAGTCTTTGAGAACTTCTCTTTTTCATTTACTGTTACTATGGATCCTAAGAGATTTGTATCAAAGTATAAAATGCAACACTGGGGAGGAAGTTAAGAGTACTCTTGAATTGTTTATATGGAAATATTCATACATTACATGGCTTACCGTGAATGAGGTATTCTCAGTAAGAAATTTCAAATAAGATCTTAAAGACATGCATGTTTACATCAATGTCCAAAATGTTAGGATTACACAATATTGCATGCAAGTATCTAGCATTTCCATGCATAGACGTTTTCCACTAGATTTTGTCACATACATATACAAAGGCTATGACTCTCAACAATTCTAGTCGACAAAGGCTTTCGTATTTTATGGAACATGATTTTCAAAGTTTGTATCATTTTCCACTATGATAATATTACATGGATTCCCACTTCTGTGCAGACACCAATTACTTGACTGGGAAGGATGTCATGAAAGGTTGGGTGAAAGATCCTTCAAAATTCCACCAGACACCCAACAACACTTTTAAGACCGAATCTCTTAGGAAGGATTTTTAGTACTTGATAGTCCTATATTACCAGATCTATGGTCAAAGTAGTACTGAGATTTTTCTAGAAGGTTAGACATTCTTTCTAAATCAGGTTGTGAATAAAGGAAGACCATTCAACTGATCGGATTTGTTAGCTCAACAATTTAGGAACCATGTAAATAATGCTAAAAAACATCCCAACAATAATAAAACTAGGTTCTTCATGTCTTCTTACTTGTTGAATGCCATCTATGCTCAAAACTCCTTTCCTCGAGCATTAGTTGTTCCTGGTCACCAAGAGAAAATGTCACACAAATTTGTTCCAAGTTGCTTTCAGAGTGTAGCTACAAAGGAGTAATTGAAAATCTAACTTGTCACTTCCTAATTCCATTTTACAAGGTCACATTTGAGGAAGAGCCACCTTGCATGTCCCGTGAGGCAATGGAATAAGTGTTAGAGTTGGATGATTGCTTTTCTTGATTGGATGACACTTACCTCAAAGTGTTTGGCAGTCAGAAGCCTCCACATATCCTACTGAGGTATGTCATTGACAAGTTGGTCATGCTCGACTTAGTTTATCATCTTTCCATAGGTTTATCAAGAGTGTTGTAGAGGAACAAGAAAGCACCTTGGCCCACTCTTCCTTTACAAGTTGGATTATACAAGATCAAGAATCTAAAGGTTGCGGAGACAGAAGGAAAAGAGATAGAGAAGTTTACATTCAATCGCTTTGATTTTAGTCGATATGATCCTAGGAATGTTTACAAAGAATATTGTGCAAAGATTCATTTCCAATGGTCAAGAGGGAATTTTTTCAGGATCAAGGAGGAAAGGATAAAGAATTGTTACAATGCCTCTAAGCCTCAAAAACCAGTCAACTTCGTAGGTACATCATAGAATGATCCAGAGCCAAAAGAAACTATCAAAGTAGAACCACTAGTGAGGTGCAACCTAGTGCACAGAAAGGGGAAACATAAAGTTGTACATAGTCCAATGGAATAACAAATCCAAAAATGGAATGCAGATCCAATCATCTTGAAAGAGTCCATAGCAGCAGGGAGAAAGAAAGAATAGAGGAAGCAAGAGGATGAATTGAAGAGGAAGGAATAAATAGATCAGAATAAATAAGAATAAAGGAAACAGAAAGAAGAAGAAGAAAAATAGAATAAAGAATAAGAAGAAGAAGCACTGAAGAAAGCAGAGGAAGAGGGACAAAATCCGATGCTGGAAGAAGAGAGAAAGAAATTACAGGATAAGCAAATTGCTCAAGAAATTGAATATCTAATGGTAATTCAGGACATGGGGGTGGAACCAGAGCAACAAAACCAAGATGTTGATCTCATATCAAGCATTCAAAAAATCACAATTTAGTCTCCCCCCCTAGACAACTGAGCAAGCTCCAAGAAAAAAAGAGGAAACTTTTCCTTTTGATGATGGTTTGGTCATGGATATGTACAATCTAACTTATGATAAGCTTCAAAAGAAGATTCTACAAGAAAGAAGGAAACTCTTTCAGGAAAATCTCACATCTCCTGCATTCATTAGAGAAAGGGGTGTTTTGTTGAATACTAAGAAGAATCCATAATCCAATGTTGTAGCCAACTTGAATTTCACAGGAGATACCAAGTCAAACACAAAGTATCTCATGGACGAGTAGATGGAAAATAACTTATAGGTAGCAAGGCGACAAGTGGAGCACATCCAAGCAGAGGTCTATAAAGAAGCTCCCACATACGTGTATCAAGAATAACTTAAGGCAACCATACTCAGTGAAGTATCAACATTGAGAGAAATAATGAAAAGACTCTACAAGGATCTTATCGTCGTGCACAAGACAATTTTCCAATTGCATGGCATGCAACAGAAGTGCAAGGATAATGGTAAATCTCTTAAATTTTTTCATACAACCATCACTATCACGGATGAGTGGGAAATATAGCACAAAGGTTCACCTCCTGAGTTGGTGAAGAAAACAAGGTAATAGTCGGAGTTGGAGAAAGCAGGGGTTCGAATGCTTATCCAAAGTAACAAACAACTTTCCTCTTTCATTGCCAACATTCAGGCCTCATATGCACAGTTGTAAAACAATGTGGATATCATGGTGAAATCACACAAAATCCCTTCAGTTAGCTCACTCACTAAAGCCAAAGGAAGGAAGAAAATTAGGGAGGAAGATGAAGAATGCTTGGAGGAACGCAGGCATATCACCAGCAAGGAAGATATAGAGGTGAACACGCATAATATGTAGAAGTACATTGGTGGCCCTATCCAAAACGATACCATGTTTCTCCTATTGTAGAAGGAAACTCAGACTAGTTCCAAGTCACTGTACTTGGATGCAATCGAGGCTAGAGTTTGCTTCCAACCTAATCCCGTCGCAAAGTTTTGGGAAGTCATTGCTCAATACAAAGCTTAGTACCATCACTTGACCGAGAAACTACAAATTGAAGTGACTGAGTTGGAGTTTACCCAAACTCAAGCATGAATTGTTTTGTCTTATTAGGTTTTCTAGTTTAATTTGTGCAATTTTTTCCTCTATGGGAATGAGAAATATTGTAATATTCTTTTGTAATTAATTGTATGTGAAATTCAAAGTGTGAATTATGGAATGCGAAGAGTCATTTTGTAATGAATTCCAAAGGTTGTGGTTGAAGGAGGTCAAAGATTCATGAGGGATGTCCAAGAATCACAAATTGGAGATGATTAGTCATCTCATTTGCTATAAATACACTCTAATAACTAATGTAAAGGGATTTTAATTGGCTTTTGGATTAGGATCAAAATCTTGGGAGTTTTGTTGAGAGCCTTGGCTTCTCCTTAGCATAGGGGCAATATCTTTCTTTGGAGGTGAAGGTGTTGACTTCACGTTCTACTATTGGTACTAGTGGTTTCCAAATTGTTTATGTATGTTTGTTACTTTCATTCTAATAAAAATTCAGATCCAATATGTTTTCATGCATATGTTGTGAACGTAGTAGGACTATTCTTGTTATTTTGCATTATATTTTATTTCATTTATGATAGCTATTATGAGTTGTTTCATTTGCATTAGTATGAATCTTGTTGAATGAGTGATATTGTATATTTCAATCATGGTTATCTTGTGAACTATTTTACAGACTAACTTATCATTCCTTTTATGCTTGTGTGTTCCTTTCAAGCTGTGTACTATTATAGGCTTCTAAGGGGCTCAATTACTTTCCCTTTGTTGTATTAGAACCTTTGGTACATTTCACTTGACACTCTATAGAGTTATACACTTGTTTCACTAAATTCATGAATACATCATTCTATGTGTTATCGTAGCCAAGGAATACCACTAAAACCCACTATTTCAGTAGTCGGGTTGTATTTTGGATGGGGAAACTACTCCAAATGGTGTGATGTCCGATGAGAACTTCACATTAGGGATACCTCCTAAATTTTGGTGGGTTTTGTATCATCAACAAAATCCTTATTCCATGTTCACTTCTACTACCTAGCTGCCTACTATCAAATCATATCATGACCTTCCATCCATGGTGATTTGTTAAATAAACATGTGTAAATTTACTATTAACTTATATTATGATGATGATTCACTTGAATTACAAGTATATTTTGTATTCCACTATGAAAATATGCGAATTGAACAACCATATGAAGGAGAAAATGTGTCTGATGAAGATGACCATCCAAATGCTGATCAGTATGTGCCTTGTGGGCCTGACCAACCACTAGAGGAACACGTGCTCTATCAAGTTAAACAGTTGTCACTAGGGGAAGAAAATGTGCCATGTTAAGATAATCAGCCACTGAAGGAAGAATATTTTCCCTATCAAGTTGATCAACCACTAGAAGAACGAATTTTTTCCTATCAAGTTGACATGATAACAGAGAGTCGCAGTGTTTTGGAAAGTGGTGGACTGCTTGCAAAAGGATTAGATGCAAGCACAATAGAGGACCTTAACAAGCCTATCCCTTCTTGTCCTATTAGATACCATGTCAATATCATCATTCGACAACATTTTGAGAAACATTCAGTTGTTGCACAAGCTCATACACTACATGGGTTGATCAAACATAGGAAACTAAAACATGCCACAAAGATTTTGTCTGTCCAAGTTGCTAAAAGGAAGAAGACACATATGAATGTCACTGGAAATATATCAAAGGAAATCACTATGTTTAGAAAATCAAGAAAATATGATGTTGGTGCTACATGTAGGGAAATTACAACTATTATTGTTGCATGAAGTACATTAAGACAACAAAAGTTGGCAACAATGTCAAAATTGCTCAGTATCTCAAGAAAACCATTGCACAAGCATACCAAATTTAGGGTTTGAGTGAATGAAAATGATAAAAAAATTTGTTGGAATCTTATCACCAGGAAACTATACCAAGATAGGCTTATGATGGAACACACTAAGCACATTGTAGACATTATAGAAGTTGCATTGTTCAAGGAATTTCAAGAAAGAAATCACCATGTGAAGATATCCATAAGGATTTTTCAGAAATTAAAGTCATGGTTTATTAGGCCTAATACAATCCATGAGAAGTGTTGTTATTGATATCATGTTGAATTTTAGCCTCATTATGGAACTTTCTAAGAATTTTACAAGAACTGTCATGGAAACCCTCCTCCTCCTACAATGTGTAATTTTGGTTCATCAATATTGTGCAAAAGAGAGCCAAAATAGTTGTATTAAAAGAAAATATGTATAGGTCGGAGAAGATGCACTAAACGTGGTGATTTAGCTTTTTTCCATAGGAACATTCATATTGATCCCAAGAAGTTTGGGATGTCAGATGTCACCATCACATGGAATCATTATGAGTATGTCATGGGAAATCAACCATCTTTTTCAACTCTAGCACCTAAGAGGATAAACTATGTTGAGGATGAGATTCCTATTTCACAATTCATGGGGGTGTTTGAAAGCCATATCTATAAATATATCAAATACTTGCACAAGTCCAGGTGGAAAGAAACTAAGTTTAATCATTCTCGTGAAGTATTTCAACGAGGCACAATCTTATTTTTGGTGGAATTTGCGGAGAATTACACATTTTCTCCTCACACAGTGATACAAAGTGATTTTTATGACTCAAACCAAGTGTCCATATTCATACATGTTTTGTATAGGCATGCAAAATTTAACCTTGATGGTAGGTATAACATTGACAAGTCATGTGATGTGATTAAGGAGTATCATTTTTACAGTAATGATGATCATGAGCATGACACATTGTTCATGCAACATTGCTTTGACCTGATTTATGAATCATTCAAAAAGAAGGAATATCATTCAGGAGGAAATATATATGATGAGATGGTTGTGTAGTGAAGTTAAAGTTAGCACACACTTTTATTGGTCGATCTAACTGCTCAAGAAGACAAAAAATCAACATAGTTGGAGAAACTTTGAAACAAAACATGGAAAGGGTGAGCATAATGGTTCGGGTGCTTGTGTGAAGCAAACACTTAGGAAGTACCAAATGATTCATGATGCAGATCAAATAAATTATCACTAGAGGTGATAAATCATTGTAGATCCTATTTAGGACATGAAGGTTACAAATCTATAAGGCTTGTGAATAGGTTCTTCTAGAATGTTGAACTTGGTGATGTGAAAGGAACAAGGGAATTACACTTAGTGTGGAGAAAATACATGGGGGGAATATTTGCTATCGAGACAAGAAAACTCACATGTTTTTGTGAGTTTTGCATTGGTGTTTATGGATGTAGCCTTGATCACTGTGAAAAACAAGGGTATGTGAATGGATGGAAATATGTCCCTCTTAATCCATAGGGACCTCATCTAATTACGATGTCGCAAGACATGCATGATGAAGAGGCCATCCTTTCACTTGATCATGAACAAGTCTCTGATATTGTACAAGAAGGTATGTGGCCCATGTATCATTAAAAATTTCATCTATAAATCGAAATCTTGAATGTATTTAACTAATACGTATTTTGTATTTTGGTTTTAGGCGATGTTTTTGTTGTCACTTCCCCCGCAGGAAATGAAGATAATGTGGCCTACTATTTTATGTGATGTACATAGGTGAAATGTAGGTTGGTAAGACCACGTGAAGATGGAAAATTCACATATCAAATTGGTGACATGGTTGTGATGGGTCATTTTCTGAAAAGGTTAGAAAACAAACTAATCACATCATTTATAGAGATTTTATGCCTAAGTATATATCTTGTCAATACATTCATCTAGCCATAGCATCTCATATCAATCTCATAGAAATAAAAGATAGAAAGGTGAACCAAGGAGATGGAAGATGATATAATCATACCATGAACGCATTATGGATACTTGCATTCTAATGAGCCATTGACCAGATCAGTAGATGATGCAAATGGCAAGCCCTGAAGATGAGTTTATAGTAGTCAAGTATAATCTAATCTAGTATAATATATCTCAGATTTATGATTTTTGTAATCTATAAATGTGACAGTTTAATACTCTTGTAGTTTTATATTTTTTAATAGAGAAATGTTTCCCTTTTATCTAGGATGGATTCATAATGGTGAACATATATGTTACATAAGTATACCAAATTTCAAATAGGTTTTATTTTTAGGGGTAATATCCTTATGTGAACCCCATAGATATAAAATTTAATTAAAATTTAAAATCAACAGGGACTTAGTTATAGCTTTAATTAAAAACAATTATCTTAAATTTTTTAAATGTAATGTGTATTTTATTCATGTTGATCATGAAAAAAAAATTATAGATCTATATACATGTCATACATATTTGGTTTCTAGAAAGTCCATATCAGTGTTCAACAACCAAGTTGATGTATAATTTTAATTAAAATGGAAATTCAACAGTCTAGGTTATGAAAAAAATTTAAATATGGTTATGTTATTAATAAATATGTCATGTGTCAGTTTGATATAAGACATGGAAATAGTTATACACATGCTTCATATTGGAATGTAAAAAATTTATATATATATATATATATATATATATATATATATGTATATATATATATATATATATGTATATATATATGTATATATGTATATATATGTATATGTATATGTATATGTATATGTATATATGTATATATATATATATATATATATATATATATATATATGTATATATGTATATATATGTATGTATATATATATATATATATATGTATGTATATATATATGTATGTATGTATATATATGTATATATATATATATAGATATATATATATATATATATATGTATGTATATAGATATGTATGTATATAGATATGTATGTATATATATATATATATATCTATATATATATATATATATATATATATATATATATATCAGGTTATGACTATTAAGCTCTTTTAGATAATCTCAAAAGAAATAAAATCAAATTAAACTTATTTGTAGTGTTATCGGGAAAAGTGTCTATTTAGAACGACTCTATCCCACTAAGGTGTGACAGCTACCTTAGAAACAAACAGAGAAAACTACTTTCGTATTATTCTTTATGAACTATAAACAAAGAGGAATAGGATGAACCAACCTGTGTCTTGCGCTAGTCCTTTGATCCAATCTCTCTCCTCTTCGACAGCATCTAGCTACCTGCTCCCTTACTTGCCCAACTTCACCAAGTACCTGTAAGATCAGAGAAGAATGAAACTATACAAAGACATGGGTTTATATTCATAAATAACTTAGGATCAGATTCAAGTTAACCATACAAATGTAGCAAGCATCAATGAAACACAAGCATGGAGAAGAAACTCAAATAGTTTTATTGATATACAAGAAGATCCAGGAGGAGTTACAACCGATGATTCCTGACCCAGCATCAACCTCCCAGCAAAGAAGTCCCTTCTTCAACCCCAACAAAGCATAGATCACCTAATTCTCTGATATGTATCTCAAAACCAACAGCAATTCCTTACAATGTGCAAAATTCCAGCTTCTGGATCTCTGGGATGAGGGATCCATATATAGATGTATGCAAGGAGGATGAGTCAGCTCATGATTTGATTAGTGGCTTCTCTCTATCAGTTCTTGCTTCCACTTGGAGACTGAAAGCCTCTTACTCATCCTTGGTCGAATTCAGTGAGGCAAGTGTCATTGGAGAAGATTCTGGAAGCTTCCATTATCTCTCCACCTTGCAGAATGACACTGCCATTTGTCATTTCCCGCTCAACGCACCCTGGTAGTGCATTTAGGTGCATTGCAACACACCTAGCTAGTGGATTTAGGTGCTATGCAACACACTTGGCTAGTGGAGCAGCTGAAATGATCCTGATTTGACTTATTCTGAGCAGTTTCTGGTGGAGAACTTCTGGGAGAAGCTGTAATTTGTTGACCTTGTTCCTTTAGGGGTTGGAACAACACTTTTAGGGACTTAGGAGCCCTTGGTTTATGGACATTTCATGCTTAGAGCTGTAAGGCACAAAAATGTCTATAACAGTTGCCCCCTAAAGTGTGAGGCCGTTTATCGGGTGAAATGCTTTATTAGGAGGATCCGAAGTTCTTTCAATGCTGGGAGGAGACCTGTAATAAGATAAAATACAATACATTATCTTCATACTGTTTTCATGATCTAGCTGAGGCGGGCATTCCCATGCTCAACTTTATAAATTCATTTTCATGTACATAGGACAGACAATCGTCTGATGGTAGACTGATGATTCTGATAGAGCCATCATCCTTTTGGTAGGATGATTATCTGTGCTGCAATGTTGTACATTTCAATGTCTTTATTTTCCTGAATATATATCGCAGCCCGGATGGATGAAACTAGATCCGGGGTCTTCAATCTCGTCCGATCTTCACTCGAAGTACAAGTCGATCCATGTGAGAAATGTTTTGAAGTCGAACATGGAAAGACATCGCTTGATTACCAATCAATGATGTAAACTATTAATAAGCGCGAGAGGAATCACCGATAATGATAATGACCCTCAAGGTACTGCAGTACAATTCACGTGGTGTGAATAAAGGACTTGGCGTCGAACACCACGCAAAATCTTTCGGTCGAAGGTCATTGATGTAAACCTGTCGCCGGAAGTGAGAAACTTGCCATTGAGGCATGCAAGCTTCAAAGTACTGAATGGGGTGTTCCTAGATCAACTTCTTGGATAATGAGCTGATGTCGACAAGAAGTGATCCGTCATAGGAGGGCCTTAATGAATCCCACATCAATGACACAGAACGGAGCAAATGATTTTGATGGACGTGAAAACGATCTGATGATATATGGTTCAGGGTGGCGGTCATGAAAGAATGGAGTATAATGTATGGTAGTGGGCGGGACACAGGTGGCCTTTCTAGATGACTTCTCTTGAACATGTTGGCGACACTTATGTGATGGATTGGTAGCATTAACCCCAAATGTGGATGGTATGGCGAGACCATGGCGATGTGACCGGTGAATGAAACAACCCAACCCGACTCGGTCACAGAGTGGAAGTGTCATGTTCAAGAGCGACTTGCTACCAATAAAGATTCTTTGAGTTTTCTTCCCAACTTTTTCCCCAGTCATCGCTGACTAGTACCTCTTTATTTTTGTCAAGCTTGAGGAGGATAACATATGCTTGTTCTATAATTTGCCCTTCGGGCAAACCCATCGCTATGTTTTAACGAGCCTAGCGATAGTGAAACTCGTTCTTGTCTAAAGACAAGTTTTTCGCTATTAACCTTTTTAACGAGTTTAACGACAAAGATAACTCAGTCCTTTTCATTTTTAGAGAGTCTGAAAAGGTACGTAAAGGTAACTCCAAAATTCCTTTTTCGTCACCTAATCCCTTAAGTCCGAAAAAGTATAAAACAATACAGAAGGGATGAATTTTCGATCGCTTTAACGAGCCGAACAAAACAAGTGCTCGATCTTTTTGTGCAATAATCCCTCAGGTCCAAAAAGATTAAAATCTAGAGGAGGGATAACACTTCCCGTCGCTTTAACGAGCTGGAAGGCTAGAACTCGGCAATCTTTTCATATTTTACGAGTCAGAAAAAGAGCTTAAAGAAGACTCGTCTTTTGAGGAGTGAGTGATAAAATGGGTAGCAGCTGATTCCAGGTAAGGTTTGGAATTTTCCAATCACGGCAGTGTCACAAGGATGGCTAGTGAAATCACTCTTCGCAGCTGTTCCTCAAAATGGGTAAACAATCAAATGGAGGTGAATGATCGGCCAATGGAAAAGTGGAGGTGACAGTGCAAACACGACCAAGGCTTTAATGGCTGAAGTACTACATTCACGGTGGTTATTTACCAGGGGATAGTTCATTTTTTAACGAGCTTAAACGTGGGTGGAAACATTTGCTCGGTGCGGGTTTATTTTTTAACGAGCTTGAACCTTGCGGTAACATTGCTCGATTAATCCAGTCATATGATAAGAATGTCTCATATAAAAACGACAACTTTTCGAGTGTTGCCCCACATCCTTTCTTTATGCAAGTTAGGAAACGACCAATCCTACGAGTTTAAAGGGTTAGAGGTCCTATAAATTTAAAAAAATAAATAGTCGCTCTTCGCTTGCACTCCAAAAGGTTTGCATGCCCCCATGTATAAAACAAAGTTTCAAGGTTACCTCTACTTCTTTCCACCAAAACATTTGTTTTACCGAGAGAGGCCTACCTCTTACAGGTTACCCAAAGATTTTTCTATTTACGATGTAAACAAAACACTTCTTCGGCTATGTTTCTCGAAATAAAAAAAGGTGAGTGATGATGCCCGCCAACTCACATAACTTTGACAAGAGAATCTTATTCTAGAATAACCCCTCTTCCAATCACGGACGGGGTACAGACTAGTCATATTCTCCCACGGAAACCTACCCTATACCCGAAGTTTTCCTGCCGAAGAAGACCAGGACGCATGCCCCCTGGGTTTCAGTCATATCCTTCCGAATTACTCGCGCTCATCGGGAGGACGGACTGGAGACCGAGACATTTCTTGTGTGAAAAGACCATTTAGGGATGGTATATGACTATTTGCTATGCGTGATCCGGGAAATGAAAGTTGGTCCACGAGCTTGACCACTCTTCCTTCGTGCGGAAAACACATTACTCTAAAGAGTGAGGAGACAATTGCTTCCATGCAATAAATATAGTCTCGTCCAAGGAGTAGGTTATAATCCAAGGGTCCTTGAACTACCATTACGTTCATGCGAACTGTCTTCCTTCTCAATGTTATGGGCACATCGGGAAGGATCCCTAAAGGTCGACTAGTTCCTTTATCAAAGCCTGTCAGATTTCTCATCTTAGGCAAAAGCGATGGCGAACCAAGCGCTTTCCAAGCAGTAGAGGAAAGGATACTCACAGAAGCCCCCTCATCTATGATGGTACCAGCCATGACCATTCTATATATTTGAACGATAATTCGGAATGGTACACTTGCTGGTAAACGGGGTCTGCCTAGTTGATTCCAGTCGAAGGAGACAACTAGGTTGCTTGGAGGTGGGACTGAATAGACGGCCGGGTATGGCTCTGACGAACTTCCTTCCTGCGGTAAAGGAACGGGTAGATTGCCCCCATGTTCGTCGGAGTCTGTGTTTATGAAGAGAATTTGGACGGTGTCATCCTTGTTCTCTTCAGTGATTGTATCATCTGAAGATGAAACCTCTGAAGGCAAGACTGGGTCAACTGCCGCCTCGACCTTTTGACTTTCATCTGGTATGGATCCAGATGGTTTATCTTCAATGATAGGTGCTTCAGCCGACCACCTGAGCGGGCCAGCTGGATTTTCAACTAGTGACGGACTTGGCAAGAGTTTTTTATATCCAGGAGGAAGTCGTAACGGTGAAACTGGACGGTCATCCAAAACTCTTTTAGCTTCGTCTAAGAAGGGACAACGGTGGACGGCATGATTGCCTTCGTACAGTTTACAGGGAAATCTAGCTTTCCGTTTTTGTCCTGGGGCTTCACTTTCACTAGTTGATGGTGTGCTTTCAACATGATCATCAGAGGTTGACGACACCGGGTTGTGCAAACGAGGAGACCAGTCCTTTAGTATCCGAGGGATGCAAGGACAATCTCTGTGAAGGTGGTCTCCTTTGCAAATGACACATGGCGATTTAGGCCTGGTCGGTGCAGTGTGTGGATTTTCGTTAGACAACACTCATTTTCCCACATTCACCTTTGGCTCCTTCTTCTTCTTCTCTTTCTTCTTCTTTTCCTTCTTCTCCTTAGGAACTTGGATTTTAGCTTTACCAGCTCCATCAAGCAAAGAGGAAGGAGGAGAGGAAGAATTAGAGGAAGTAGAAGGCTGGTGGGCAACTCTGGACTCGTCTAATTGCTGATTCGATTGTTCAGGAATAGTGGTGTTCTGAACGACAGAGGTTGAGAAGAGCCATGCAGGCAAACCAATTGTCAGTCCTGGAAGCGCCAATGTGGCCATATGGGGTGCACCAACATCTCCCCAAGAGGAGAAGGGACTAGGATTTCCACCAAGGGGAATCCCTTGGTTGGTAGGCTCCATTTTCTCAACCCAAGATCAACGTAGGAAAGGGGTATGAATATTCCGTTTAAAATAAATTTTAACACACTTTGACACAACTTGTTTTTTCAGTTTTTAAGAGTCGAGAAAAAACAAAAGATGACTCTAGTCTCCTTCGATTTTTAATGAGCCTGAAGTGACAAGTGCTCAGATGGACCTTTTCCGTTAAGGAGTCTGAAAAGGAACGTAAGGGACTGCTCTGGAGGTCTAGGTAGAGGGAGTACCAAACCAATCGCAAAACTGCAGAATACTTTTTACGGTACGGCAGTCAATCTTCCCGAATGCTATGTTCGGTGCATTGCGATCAGTAGGGCGGCCGACACGGCTTCCTATGGATAAAAGGTTTTAAGCCTATAGGGGTCTCCCAATATATACTCGACAGTACGTGGGAGCACAAGTCCGTACTGGCACTTATCGTCTCAAAGTGGAGGAATCACCCAACCATCAGTGAGGACAACAGTTACCAGGCTTTACGACGCCGGAATACGTCTCTAGCCTAGACCTCTAAATGTTGTGCGTTAAGTTCCAAAGCATTGTTAAGTTCATTGAATTTATTTTAAGTTGATCTTTCTTATGAATTTTGCCTTTTGGGATCACCACGAGATGTAGATGTAATTCCTAAAATGAAATCTAAAGATGATAAACAAACTTTTATCTCTTTTCAGCAATGAAAATCCTAGCTACTAGGGGAAAAGAAAGACACAATCTTTTCTCAAAGAGCAAAGAGCACACTGTAAATGCACTTTCCTAAATCAAGAAAAACAGAGTGTCAATATGCAAATGCACATGCATGTATTTTCTTTTCACTTTCTTAATATTGATGCCTAAAAAGAAAGTTGATGTACAAATTTGAATTTGCTTTCAAGCGACACACATAAACAAGCTTCTTTTCGGAATCAAAAGGTAGAGATGATTACGACACTTTATGATTTTGAAATAAATACTCGTTTCGACACTAGAAAGTCACAAATTCAAACCAAAGGCAAAAGTAAAAGCATAATCGATTATCAACAGCAAATAAACTTTATCCTATGATAAAAAATCGACACTTGCGACAGATCTAAATCAAAGGACGACAGTACGACTATTATACTTTTGCAATGGAAAACTGTAAACGACTCAACAAACACATAAAAACATCTACAGTTCTTTTGTACAACTGAGGCAGAATATCAGTAAGGAAAAGGGGTCTGAAACAGTCATATATTGATCACAGGCTGCAAAAATTAGAGACAAAACTGGAAGAATGAAGCAAAGAACCTCAGTTGCACAAGGCTAGGCTGATCATCGCACCTGTTACACAGAGAAACTGCATTGCAGCGTAGGTAGCCCTCTCGGGAAGTGCGTTGAAATGCAGAACCTCTTCACAGAGCCTGCGCTGGGGCAGAAACGAGAATTCTATCTGGGTTCTGGGTCACAGTTTGCAGTTTAATCTATGGTTTTTGGCCGAGTAAAAGCAATCAGTAATGCACAATCAGAGATAGATCTAAGGGGGGTCTAAGAGTTATCACAAGGGCAATCAGTTAGTTTATGAATCAGTTGTTCAAATCATAAACTGATCCAGTGAATGGATTGAAGTAGTAGATGTCTACTTTGCATTTGTTAATGGCAAATGCAGTTCGATTGCTACTTATAAGTTTATGAAATAAACAACAAGAGAAACACAAACAAACTAATTAGACACGATCCCCAGTGTAGTCGCCATTTTGTTATCGGGAAAAGTGTCTATTTAGAACGACTCTATCCCACTAAGGTGTGACAGCTACCTTAGAAACAAACAGAGAAAACTACTTTCGTATTCTTCTTTATGAACTATAAACAAAGAGGAATAGGATGAACCAACCTGTGTCTTGCGCTAGTCCTTTGATCCAATCTCTCTCCTCTTCAACAACATCCAGCTACCTGCTCCCTTACTTGCCCAGGTTTACCAAGTACCTGTAAGATCACAGAAGAAGGAAACTATACAAAGACATGGGTTTATATTCATAAATAACTTAGGATCATATTCAAGTTAACCATACAAATGTAACAAGCATCAATGAAACACAAGCATGGAGAAGAAACTCAAATAGTTTTATTGATATACAAGAAGATCCAGGAGGAGTTACAACCAATGATTCCTGACCCAACATCAACCTCCCAACAAAGAAGTCCCTTCTTCAACCCCAACAAAGCATAGATCACCCAATTCTCTGATATGTATCTCAAAACCAACAGCAATTCCTTACAATGTGCAAAATTTCAGCCTCTGGATCTCTGGGATGAGGGATCCATATATAGATGTATGCAAGGAGGATGAGTCAGCTCATGATTTGATTAGTGGCTTCTCTCTGTCAGTTCTTGCTTCCACTTGGAGACTGAAAGCCTCTTACTCATCCTTGGTCAAATTCAGTGAGGCAAGTGTCATTGGAGAAGATTCTGGAAGCTTCCATTGTCTCTCCACCTCGTGGAATGACACTGCCATTTGTCATTTCCCGCTCAACGCACCCTGGTAGTGCATTTAGGTTCGTTGCAACGCACCTAGCTAGTGGATTTAGGTGCTATGCAACGCACTTGGCTAGTGGAGTAGCTGAAATGATCCTGATTTGACTTATTCTGAGAAGTTTCTGGTGGAGAACTTCTGGGAGAAGCTGTAATTTGTTGACCTTGTTCTTTTAGGGGTTGGAACAACACTTTTAGGGACTTAGGAGCCCTTGGTTTATGGACATTTCATGCTTAGAGCTGTAAGGCACAAAAATGTCTATAACATGTAGTTTACATATTGACATCTAAATTAAAATCATTATAATTTAACATACATTGATTGTGCACTAAAAGACAGCTTCTACAAGCCAATATGACAACTAAAACTGCTATTTTGTAATATTTTACTTCTTGAATGTTCTTAATTGAAGGTCTTAAGATAAGGAATTGATTCAAATACTTGAATGAACAAATAAATTTAGGAAAGTGCATAAAATTATAGAAACATATCATTACTTGTTTAAATTAACATACATCGACTGCACTAAAAGACACTTTCTATGAACTCAATATTAAATTGATGTACATGATATATTTTAGTTCATTTTAGGTATCAAAGTGACTTCCATGATAGTAGTATTGTACTTATTTCCTTAGTCTATGAAACTAGAATTCAAAATTTTTATTTTGTAAAATTTTACTTCTTGAATGTTCTTAATTGAATGCTTTAAGTTAAGGAGTTGATTGAAATATTTGATAGCCAACTAAAGTTACAAAATTTTATGAAATTATCTAAAAAAATATCATTAAATATTTTTTGGTATATTAAATTCCAATACATATGACCTATATCATGTATTATTACTAAGATCATGTAGATGACCTCAAAAGAAATAAAATTTAATAAGACTCATTAGTTGAACATTACTAGTTGAAGACATATTTTAAAATTGAATTTAAAATGCATTTATGTTATGCAACCAACTCATATAAAAGATAGATCAATGGCCTTAAAAGTATCCTCTTCGAGGGGGAACCATCTTTACATTACATAAGTGAACAATTTACAGATGATTCAAGTGATAAGACCTCCTTGGTATATATAGGAGTCTCGGGGGTAAAAATATAATGAGAGCCTACATAAAAATAATAATATAAGGGCACAACAATACCAATAGTGGGCTTCTATGGGGCACAACAATAACAACATAGGGGATACATGGGCACAATAATAATAATAGGGGGCTACACTAATAACAATAAAGGGAATACACTAGTATTATAGGGACCTAACTTGCCCCTCTCCTTCAAAAAAGTGTTGTATTAAATATTTGAGTAGTTCGGGATACTTCTGTATAAAATTCTCATCCTCCCATGTGGAATCTTCAGTGAATGAGTTCTTCAACTTAATGAGATACTCTAAAATTACTTGATTCCATAGTTTTCGAGTTGTTATTTTTGTGAATTCTTCAGGCTCAAATATGATTTTTCCTTCTTCATCAAGTTATGGAAACAATGTTTGAAAACAAAAATTGGTTGAGGCTTTGGAGGAATTTGCGGATACGAGCTCTGCAACCAAAAACCTAATGGTGGCCATGTGGTAAAATCGAAGGGGAGGAACCAAGCAAAGGCTAGGGTGTAGACAACATAGAGCTACAGCAGCAGACAAGGTAGACACCTGAGAGACACAATCATGACAGAAGAGGTCAGGAGGGAAGAGATCCCCTCCTATCGGGATACGGTGATAGGGGAGGGTCAGAATAGTTAGTGGGCAAAGGAGAAACAAAACGCAGGCCCGGTTCTGGGAGCGACTTGGCAAGTGCGCAGAAGGGGAAGATGCCTGCCATGTGCAGAGGAGAAACCCAAGTTTGTGACTCCATCAAATAAACTGGAAAGGTACAGAAGTTACATGAAATACCACTCCCTTATCTGCAAGTTTGTTGGTGCATGGCCATCTAAACGAGACCTTACCAAGTGGATACAACAAAAATGTTAGCCCCAAGGACACATTGAGCTAAAATTGGGAGTGAAGGTCTTCTTCACGGTAATCTTCTCTAACCTACATGATAAGGAAAAAGTGTTTGAAAATGGGCCTTATTTTTATTATAATGTTGGTCTTTTTATGAGGTATTGGGAGGAATGCTACAACCCCGATAAGGAAAAATTTCTAGCAGTGCCAGTCTGGCTTCGATTTTTTGGGCTACCCATAGACTTTTGGGACCCGGAAATATTGGAAGGGATAGGGAACACAATAGGAAGTTTTGTGAAAATAGCAAAAACCACGAAGAAAGGAAGGTATATATCGTATGCCAGGATATGAATCTATATGAAATTAGCAAACCCTATCCCAGATTCAGTGGAACTAGAATATCATGAAGAAGTCTGGCAGCGAAACCTAGACTAGGAGCATATACTGTTTAGATGTCGTAGATGCCATGAACATGGACATCTAGTTAAGGATTGCCCGATTACTATGGAAGAATAAGAAAGGAGAAGTAATATGCAGAAGGGAGGGCCAGTAGATCAGGAAGGATTCCAAGAGGTGAAAAGTAAATGGAAAATCACCAAGGTAAACCACAAGGAGGACAAGAAGGAAAAACAAACAATCATAGGGAAATCAAACAGCTTTGAAATATTACAGGAACAGGGAGAAGAGGAGGACCAAACCATGCAAAATCAAGATGATAAAGAGTTAGAAAATAGCTCAAGTAGTGAAAGAGCTCACATAAAGAGGAAAGCCTCGAGCGAGGTCGCGGACAAAGGCAAGGAGTAGGAAGAACTGGTAGAACAGATGGAGATAGACATGGAGACAATCAGGGAAGATCTTAGTCAGGAAGAAGAAGTCCTAAGAAAACTACTAAATGAATGGAGGAATTTGGACAAGAGGTTTATCCCGGAAGACGAGAAGAGGTTGTATGCAGAAACCTTTCAGCAGTACAAAGCTAAACAGGAAAAAGGTAAAGCGGCGCCGGAAGAATACCAAGAGAGCCAAAAGGAAAGCAGAACAGATCAGCAAGGACAAGGCAAGGGGGGGGAAAACGAGGATGGAAAAATATTAAATATTCTATCCAACTAATCGGAGAAATGCTGGTAAACACAGGAAGAGTGGTTCCGCTGTTAGTGGTGTTTCAAAACTTATCTCAAACCCCTCAATGATTTTGACATCATGGAATATTAGAGGCTTAAACAACAAAGGGAAGCAGAGACATTTAGCGGCAAGACTGAGGAAGGACAAACCACATATAATGCTAATCTAGGAAACTAAAATTTCAGGCCAGAAGATGGAGGAAATTCTCAATAAAATAAACCTAAGATATGAGAAAGTAATCATAGACGCTAAAGGAAGTGCGGGAGGAATAGCAGTCATTTGGAATCTAGCGAAAGTCCTATCAGACTGGTGGATAGGAATGCCCAGAATCCTGACTGGCAGATTCAGACTCATTGGGCAAAGTGAATGGGTAGCTGTGTTGGCAGTCTACGGGCCCCATACCCCGACAGATCATGGCCTCTTCCTTAGTCATTTGGAAAAACTCAAAAATATGCACCAGGAGCAAACGTGGGTTATCACAGGCGACTTCAACTTGATAACCTCCAGAGAAGAGAAGAAAGGAGGCATTAGCAGGGAAGAACTAGAGATGGAAAGATTCAGGGATGTCCAGACAGATTTAAGGATGGTAGATATACCAACAATAAATGGGAAATTCACCTAGAACAATAGAAGAGGCGAGAACAAACAAATAGCGTCAAGATTAGATAGATTTCTAGTCTCTGAGTATATAATAGGTATGAACATTTTTTAAGAAGCCTCCATCCTCCCCTCTATAGGGTCATATCATTGGTCAATCAAACTAGAAATAGCTATGAATAACCAAAATAAAAAGAGACCTTTTCATTTTGAATCCTTTTGGCTAAGAGATCCAGACTTCTTAGACAAAGAAAGAAAATGGTGGTAGGAAAGCAAGATGGGAGTGGAAGGTCGGAACAAAATGCATGCGTTCCAGTTCAGACTCAAAGACATAAAGGGAAAAATTAAGAAATGGAACAAGGAAGAATTTGGCAACATACAGCAAGAGAGAGGAAAACTACAGACTAGAATGGCAGGAATACAACAACAAATCATTGAGGAAGAAAGAAGCGAGGAGTTGGCTGAGGAGGAAGGTAGGTTAATCAATCAAATGGAGGAAAGACGCAACCAGGAAGAAATTCTATAAAAACAGAAATCACGTGTCCAATGGTTGAAATATGGGGAAAATAACTCCAAATTCTTCCACAAAGCGATGTTGAATCACAGACAGCACAATCGAATATTTTCACTGAAGGATAGTAAAAGAAATAGAGTGCTACAGCAGAAAGATATGGAGAAGCTCCTAGTGGACTATTTCAAAGGGATCCTAATAGAACCAAACATTAACAGGGAAGAGGAAATTGACAAGGTTTGTGAACATATTCCTAAAAAAGTAACTAGAGAAGAAAATCTGGCTCTGCTCAGGGTAATTACAAAGGAAGAAGTGGAGGAAGTGGTGAACAAAATGGTGAAGAATAAGGCCCTGGGACCTGATGGCTTCACCATTGAGTTTTACCAAGCAGCCTGGAGTTTCATGGGTGACGACCTGCTGGACTTAGTGGAGGAATCAAGGTGTACAAAACGCATGCATCAGGGACTGAATGCTACCTTCTTGGCCTTGATTCCTAAGAATGGAAATTCGGACAAACCATAGGGATTCAGACCAATATCCCTCTGTAATGTCGTGTATAAAATATTAGCAAAAATTATGGTGAATATACTCAAGCCAATTCTACCTAACCACATAGCTCAGGAACAAACCAGTCTTGTTAAAGGAAGGCAGATAACAGACAGAATTATAGTTGCCCAGGAAGTAATCCACTCCCTGAAAAATTCTCAAAATTCAGGCATGCTAATCAAATTAGACCTGGCTAAGGCTTATGACCGCCTTAGTTGGGTGTACCTGGAAGGCATCCTCAAAGCCCACGGATTTGATGAGAGATGGGTGAAATGGATCCTGTCTATGGTGAGCACTCCGGTGATGTCAGTCATGTTGAATGGCACCCCCACCGAAGCTTTCAACCCCTCGTGAGGGCTAAGACAGGGAGATCCCCTGTCTCCATTCCTCTTCATCTTGGCAGTGGAAGGATTGAGCAGGCTGGTAAAAGCACAAGTAGCCAGGGACCAGATAAAGGGGCTGAGAATCTGTGGGAATGATCTCCCCGTAACACACCAGCAATTTGTAGACGATGTAATGATGTATGGGCAGGCCACACTCAAGGAGGCCCAACAGATTGTCAAAACCTTATATGAGTTCACTCAAGCTTCCGAGACTGAGATTAATAAAGAGAAATTAGAAATATTTTTCTTCAACACTCAGCTAGTGGCCCAAAGATTTCTGGCATCCATAATGGGATTTAGAATTGGAACTTTTCCAACAAAGTACCTGGGTATTATGCTTAATGAGCACCAATTTAGGGCCACTAACTCGGTACCCCTAATAAATAAAATCAGGAAAAATATGGATAATTGGACCTTTCGGTCGCTGAATACTCCCAGTCGACTAATTCTCCTAAAATTAGTTCTACAAGCTATTCCAATTTATCAGATATCAAGCCAAGCTATCCCCAAGTCCATCAGTCAAAATCTAGTCGCCATGTTCAAGAAATTTCGTTGGCAGGGCACCAACAAAACCAGAAAATGGGCCTTATTATCTTGGGAGTGGCTTAGCAAGCTAACCAAAGACGGAGGATTAGGTTTGAGGGACCCCTATGTTCTCACCAAGTGATGGGGGAAAATATTTGGTGGAGATGCACACAAGGTGGCCAAGACTTATGGAAGGCAATCTGGGAAAGGAAATATGAGGCAGCGAAGGAACCAGAAGACAAGATGAGAAGTCAGACAGAGGCCAAAGGCTCTACAATTTGGAACCTGGCGAGGAGTAACAAAGAACTGATAAGGGAATATAGCTTTTGGGAGATAAAGCCAGGTTTTGGGAGGAATCCTGGCAACAACGTGAAAGGCTCATCCATAAGGAAGCCCTTCAAGTCATCCAGGCTTTCACCTCCCAGGCAGACGGGGATGTTGTTGGCAAATTTTGGAAACCAGGTATAGGCGCATATTGGCGTAATTGGAAATAGAAGGAGGATTGGGTAGTGGCCCCTGACTCTGACAGATGGCAAGATTACTACAAGGAAATGGCATCCCGTAAAGTGGCAAACAAAACAGGGCAAGACATCCTAAGATGGGGCACCTGAATACAAGGAACCTTCACTATAGCAGAAGGGTATTACTTAAAAGCTAATCTGAATGAACAAGCAGAGACAAAGAAATGGAAAAACCTATGGAAAATAAAGCATTGGCTGAAATTTTCCTTCTTTGTCTGGATTATGTTACATGGCAGGGCGCTTACCTGGGACCAACTTCAGAGGAAAGGGAGGTAGGGACCATCACAATGTGCGCTTTGCAATGCACAGGAGGAGTCAATGGAACACTTGATGAACAGATGCACTATCAGCAACACCCTGTGGGACAGACATTACAAGATGTTTGAGCAACGTCACAGAAATTACCAAAACATCATCAATACGTTAGAAAATTTGCCAAGGAAACCTTAGAAAAACCTGGTGGTAAATCGTGCTTGGCTGCTATCCATTGGGTTCATGCTCTAGAACATATGGAAGGCATGAAATAGTGTGATCTTCAAAGCAAAAAAACACACCACGACAGACATATGGGATCAAATAATCAGGAACATGAGAGAAACAATTTTAACGGAACGCTGGAAGGAAGAAGATTTGAAGCCTTCACTAACAGAAGCATAGATTTTGTAGAGGCTAGAAATAACCTAGAGTATGATATGCAGTGACTGAAGAAAAGACCAAGTCAAAGAGGTGGTAGAAATCAAACAGTACAGGCACCTCCCACAAGGATTTTCAAAACTAAATTTTGATGGGGCGGCCAAAAACAACTCAGCAGAAGCAGGCATCGGGGGGGTCTTTAGGAATGACAGAGGAGAAACCTTGAGAATCTTTGAGATGGACTATGGGGAGGTGACAAATAATGAAGCGAAACTGCATGCGCTGAAGCACGGAGTTAAAATTGCGATTCAGGTAAAGGTCAAGAGTCTCCAAATTGAAGGTGACTCAAAATTGGTGGTGGATATGGTGAGGCAATTGCAACAGAAAAAACCAGTGGAAAAAATAAGTAAGAGTTGGCGAACAGCGTGGCTCATCAGCAAAATTGGGAAGCTACTTACCAAAATATATTATCTGATCCCCACCCATGTTAGACGCTCATGCAATCACCCAGCAAACTGATTAGTGAACTGGGGAAGTCAGAACAGGGTATGATGATAGACAGCGAAGGAATGGAACTGCTATTCCCGAAGGAGCGTGAACAATTAAAACAACTTCTCGACGTCGATAAGGGTGGCCACGGAAACTCCAAGGAAAATGTCTAGGAAAAGCTGGTACATGGCAGATGCGCAGAAAGATTACAGCGGGTGGGGATGGATAGTATAATCGTGAGAAAGGACAGGGGTGGTACAAGTGATGGAGCAGGATGTTGGCTAGTTGAATTGTTTATTAATTAAACAGTCAATTACCATATTAATTTGTCAACCTGGGAAAGTCTTTTATTTCAAAGGCTACCGCGTGCTGTATGCACTTAATTCTAAAAGCATTAAAAAGCTGTAGTATACACGATTCTGTTTCTGTCAAAACTCCTTACTCTATGTTATAACAGTATATTGCAAAAATGAAAGCAGTTAACTAAGAATACAAATCTGAAAAGAGAAGTAATGGCTGCTCTGTTAGCAAAGGACCAGGACCCTATCCTCAGTATAAGGATGTTTAGCACCTGCCCCTGTAACCAGATTGCTAATACACACAACAATTCTAATTCACCGGTGAAGTATTCTTTTACAACTTCAAGAAATTAACAGAACAGAGTACCAGCAAAAAGGAAATTATCAGAGGTAATGCTACAGAATCCAAACAGAGTACCAGCAAAAAGAAATTACCAAACACACTTACACACTTGACAGAAAATAAATGGGTGAATCTTGTGAGGAAGGTGGGCCCTGTCCCTCTCACAAGATTCCCCAGAACACAAATGTTGGATTAGGTGCTCAGAACAATTTTCTATTCATCTGCCAAAAGATCTAGTTACAATAAAAATTCAGACTTTGCTGTTGTTTTTCAAAATTTCCCTTACAAACTGTTTTTCTCTCCCCCCCTCTAATGTAGATGTCTCCTCTTTATAGAGGAGACATCTATTACAATAGACTGTCATAGTTCATTCAGTTAAACCTTTTTGTCAAAAATAAGAAATCCATCCTTGTTACAGGATGTTGTTACAACAGTGTGACAGTGTATTCTTTCTTGGGTCTCTTACTGTTACACAGCTGGTAACCGAACTTCAACCGTCTTCTTGGAATCCTCGCACTATCCTTTGCCGCTTCCCCATTGTTGCTTGTTTAGTAAACTCATGCTGTTCCTGACGTTTTTAGCAACTGTAACCGTGTTTTTCCCTTTTTGGACAGTTGCTGATCGTGTTGCGTCAACATGGAACTCTGGCGATCTTCTGATAGTTGCCATTTGTTATTTCCGTTATTCCAGTTGTTGCAAAATAACGTTTCCCTGCTTTAGATAGTTGTTGTTGCTGGTGCTGTAGCAACTGCGTAGTTGCTGTTTCTGGTGTTGCAGCAACTGCGTAGTTGCTGTTTCTGGTGTTACAACAACTATGAATTATAATTTATGCAGACTTTAGACAGTTCAATGGTTACTTAGCAACTTGGTTAACTTTTCCAAAGATAAATATAAAGATAACATGAATATGTAATGAATAATTAAAAACATAGTCATGCGGAGAGTTACTTCATACCTTGGGATGATTAGGTCATTATGTAATCAAAGCTTTCAATTTATTAACTGAAAAAGGGTAATATTATAGCAAAAATACAAGGTCAAAATTGGTCAATTTGGAGTCCTAACATCCCCCCCAACTGAAGAGATTGCATGTCCTCATGCAATGCTTACTCTGAATCTGAGTCGGAGCACTGGGATGAACAGTGTAAATTACTGAGATAGTAGCTATAGAAAGTGGTATCAAACTTGTCTCTGAACCCACAGACAGTTTGTAGTTGCCTCCATGTTGCCGCCTCTTCCTTTTTGGATAATCCAAACTGACCCTTGTATTGCTGACCAGATAACCATAGAAGTGGAAATTTAAATCTGTAGCCAATCCAATTTTTAGCACATTGTTGCATACATCTAACATAGTAAGATACCCTTGAAATTGCTGCCTGTAAATTAGGTGGATTCTAGGGGTGATACTCCTGCCTCTCCTTGGGACAGTTTTCCCAGAATAGGTTGTTGGCTTTAATAGCCAAAGGTGCCTTGGTTCTCACATAGTGTTGGCAATCTCGTAGGACCACTGCTTGTAATTGCCTAATGTGATCCTTCATTGCAGGTTCACTTAACATTCTTTGGTGCTATGCAATGAAGGTCGCTGCATTTTGAGGTTCAGCCCTAATCCAAAGAAGGCAGTTCTGTTCATTATGTTGTGCTGAGATAAAAGCGTTTTGCCAAGTAAGTTGGTTGGCTAAAAAGGAAATCAAAGCTCTGAGCTGTATGTCGCCAACAAGAGGGAGTATGTTCATGTTTCTCTCTTCGGACATGGCTTCATTGTGGAGATAAAGCTCGCACAACATATTCTGATCATTTTTGGGTGCCTCTGCAAAGGTTTCAATAAATTGTTCTGATGTAACCACCTGATGAGGTCTACCTTCTCTGACTGCCTTTATCTATAAGAATGTTAGTCATTCCCTCAAAAATGTTGCATAGTTGAAAGAGGGTTTCCTTGTGGCAAGTATTCTTTGAAACAACTCAAACATCTGGGACAGTCTAGCTTTTAGTTCCTTAATTTCTTTGTACTGAGCTTTAGACTGCTCAAGTGCTTCCTAGTTCTTATATGCATAATTGAACCAGATTCCCTTTTGCTGTTGGAATGCTTTGCCTTATGACAGCTCATATTCCCTCCACCATTTTGCTTTTAATTCTTGAAAACTAGCGGTCTCTATGCATGCATCACTAATAGAGGGAGATTCTGTTTGTGTAAAGGCATCAACAATAATTTTATGTTCTGTGATAATTGGAGTAGGCCGGGGTGATTCGATGTCTTCCTTTCCATTTTCAGCTACTGTTTCTTCTTCTTGTTCTATATTCTGTACTGATTCCTGTGTAACTGCTTCTTCTTCTTGTTCCATGGCAATTTGGGTAGGCCAGGGTGAGTTTATGTCTTCTTTTCCATTTCCTCCTGATTCCTGTGTTACAACAAATCCTTCTAATTCTTTCTTCACACTTTTTGGAGATCCTGATGGTTCTTGTGTTACAGCAGGTTGTTCTGTTTTCACCTATATAGTTTTTGGAGAACTTGCTGGTTCTTGTGTTATAGTGAGTTCTTCGGTTTGCTCCTGTATAGTTTCTGGAGAGCCAGCTGGTTCTTGTGTTACAGCAGGTTGCTCTGTCTGCTCCTGCACCTTTTCTGGAGAGCCTGTTGGTTCTTGTGTTACAGCAGGTTGCTCTGTCTGCTCCTGCACCTTTTCTGGAGAGCCTGCTGGTTCTTGTGTTACAGCAGGTTGCTCTGTTTCAGCAGAGGGTTGTGGTGGTTCTGTTTTTGCTTCTGCAGCAGGTTCTTTTGTCTCAACTTTAGTCATTGGTTCTACAACTACCTTGTATCCTGCTTGAGTATATATCTCACCACAATTGGCGCACATATATTCATTCTCCTTACTCTTCTCTGCTGCAGATGCTACTCGTGCTAAAATGTGCAGGCTAAATTCATTTTGGTAGGCTTCCTTGACCCTTATTATTTCCTCCTGGTAATCCTGAATTTGGGATTTTAGAAATTCAATTTCTTCCTGCAGGGCAGATATGGTAGGCTGAGCTTGTGGAGCGGTAGGTTCTAGTGGAGGCAGAGGTTGTGCTTCAACATTGATTTGATCACTTATACCCCCAACAGGTGGTTCTTGTGTGTCACCTGGGGTAGTGGCTGTTTCTTGTGTTACAGCCGCTTGGCCAATATTACCTTGGGTGTCAGCAGCTGGTTCTTGTGTGACAGCTGCCTTAAAAGATGATGTCACGACACTGTGAACACTCTGCATCTCAACCTCCGAGGGTGAGGGAGTTTCCAGGGCTGGTGGGAATGCGGGTTTTTAACATGAAGGGTGGTGAGCTGGGGAGGGTGTGGCTAGGAGATTCAGCTATTACAGACGACTGAGTCCTTTGCTTGGGTAGAGAAGCAGGGAATTCAGAAATTTTTCTTTTCAGGCTGGCTTTCTTTAAAATAGGGGCAGTGGCAGAAATAGCAGCTGCTTTAGTCGAAGCCCTAGTTCTTCTTCTTTTTGGTGGGGTTTCATTTTTCTGCTGCATTTTTCGTTTGAGAAGGGTAACAGGGATGTTATCATCAGAGTCATCGGTAGAAATATCAAGTATGGGAATGGATGGGTTGGTTCTATTGGGGGATGGAGTTGTTTCCGCGGGTATTTCTACTGCTGATTGTACATTTTCAGCAACTTGTGAGGGTGTTTGCTGGAGGACTTCCTCGAGCATTTGTTCTGAAGTATCGTCTATTTGCTGAGGGATTTCTTCGGGTATTTGCTCTGGAATGTCCTCTATTTGCTGAGGGATTTCTTTGGGTATTTGCTCTGGAATGTCCTCTGTTTGCTGAGGGATTTCTTCGGGTATTTGCTCTGGAATGTCCTCTGTTTGCTGAGGGATTTCTTCATCCCGCTAAGGTATGTCCTCAGCTTGGTGAAGAATTTCCTCTTCCTGATGAGGAATTTCCTGTTTTGGCTAAGGGATTTCTGCCTCTTGATGGGGATTAATGGGGGGTGGGGGGTTATTTAAGGCGAGGCCTCTATTTATCAACAATTGAGCTAGACGGTAGTGTTTCAAGGAAAGAAGCGGACGCTTTGCGTTGACAGTGTAACGTGACATATTTTTAAGACATCCCAATAGATAATATGGCATATTTATCAACTGACAATTCCTCAAGTGATTCAACAAGACGAAATCGTGCTGGTAAATTACCTGGTACCAGCCTTCGCACGTCAGGTATTGCTTCACAAATTCAGCAACTTTCGGCCACGGTTGAGGCAATGACTGAAGTGCTACGCCTCTGCCCTTGGGTTCCACCTGCTCGCCTGGTTGAAGAAAATCCTGCTGTGCATTAAGGATCAAGTGCTTCCTACTGAACCACCGTGTGCCATTAGCTGGTAGCTCGGTAACTTGGGCTATGACTTCCTCCGTGACTGGGATTTGAACTCCCTGAACGACAGAAAATCCCTCTGTTAAATTGCATGCAAACTCGAGGACTTGTTGTGCGTCAAACTCTGGAAGTCTCCTAAAATAATCTAGCCATCCCGCTTGTAGAAAGATTTGATAAACCTCGGGATAGAGCTCAAGAAGTGTTGTTGTGCCAGGTTCGTATGTGATGAGATTTCCTCCCATAGCTGCTGTTTCAGTGAAAATTCTCAGTTCAGAGCCGAGCTTCCAAGTTCAGTTCAGAGTAAATCGTTGCAAATGGTAACATGCCGTGATGGGATGACTTTTACATATTACCGGGAGAGTTAAGGGCGGCGGCAGTTGGCGTACTATACAATTATGAGAGTGCTTTGGTAATCCCCCCCAAAAGCTATGCATAAGTGATATGATTGGAAGTACAATTATTCGGTAGTCCTATCAGCATCTCCACATTAACTATTATTTAATGTCCATACATAATCATGCGTACCTTTATGTTTTACCTTTTTGGTTGCTGCGTCGAAAAGTCTTGTCTTATCTTTTGCTGGATCCATAATGATTAAAGCGGGTCTAAAAGTATGAGAATACCATCGATTTTTAATAATAATGACGGGAAGTAATGGTGAAGAATTGTAATCATCATAGTGTATGGCTGGTTCTTTTGGTAGGAAATGGTTTATTTTATAAAAACTCATTTCTTTGGGGGTTGAAGTGGAGAGACTGGTGCTTTTATAAATGAGAGAAATACTGAAAAAGGTATTACGGGATCGGGAAGTGGTGTTGCAGCAACGGGGATTGGTGTTGCAGCCACTGGAAATGATGTTACATCAACAGGAAAGGTGTTGCAGCAACAGGAAGTGGTGTTGCAGCAACGGGAAAAGATGTTGCAGCAACAGGAATTGGTGTTGCAGCAACGGGAAATGGTGTTGCAGCAACAGGAAATGGTGTTGCAGCAACAGGAATTGGTGTTGCAGCAACGGGAAATGGTGTTGCAGCAACGAGGCTCCCAAGTCCGCAAAGTGATTCCTTTGAAGCTTTTGTTCTCAGCTATTTTCCAAAGCTAAAATATGCAAAATACTGAAATGTAATATGACAACCCTTGGCAGGGATTATTAGTTGAAAAGAATATCTAATCTAAAAATGCATAAATAAATAGAAATTTAAGTGCCTTGAGGGACAGCAAGTTCCCCTAGGAAAGCATAGTGTTTAATTGCCATGCAAGTGGCTTTAAAATCTTCTTTAGAAACAAGCCGGTGATATAAACGGAGTCGATACCCATTCACTAGTAGTGGTGTTCTACTATCATCAATTGTTAAAAGTCTGACTGTCCCATTTGGAAAAACATCATCCACTTCATAAGGCCCTAACCACCTTGTTCTTAACTTACCTTGGAAATTCTCGAAACGGGAGTCATAGAGTAGAGCCCAGTTACCTTTCTGGAACTGCTTTTGCTTGATGGTTCTGTCATGCCACCTGCTTCTTTGTTGCTGTATCATGGTTGTTTGATGGATGGCATCCAGTCTCTTCTCATCCAATTCTTGAAGTTGCTGCAACCTGGCTGTCTGTGCATCAGTCAAGTCAAGGTTAATAGCTAAAGCAGTTCTTAAAGTTTTGATTTCAAACTCTACAGGGAAAATAACATTCTTTCCAAAAACTAATTCATAAGGTGAAAAGCCCGTAGTATTCCTCTAGGTAGTTCTATAGGCCCATAATGCCTCGGGAAACCTTTGAAACTAGTCCCTTCTATTCTCCTTTATTGTTTTTGTTAGGATGGCTTCTATGAATTTATTGGTGCTTTCTACCTGCCCATTTGCTTGGGGGTGATAAGGTGTAGTCATTTTGTGCTTAATATGATATTTCTGAAGCATATTTTTGAAGCCATGAGAGTTGAAAGGAGGTCCTCTATCCGTGACTAATTCTCTGGGCAATCCAAATCTAACAAAGATCTCTTCAAATAAAAATGTTAGTACTGCTTCTTCATTAGCTTTAAGGAGTGCCTTAGCTTCTACCCATTTAGTCATATAATCTGTGCATACTAATATGTACACTCTTTGATTGGATGGGGGATTAATGGGACCTATAAAATCTAATGCCCATTTCTCAAAAGGTTCAAGAATTACCTGGGGATTGAGTGGCATTTCATCCCTGTGATTAGGCTGGCCCATTCTTTGACAGCTATCACAGGCCTTCACATATTTCCTTGCATCTTTGAAGAGTGAGGGCCAATAGTAACCCATTCTGAGTACCTTGTGTGCTGTTCTTTTATCTGCAAAATGCTGATCAATTCCTGTATGGAAAAGACACCCGCTTATCCAGCTGTACCTAGCACTTTGCTGGATGATCTTTCTCTTTTCCCTATGTGATAGGTGCGACGGTAATTTTCCTACAACTAAATAATTGGCAATGTCTACATACCAAGGTGAGTGAGCAAATACTGCAAATAAATATTCATCAGGAAAAGATTCATCTACTGGAATATTTTCATCAGTTTTTAATCGAGAAAGGAAATCAGCAACTACATTTTCTTTTCCTGGCCTATCTACAATTGTGATGTCAAATTCTTGTAATAATAATAACCATCTGGTGACTCGGGCATTTGTAACTGATTTATTCATCAAATATTTAATGGTCGAGTGATCAGTATGCACAAAAGTAGTGTAGCCAGTAATATAATGTCGAAATTTATTAATAGCATAAATGACTGCTAGGAATTCCTTCTCAGTGACTGTATAATTCAATTCAGCTGGTGTCATATTCTTACTGATAAAATAAATGGCATAGGGAAGACTATTTTCTTCCTGCCCCAAGACAGCTCCAATTATAGTATCTGATGCATCAGAGGATATATGAAAGGGTAATGCCCAATCAGGTCCTCTCAAAATGGGAGCTGTAGACAACTGATGTTTAAGTTCATTAAATGCTTTTTCACAATCATCAGTCCACTCAAATTCAGCATTTTTTGTTAATAACACAAATAGAGGAGAAGCTATTTTGGAAAAATTCTTAATAAATCTTCTATAGTATCCAGCATGTCCTAAAAAGCTTCTTACATCAGTTTGTGCTTTGGGGATAGGGAGGGTCTGAATTACCTGTATTTTGGCTTGATCGACTTGAATTCCTAGGAATGAGATGAAGTCACCCAATACAATACCTTGATTCATCATCATATGACATTTTTCAGTGCTTAAGGCAAGGTGTGCTTCTACACATCGCTTAAGTACTTTTTCAAGATTCTGCAGTGCATCCTCAAAAGTCACTCCATAAGGGGTAAAGTCATCCATAAATATTTCTAAGGAATCATTTAGCATATCAGAAAAGATCCCTATCACTTCTCTTTGAAATGTTGCTGGAGCATTACATAGCCCAAATGGAAGAACCTTATAAGCAAAGGTCCCCCATGGGCTAGTAAACGTGGTCTTGTCCTGGTCTTGGGGTGCAATCTTAATCTGATTATATCCACTAAATCCGTCCAAAAATGAAAAGAATTTCTTACCTGCCAAATTATCTAATACCTGATCAATGAATGGTAAAGGGAAATGGTCTTTCTGGGTGGATTTATTCAAAGCTCTATAATCCAAACATACTCTCCATTTGCCATTTTTCTTGGGTACAATTACAAGTGGGGAAACCCACTCACTATCAGATATAGGGTATATAAATCCTGCATTCAACAGTTTTTGAAGTTCTTCCTTCACAATTTCCCTTAGGTTGGGATTCATCCGTCGCTGGGGTTGACAGACTAGCCGGGATCCCTCTTTAATATAAATACGGTGAGTGCATAGCTCAGGAGAGATCCCCTTCATGTCTGTATAGTCCCATGCAAATGCTTCTTTATTTTCCCGGAGTACCTTTATTAACTGCTGTTTTTCACTATTAGTTAAGTTAGGATTTATATTTAATGTTTTGCCAGGCTCAATTTCTATTATTGTACTTTTGGAGGAGCTGCCTACTATTGTCTGGGATAAATTTTTAGCTTTCAGGTTCTGTTGAGATTCAGATTCCAAGATTGCAGTGAAGTGATTATACATTTCTGGGCTGACCGAAGAAGGTTCAGAAATGAAGCTGCTGATTAATTCATCTTCGGTAGAGTCTTTGAAGGTTAAAGCTTGTCTGATAGTCAAGATAGGTTGGGTTTCTTCATCCTCATAATCTATCCATACAAAATTGTCATTATTAATCATGGGTGTAGCATGAGGATAAAAGGTAAGCTGTTTGGTTTCCTGCCCATTAAAGATGGTCATTGATCCTGATCTACAGCTGATGAAAGCATTTGCTGTAGCTAGCCAAGGTCTTCCTAGAATCAGTGGATGACCCCCCAACTTTGTTTTAGTTTGTAACACCACAAAATCAGCTGGGTAATTCCAGGATTCTACAGAAATTATTAGATCTTCAATGACTCCTTCAGGTTTAATTGTAGAGCGATCAGCCAACTCTAGGATGGTTGGAGTTTCCCTAATAAAGTTTTTTAACTGCAGTAGTTGTGCTGTTTCAAGTGTCATAATGTTTATTGCAGCACCTAAATCTACTAGAACTTTAGAGACAAAAGTTTTTCCAACCTGAACTATTACTGTAGGGTGACCAGGGTCACCATATTTCACAGGAGGATCTTTTTCTGTCATTAAAGCAGTCAGCTCACCCATCACATGAACTGTGAGGGGGTCCTTAGTTTTTCTTCCAGGTTTCTTTATGCAAATATCTCTAACAGTCCTAGCATAAATGGGAACATCTCTTAACGCTTGCAATAATGGAATTTTAACGTATAAATTCTGTAGTTCGCCTAAGAGGTTAAAAGCAGGTTGCTCAAGTGTTTTGGTGAGAGCCAGACGTTCAGGGAATGGCGGATCTGTTGTTTGAGTATTATTGTTAGATGCTGATTCGACTGTTTCAGCATTATTGTTAACTGGTTTTTCTTTTCCAACTTCCTCTTTATCAGAGTCAGTAATGTCATCAATGATTGGTTCAACAACTCTCCCTGAGCGAAGATGGATATCGTTACATTGCATGGGGGAGACAGGCTGATTTTGAATATCAATTGCTTGCAGGGCTTTATTATTATTTGGGTTGGGGTTGGGTTGCACAGGCAGCTGTGGTCTAATTGCTTGGTTATTCGGAGGAGTGTTGGATGGTAAAGAAAGAGACTGTTGATGCTGAGGAAATGGCATCTGCTGGGCTGCCTAGTTTGGATTCCATTGATTAAAATACGATTGCTGGGGAGCCCAAGGATTCCATATGGTAGGATCAGGAAAAGGAAGACTTGGTTGCTGCATGGGTAGAAAATTCATCGTATTAAAGGGTGGGTACTGCATTTGGTTCATGGGTGGGTAATTTGTTTGAAAAGGAGAATGATTATTCCAATGATTAAATGCTGTGTTAGAATTCATACCTTGTCTTTGTGGCCATTGCCTCCTCTGTGTCATCAGGTACATTGCTTCAGCTTCTTCTTCGGTTGACTGCAATGCTGCTTTTATTCCCGGCAGAGAGGGGCATTGCTGGGTCTCATGGTCCTTTTCACAGATCGTGCAGATTGGTATCTTATCTAGTGGGCATTCCCTGAGTGGGTGCTTTTCTCTACATTTAGAACAAAAAATAGCTAGGGCAGCTTCTGCTTCTGCCTATTTCTTTCTTACCTGCAGAGCATCAATTTTTGAAGCAAAGGAGCTTAACATCTCAGTTTTAAATTCTTCCAACAAATTACTTATTTCAGCCCTTGTTGCTCCTCCACTTGCTGACTTCTAGACTCTTGAATACACATTGTCCCTGCTTTTTGATCTGCTTACTGCTCCTCTTGAACATCTCATGCAGAGGTTGATGATTTCATCAAAAGGTTCTTTGGAAATGTCCCCTTTTCCCAGCATATTCAACATGTCCAAGCAGTCATCTCGTACCCCTTTCAGCAATATTGTTTTCATAATATCTCTACTCATGGTAGGGTGGTCAGACCGCTGCAGATTATACTGCAGTCTTTCCACAAAGTCCTCCAAATTCTCGTCCTCCTTCTGAACCATTTAAAACAATTCTTCCTTCCTTTCTCTTGTTCGATAGTAGTCCTGATATTTGGCCAGAAAGCTTTCTTTCATCTGATCCCAGGTAGTGATTGCCTGAGCTCCTAAGCTCATAAACCACCTTAACGCATTCCCTTTCAGTGTTGCTGGAAACAGTTTTAGTTTCTGATTAGGGCTCACATAATCATAACTCCTGCATAGTATATCGAATTCAAAGAGGAATTCATCCGGGTCTTCAAAGATAGCCCATGAAAGTTGGGTAATGCTGAAAGTGGAATGTTCTTCATAGGGTTTGCTCCTCTCGGGAGCTCCCTAATAGGGAACTCCAGAGTAGAGAGAGAGTTTTCCCCTCTTCCTTCTACTCTGTTGTCCTCCATTGGTCTTTCTCCTGAATCGCTTGCTTTATCTTCTGTATCTTCTGTTTCTTCAGGTTCTTCTACCGGTTCTTCAGTGTATTCTGGTACCTCCAGCTTCCTTTCAGGTCCTAGTACTTCCTCCGTCTGTCGATCTGTTTGTGAGGAATGCTGGATCTAAGGTCTCCAGGAACTCGTCCCCTGTGATGTCTCAGCCTTGGAGATAATTTTGTCAATGAATGTTTTTCTTCCTCCTTCGTCTTTGCCGCCTGTGAAATTAGGTTTCCTGCGTCCTCTCATGCACCTGTTATTCTTAAAGAAAAATCATTAATGCTTTTTAAAAAAATCTCTAGTCGCCTTCCCCGGCAACGGCGCCAAAATGTTGGCTACTTGAATTGTTTATTAATTAAACAGTCAAGTACCACATTAATTTGTCAACCTGGGAAAGTCTTTTATTTCAAAGGCTACCGCGTGCTGTATGCACTTAATTCTAAAAGCATTAAAAAGCTGTAGTATACACGATTCTGTTTCTGTCAAAACTCCTTACTCTATGTTATAACAGTATATTGCAAAAATGAAAGCAGTTAACTAAGAATACAAATCTGAAAAGAGAAGTAATGGCTGCTCTGTTAGCAGAGGACCAGGACCCTATCCTCAGTATAAGGATGTTCAGCACCTGCCCCTGTAACCAGATTGCTAATACACACAACAATTCTAATTCACCGGTGAAGTATTCTTTTACAGCTTCAAGCAATTAACAGAACAGAGTACCAGCAAAAAGGAAATTATCAGAGGTAATGCTACAGAATCCAAACAGAGTACCAGCAAAAAGAAATTACCAAACACACTTACACACTTGACAGAAAATAAATGGGTGAATCTTGTGAGGAAGGTGGGCCCTGTCCCTCTCACAAGATTCCCCAGAACACAAATGCTGGATTAGGTGCTCAGAACAATTTTCTATTCATCTGCCAAAAGATCCAGTTACAATAAAAATTCAGACTTTGCTGTTGTCTTTCAAAATTTCCCTTACAAACTGTTTTTCTCTCCCCCCTCTCTAATGTAGATGTCTCCTCTTTATAGAGGAGACATCTATTACAATAGACTGTCATAGTTCATTCAGTTAAACCTTTTTGTCAAAAATAAGAAATCCATCCTTGTTACAGGATGTTGTTACAACAGTGTGACAGTGTATTCTTTCTTGGGTCTCTTACTGTTACACAGCTGGTAACCGAACTTCAACCGTCTTCTTGGAATCCTCGCACTATCCTTTGCCGCTTCCCCATTGTTGCTTGTTTAGTAAACTCATGCTGTTCCTGATGTTTTTAGCAACTGTAACCGTGTTTTGCCCTTTTTGGACAGTTGCTGATCGTGTTGTGTCAGCATGGAACTCTGGCGATCTTCTGATAGTTGCCATTTGTTATTTCCGGTATTCCAGTTGTTGCAAAATAACGTTTCCCTGCTTTAGATAGTTGTTGTTGCTGGTGCTGTAGCAACTGCGTAGTTGCTGTTTCTGGTGTTGCAGCAACTGCGTAGTTGCTGTTTCTGGTGTTACAGCAACTATGAATTATAATTTATGCAGACTTTAGACAGTTCAACGGTTACTTAGCAACTTGGTTAACTTTTCCAAAGATAAATATAAAGATAACATGAATATGTAATGAATAATTAAACACATAGTCATGCGGAGAGTTACTTCATACCTTGGGGTGATTAGGTCATTATGTAATCAAATCTTTCAACTTATGAACTGAAAAAGGGTAATATTATAGCAAAAATACAAGGTCAAAAATGGTCAATTTGGAGTCCTAACACAGGACAGCTGATGGGGCAGGGAAGGATAGGGTCACTTGACAGGGAAGAAGAGAGAATTGAGGCGTCATTAAGAAATGAATTGGAGGGAGTGTGGGGAGTTAGGATAAGAGGTCACATAGGGATGACAAGTGGCATCAATGGTACAGAAAGGGTATGGTAGGAGTATCCAGGAGAATGTAATAGTTATGACGAGTAAAGGTGGTCAGACAGTTAGCGGCAATTCCCGAGGTAAGGACGTGGGGATGCAAACAAGGAAATCCAATGGACAGGTGGAGGTAAGGACGAAAGGACAAAGGGGATTATACAATCAAGGGCTTGAGGTGGCAGCAAGAGTTTTCATGCAGCCTAGCATGAAGCAAGGAAGAAAGGCGAAAGGTGGCAGCAAGGCACAGCGACCAGCCCATAGCTTCGGTTCCAGTGAGGAAAGGTGGTATGTATATTCACTCCCCTCTCTTTCAGCTCTAAAGATAGTTAGAGGTAGATACTTCTGTTATTTCTCAGAGATGTCTAGGAAAAGGAAGTCGAGAGCTAGTATTAGGAAGGGAGGAGGCTATCCCGGATATGGGAAGGAAAATCTTTACCCTATCAGAGAAGATGATGTCCCAGGCAGAGAGAAAAACGGACCTCGGAGGAGGATAAAACCCAAGTCCAGGAATGACTGGTGGGTGGGGAGGGTAGCTAAGCCGAGAAAAGATGGGTTCCCTGCTGGCTGCAGGAACCATACCCTTGTCTGCTATCCTGGAAAATCCCAGAAGGCTAAGAGTAGAACTCCACCGGTTTATCGGTGGGAAAGTAGTTCACCCCATCAATCGGGGAGAGGAGGAATGATGGCGTCGTATATAGATAGAAACCAAGAGGGACAATGAGGGAATTCTAGAGAAGTAGAGAGGGGCACGAGGGGAAAGGGCTGACCTGCAGGGCAGGTCGAGGAGTAGCCCGAGATCTCGTGCCAAAAGAACAAGCGGGAACATAATTCTAAGATAGGGGAGGTAAGTGAGTGGGTTGAAGCAGACTTTTGCATCAGAGGTACTGACTTGTGGTCTGGTGTCTTGATAGGTAGGTAAGACATAATCAAACAAAGGTTCCAGGATAACAGCAAGATGGCTTCGAAGAAAGAGAAATAGGTTTGGACCCGGCAAGAAGGATCGAGCAGCAACCTGAAGCGGAGGGGAAGGCAACCAATGTCAGAAAAAGAATGTACATGGTCAATGCGTATATGGCTGGGAATTTACTTGAAATTCGAGAACAAATAAATGGGTGGGAACGTGAGCTGAGATCCATAAGCACGAACAAGGAGATTCCCCAGGGGGGATGGGAGGATCTGTTCTATACCCAGGGAATACCAGGAGCCGCAATTCACTGTTTAATAAGTCGCTCCAACAGTATTGGATTATGAAGCACGTGGTAGCTTGAGCCATGGAAATGAACCAGGCAGTCTGGGAGGAAGAAGAGGAGGAAAGAAGGCAGAGAGAGGAGCAGCTAAGGAGCCAGACAATGGAAGAACTGGAAAATCTAAAGTCCATATTCCTGAAATAAATAGCAGCCATCTAGATTCAAGCAGCGAGCAATAATCTGATGCTGGGAAAAATGGAACAAATGATGCAGGAAATGAAATGGGTTATGGAGTAGAAGAATGTGAAACCAGGGTCAAGTGCCATGGCATAGGCCCCAGTTAATTCATCAGACGAGGAATGATGAAGCTAGGCCCTTGCATATTTTTGTTTAACATGTTTTTAGAAATGAACTGTGTATGGTTGTTTAGTTATAGACTAGTAGATAAATTAGTTAGCAGTATTCAAAAGCACAGATATGACAGTATTAAGGAGAAAAACATTTTTAAATTTTGATCTGGGTATAATGCTGATAGGTGGCGGCCTGGTTTCCTACATGCAGGCCAGCCACCTGAACATAAGTTTGATGTAAGAATTTTGCTATCGTAATATAGAAATAAGTAATGCCTAAGTTTACAAAAAAAAAAGTTATGGAAACACTGTTTGAATTGGGAGCTTATCATCGATAACCTTCTTTAAGCATGAAACATGTAAAACTGGGTGTACTTGGGAATATGGAGGAAAATCCAATGCGTATACCATAGTACCAATATTTTGAAACACCATGTAAGGACCATAGTGCTTTGGTGATAATTTATTATCCTTCTTAGCTTGCTTGAGGGACATTTGTTTATATGGTTGTAGCCATAAAAATACCCAGACACATATATCAAAACTTCTTCAACCATGATACTAATATACCTGTTGTTTCATTTGATTATGAGCCACAGTGAGGTTATCCTTTACGAGTTCGAGAACTTGTTGTTGATGCTCGATGTGATCTTCCACTACTTCAACCTTCGAATCTTCTCTTAAAGATGATGTGATGGATGGTGGATGATGTCCATAAATTTCCATAAATGGGGTCAATTTTGCTGCAATATGGTGTTAGGTTCCTATACCAATAGGAGTCATAATTTTGAATGGATGAGATTAAACCTATAATATGTACATACCTTTTCTTTCTGCAAATGTTTTCCATATTCAAAAAATTAAAAAATGTAAAGAGGGTATGTCCTAAAAGAAAAACCAAAGGACAAAAAGAATAAAAAAGGTCAAAAAAGATGAAAAATATGAACCCCAAGAAAAAAAGACCATGAAAGTGTGCAAGTAAAAAATTCCACTACTATTTACATTTTGTACAAAATAAATGATTGTGTGCAGCTTGTTATCTTTGCCACAATCCATGATAGTCAAAATGTTTAAACTTGACTATTTCATGTTTTCAATTTTATGCCTATAGATAGAGAATGAAATCTAACTAAACTGTTTAATATTGGCAGATAAGTAGATAGGTAGAGTGAATAAAAGGATCTCAACTGTTTAATCTGAGCCCTTGGATGTAATAACATTAGACTTATTTATATTACTATTGCAAAATAAAAGAGAATGTTTTGATAAGGGTTTGCCAGCTTAAGTGCACCGTAATAAATAGAAGAAAAAATGGTAGGATGAGTAGGTAGGTAAGTAGAAGAAAGGTTGCAGAATTGTGATGATTGTTATACGAAAGCATATTTATCACCCTCATCATGAAAGTTCTAAGTATGAATGAGAAATTGAACATACATCAAGTCCACAAAGTCAAATTGATTAACTTCCCTCACTCATTACACCTTTCAATTAACTAATTTCCAATAAAAAGTCTTAAGTACCCAAAATCTTAAGTCAAAGGGGCTCAGAGCATTTCTCTAACTTCTGGAGGGAACGGACCCTAGGCCCAATGAATTACAGGTCTTAAGTACTAAAAACCCCCTCAGAAATATTCACACCTTTCAATTCACTCATATTCCCAAACAAATCCCTTTTCCTAAGAAAAACACCATTTTCCTAAGGAAAAGTCATTTTCCCCTAATAAAGCCCTTTTTCTAAGGATAAGATCTTGTTACCCTAGGAAAAGTGAGCACCCCCATGAAAGAGACCCCTTTTCTCAAAAAACCCAAAAAATACTTTTTAGCCTAAGTTATAATGCATTTATGAAAACCAAATGAATTAGATACATTACACTTAGCGCTAAACCCATTCTCTGCCATTATCATATTAATTTCTAACACTTTTATATATATATATATATATATATATATATATATATATATATATATATATATATATATATATATATATATATATTCCCAAAGCGAAATAACCCTTCCCCATATAAGTTATAATAAACCCTTTTTATTAATACCTTGCCCCCAAAAGTTTGAAACATAAACTTTATAATAACCCAACCCAACCAATGAGTTAATTAATAGATCAATGATTAATTAATAATCAAAACCCTCCACCAATGAAATCACTTCTGACACCCTAACACCGCCCTAATCCATTGTTTAAATAAAACTCACCACGCTTAGATCATTGGTCGGGCCCATCCATTTCCCTTCATTCAAACTCCCCACCCCAATCATCGTGCGATCACCTCCCCTTTAATCCAACAGTTGTCAAACATATCAGGCAGCCTCCAACACCCAAACTTTACCCACCCAATATGGGTTGTTTTCACCTGGGCCCCGATGCTACGTGGCACCCGATGAGTGGGATCGGGTGGCCTCCCCCCAAAACCACCTAGCCCACAAAAGTGGTGTGAACAAACCCACTTACTTCGTCTCGCTAAATGAAAAAGCATCACATCCCCTGCTAAAAGCCAAAAGTACTTTTCCCCATGTGCCCGCCAAATCATTGACTTTGTGAATAAAACCAAAAAAACCTAATTATTTTGTTTTATCATGAAAAGAACGCTCCAGACCTCCATGCATGCGACTGACGACGTCCAACCGCCAACTTGCAGAAGCCACTGAACTCCCAGTCCACCCTCCAGTTCACGTAGGCCTTCTACAACCATGCATTGTCGCCCGTCGACCCGTTTAGAGTTAAAATTCCCTGAAATTCCAGGTATTTATCCAAATTTACCAGAAACCCTGTCTCATTTCTGAACCAGTTACTCAATTTCTTAGAATTATTAAGTAATTAAGTGAAAGAATTGCCCTGCAACCCCAAAATTGCTCCGTGTTTAAACCAAATTGCCCCAATTGACTGAAAAACCATTTTCCCCATTCTTAAATCCATAAGAACTAAGAATGTCCGCTCCATTTGCCATGGATATCAGGCCAATTACCAATCCTCACCTGGACCTCGACCACCTTCCCCTTGCTGATAAAGAATTCCAAATCAAGGACACCTCTGTTGTAATGAGACCAGCTAAACCAAGACATGTTCTTGGTTATCTTGAGAAAGCTAATGGCCTTATACCATATTGTTGATTTGGTTCTGTTCCGGATGACTGCAAAAAGCCAGCATTCATGGAGATACACAAATTCTTCACTTTAATGGATGGATGTCTGAAAAATAGAGTCCATACCAAATGGATGAAAGCCATGTTGAATTGGGATCTTTTTACAAATCATAAAGCAGAAGAATTTGGTTTCAGTCATTCTATGTCTGAGAAAATAAAATTGTCTCAAGAATGGAAAAAAAACATGGACTGTACTAACACATGGATCTCATTCTATGTCTGGTTAGAAAAGAGAAAGCAACAAATGATTTTAATGACTGATGCATCCACTTCATCTCAACATTCTTGGATAGCACTATATGGCCTTAAAATTGAAACACCTACAACTTTTCCTCCATACAAAGGCATGATGCCTGGAGAAGGACAAAATTTTGCCATAGCATTACTGTTAGTATTAAAGGATGATAGTGCATCTGGTACTGATGGAAGAATACATAAAACTTCTGAACAGCTGAATTGGACAAACACAGCTGTGAAGGGTCTTGAGATGAACATGGCCAAATCCAAAGGGGTCAAAGAACAATTTGACATTGTCCAAGTTTCTTTAAATTCTGTAAATAATTCCTTGAATAATGTTCAAAATTCTACTTCAATAATTAGATGATATGTTAGAGAATCTCTAATAAAGCTAGAGAATGTTGAAGACAAAATGGTGGAACATATTGGCTCTACATCAGGACAAATAAATGAATTGGTACAAAAGATGAATCAAATATCTATATCCAAAACAAAAAAACCAGTTCCTTCTTCTTTTTTGCATAAAGCAAGTGTCTGTATTCAGGATCCTGTCAAGCCAGTCGACATGTTTCCTTTCCTATTCCCCAAAGAAATTACATCCCAAGAACCAGAAAAATTTGAGACTTCAAGTGAACATGTTTCTATAGCAAGTCTATTTAAGGAAGAGGAAAAAGAGCCAGAATTTATGCCTATATATGAGCCTTGGGAAATTTAGTATAGCAAGTATTCAGCACCTGATATCAGAGGAAAAGGCAAACTGCCTGAAACCCACACTTTCTTCCCTGATTCTCATAAGGAATGGACTATAAATAACCTCAGTGTTGACTAGATAAGAAAAATGGTAGACATGATGTTTACAGAATATAAACTTATGTGTCTAAGATGAAAAACTGAGGTAGAAGCCTGCAAAACAATTATCCAGCGTTTCACAAGCACATTATCAAAATGGTGGGAAACAGAATCCTCTCCTACTTTAATTAAAAAGATGGAAGAACAGTTGCTCAAAGATGAGCAAGGAAATATAATTCATAATTCAGATGGGACAGTACAGAACAACATGATTGGAGCCTTGACTTCCATGATTGTTGAGCACTGGTGTCGTTCTGAGGCAAAAATGGCCAATAAACATGAGATTATTTTAATGAATCTCAAGTGCAATAAAATATCCCAATATGAAGACTTTCATCAAGATTGGATGCAGAGAATATATGAAGTCAAAGACTCAAAGAATTTGTTATGGAAGCAAGTCTATCTTGCAGCACTTCCTTCCAAGTTTGTTGACTATCTCAAACTACAAGAATTTTTTCAAATGCCTTTTGAGTCTTACACATGGGGACAAATATATTCAATTATTACTAAAGCTATGGTTGGTATCTACAGAAGCTCGAAAGTTAATCAGTCTTCAGACAAGTTGTCCAAGTTCCCCGACAACAAATCACTGTGCAGTAAGTATGGGTTATCTCTTGATGCTCCATTAGTAAAAAGGAGAAAATTCAAGAAACGAGCCAAGAAAGAAAAGAATTTATCAACCAAAAAAGACTTTAAGAAGAAGGGCCAATTTTTTCGACAGCATAAAAGGAAGGGATATTACAAATATTTCCCTAAGACACATTATTATAAACCATCTGACATTAACCTGCATAGTGCCAAGCAAGAAAAATGGAATAAATTGACATGTTGGTTGTGTGGCAAAAATGGACATACTGCAAATAATTGTCCAGTAGGTGAAGAATCAAAAAGAAATCAAGGCAAGAAAGCTCAGCCTCAAAATCAAAATATACCATAAACATGGGATACTTCCAACAACGTCTCATTCTCTACCTCAACATTCTCATTGAAACCCAAGATCACGCCTTAATTGAAACCCAAGGCCACACCTTAGACAAATACTACAAACACCTCTTTTTTCAAAATAACATAAAAATACACCAAAACCAACAACAACAAAACCATGACATTGGCCTAAAATACCATCTCTATAACTAATAAAAAAATATTTAGACTCAATATAACTAATAATGAAAGCTTTAGACTCAACATAAACCCTATAAGGAAAACCATTAAGACCAAATAAAAAACTAAAAATAAGCACATGTTGATTTCACCAAGCGAGTGGAAGCAGTCCCTAAATAACCACCCTAAAAATTTTCCAGCATTACAACACAACAAGTGCACTGGAACCTTAAATATTTAGACCATACAATGAATAATTCCTTAAATTTTAGGCGAAAACTAGGACACCGGAGCAAGGGGTCAAACCAAACATCCCGCCTCTGAATTATTTTACAAAAGGCTTATAATATAACTTTATTAAAATATATCAATTTATAATATTTTATTAAGAGGCTTATAATATTTATAAATTTAATTAAATGTGATGAGATGATGTGATTTATTAGTTTATGGAAGTTGTAATTATGATTTATAATAATTTGCTTATAATTTTAAAATTAAATTATTATTTATATAAAATAATATATTAATATAATATTTATTGGTTCGTGATTTGTTAGTTAAAAATTTCTCTGATGTGATTTTTACAGAAAAATATTTTAATTATTATATTATATAAAAATATTATATTATTATATATAAAAAAATATAAAGTATATGATATTAAATTAATTAGGTATATTTCACAAACAAATTTATTGTAAAATGTTCGCAATAAGTACTCTTCATGTGATTAAAACGTTTGTATAATTGAACATGGATGGGTGGGAGTTGATTATACTCAAGAATCTCGAGCTTTACAGAATCATGGTCTTATAATGGAAAAAGTGTTCATTGAACCTTAGAAGATCAACGCGGAGTGTATTCTCCCAGGCCCCGTCAAGCTTCATAAAATTAAATTTCGACGGAGCGTTAAAGGAGAATCGGTGTCACGCCCCCAAGCCTGCGGTAGTCTTTCAACCGCTCTAGGCGAGGTGCGACACCACCGAACACTTTCTTTTCACCAATACTTATGTTCGTGGACTACGCCTAACCACTTATCCTACTTAGTTTGTGTTTCACAACCAAGTATTATTAATGTTTCCTTTATACCAATGAACACCCATACACATTCATTAACATCAATAATTATACATGAAGAACACAATTGCACAGTATAAAGGGAGGGGCAACTCCCTAAACAATGAGTCTGCCCGAATAATATATTATACAATCTTCAATGTTACAAAGCTTTACAAGTATACTTGGAAACACCAAGTTTCATACTTAGCCAAATTAACAATCTTCAGCAAACTCAGTTGCTTAGCTCGTCGGCACCTCTGTACGATCGTCGCACGACTCACCAACCCTTCGTTCACCTCGTCACATGATCGTGTTGTTTGCCCAACTTGGGCGCGCCTCCAAGTCGCCACACACAAGTGCCTCTGCACGAGTCACACCTCTGTTCACAATCTCAACACTTCACCAAAAGTCACACCGTGCACACTTGCACGACGGGCGGGCACTCACCCGAGTCACCCAAGAACCCGTGCCAAGTCGTCGCACAAACTAGGCGCTCTCCCTTCGTTTCACTATCAGGCGCTCCTTCGCACAACCCGGGCGCCACACCCATGCATGCCCTCAACCGGCGGGCGACCTCTACCCGCGTACTTCACCCAAACCAAGAAACGAGACTTAACTCCGTGCGTCCTTGCCCAAGAACAGGCGCATCACCAAACTGCGCCTTCACCTCTTGCTGCGTCCACCCTTAGTTTTGCGCCTTTCTCTTCTTCATGAGTGAAGTTGCTTGTTGAGCGATGAGCGATGGTTGAATGAGCTCCAACACACCTCTAATATATATGAGCAATAGACAAGGTCGTGGCTACCCAGCCAACTTGCCCACGCCCTCAACCTTCATCGCAAATGCTTCAAAACTTAAGTTGGCCTTCCCTCAAACGCTCCCAACTAAGGTTGGCCTCACTTTGTTGGCTGGTTAGCCTGTGGGTGTTCCATTATGCTCCCACGCATATAAAAATCCTGCTCACCCTCCTCTCCACGCACTTGCATTATAACACCAACGTGTCGTCAGTCTGAGCTTGCTCCTTCATCGTTTCGCACTTGATCGTTCAACCTCCAACCATGTGCCCTTCGTTCGATTGCGGTCACACTTCAAGCCGAAGCATGCACATAAGGACTGCAAGTCCTTACATCCTCCTCCATCTGAATTCATTGTCATCCTCGACAACATACCATCCTAGTACCCATCCACCAAGATCATCATCAATATCTGTCTCATCCTTGGTCCATGACGTCAACTCCTCCACATACTGCAAACATCCCTGCAACATATGTAGAACTCCCATCTCCATCATGTGTCATCCTCATCTTGTGAACTGTCCTCATCGTCTGCCTGATGCCAGCATCTCTCCGTGCACTTCCGGACCCCATGTTTGAACTAGTTGGGTAGCTAATCCAACTGTCACGCTCAAGCCATGAGAGTGAATATCATTATGCCTTTGTCAGCCTATCTCAGATTCTGCCACATCCCGGACTCACCAAGAATCGCACCCATGTTTAGGTCCATGGAAACTCCATCCCATCTGCAACATGTCATGATGCTTGATGCCAAGCCATCCCTGCACCATCTATCATACCTGCTCAAGCTGTTTTAAGGACTCACTTCCATGAGCAACTAACAATGAGCCCCATCTTCTTTCCATCTAAGAAGATGTGGAGGGAGTAGAGCCTGAAGGCTCACCCTCACTAATCATCTCAATCCATCTGTCAGGATTTTCTATCTCCATCCTTTGTAGATAAGTGACCCGATCCTCCTCCTGGACATTCGGCCTCACATGTACCTCATCATCATCATCATCATCCTCGACCACTTCTGGCCTTCTTGACAAATCCAAGATACTATCTGAAAATGTCTTGATGACTACTGACTTCTCGATAAGCTTTGTCTCAACCATAGACAACTGCTTACTCATGTCTTCCATTCACTTCTCATCCTCCATTTGCATCACTGCCAACTTATAATCAGGCTTTGTCACTCCTATGGTTGAAACACCAATGGGTACATCCTCCCTTCCATCGTAAATGTACATCCTCTTCAAATGTGGAACAATCATAGCATCGAATTGTTTCAAGAATTCCATTCCCAGCACAACTTCGTAGTAATCAATCCGCACTATAGCGAAGTCAACTTTCCCGGTCCACTCACCTAGTGTTGTGTCCACTTTTTCAGCCACACCAAGAATACTATCTAGAGGAGAATTGACTGTCTTCATCTGTGCCTTCACCGGTACAAATTTCAGCCCAATTCTTCTCGCAGTATCTTCGACCATGAAGTTGTGAGTAGCCCCACTATCTACCATAGTGAGTATATCAGCACCCCCAACCTTCATCTAAACATACTCCAACCTGTTCCTCTCAGGATCCCTCGAGAGATGACCTCCGTAGCAGCAGCAGCTCCAAGTATCTGCATCATCCCCACAGAAGTTTCTTCATTCTTCGTATTAGACTATTCAATCACAACCACTTTCAGTCTAGAAGGACAATTCTTCACCGTATGTGGTCCAGCACATATCCAACACTTCAAGGCTTTCTTCATCTTCGAATTATCAGCCGATTTCAAAGCATCATCCTTCTTCTTATCTTTTGGCTTATCAAACTTCTTCTTCCTATCATCAGAAGTCTCATCATAATGTTCCACCAACCTGTCAACAGCAGCAAAATATTCCTCAAGTGTTCTAATCCTCTACCTCTTCACTTCATTGCATGCCCAAGTCTTCAACCCAATAATAAAATTGAACACCTTGTCCCTCTCCGCCATGTCAGGAAGTTCTAGAACCGCACTGGCAAACTCTCGCTGATATGTCTAAAGGTTCCCGGTCTGCTTTATGAAATTAATTTTCATCCTTGCTTCCCACATTTCATCCCAAGGACTAAAGTGGGTCTGCAAAGCTTTCTTCATCTCGTCCCACGAAGTGATGTCACTAGCACTGCAATTGGCAATCTGATTCATCTGTCTTCGCCACCATATCTTAGCATCCTTTGTCAAGAACTGAGCAGCTACCTTGACCTTCGTCTCATCATCAAATAGACCCAATCGTTCCAAGTATTGCTCCATGTCCCATAGAAAGTTTCCAAGAGTCTTTGCACTCCTTGTACCATCATAAGATTCTGGTTCCTTGACATTCACATGAGGCACTCCTCCACCTGAGTTATGCTTCACGACCTTCTTCAACACCGCAATCTCATCTCTAGTTTCGTCAAGAGATTTTCACAAGCCCATGATCTCTGCAAGACCTTGGTCTCTTGCATCTTCAACCTCCTTGACCCTTACTTCAAGTTTTGTACACATAAGATCAGTGTACTCATGTTGAGTTCGGAGTTCATCAAGCTCTTCCTTCATCTTTGAATTGGCCTCTTGATCTCTCTCGATCAAGTCCATCTTCTTAGTCCAGAAAGATTCCAAGTCCTCCATCTTCTCCAACACTTTTTCAATGAATGCCATAGTAGCATCCTTCGCACCATGACTAGACCCAGGCTGAGATTCAGCTGCCATTGCTAACAGCTTCCTTGTTCTTTGCAATCTAGTTTCGACCATCCAACAGCTTCCCCAAGATTCTTGCAACCTGAACCAGCCCTTGTTCCACTTGTGTGTGAAACAGCTTCCTTCACCTGCAAGTACCTGCTTCAATGTCATCAACTGTCAAGTGTTTACACACCTGCTTCACCCAACTTCTTGCAAGAATTTTCTAAGTCTTCAAACTAGCTCTGATACCAACTGCCACACCCCCAAGCTTGTAGTAGTCTTTCAATCGCTCTAGGCGAGGTGCGGCACCACCGAACACTTTCTTTTCACCAATACTTATGTTCGTGGACTACGCCTAACCACTTATCCTACTTAGTTTGTGTTTCGCAACCATGTATTATTAATGTTTCCTTTATACCAATGAACACCCATACACATTCATTAACATCAACAATTATACATGAAGAACACAATTTCACAGTATAAAGGGAGGGGCAACTCCCTGAATAATGAGTCTGCCCGAAAAATATATTATACAATCTTCAATGTTACAAAGCTTTACAAGTATACTTGGAAACACCAAGTTTCATACTTGGCCAAATTTACAATCTTCGACAAACTCGGTTGCCTAGCTCGTCGGCGCCTCTGTACGGTCACTGCACGACTCACCAACCCTTCGTTCACCTCGTCTCTCGATCGTGTTGTTTGCCCAACTTGGGTGCGCCTCCAAGTTGCCACACGGGCGCCTCTTCATGAGTCGCACCTCCGTTCACAATCTCAACACTTCACCAAAAGTCACACCGTGCACACTTGCACGATAGGCGGGCGCTCAACCGAGTCACCCAAGAACCCGTGCCAAGTTGTCGCACAAACCGGGTGCTCATCCCTCCGTTTCACCGTCGGGCGCTCCTTCACACAACCCAGGCACCACACCCATGCACGCCCTCAATCGGCGAGCGACCTCTAACCATGCCCTTCACCCAAACCAAGAAACGACACTTAACTCCGTGCAGCCTTTCCCAAGAACGGGCACATCACAAAACTACGCCTTCGCCTCTTGCTGTGTCCACCCTTAGTTCTATTCCTTTCTCTTCTTCATGAGCGAGGTTGCTTGTTGACCGATGAGTGATGGTTGAATGACCTCCAATGCACCTCCAATATATATGAGCAGGAGGTAAGGTCGTGGCTACCTAACCAACCTGCCCATGCGCTCAACCATCATCAAAAATGCTTCAAAACTCAAGTCGTCCTTCCCTAAAAAGCTCCCAAGTAAGGTTGGTCTTACTTTGTTCGCTGGTTGGCCCGTGGGTGTTCCATTATGCTCCCACACATATATAAATCCAGCTCCCTCTCCTCTCCATGCACTCGCATTATAACGCCATCGTGTCGTAAGTCTGAGCTCGCTCCTTCATCGTTTCGCACTTGTTCATTCAACCTCCAACTGCGCGACCTTATTTCGGTCGCGGTCGCACTTCAAGCCAGAACGAACGCATAAGGACTGCAGGTCCTTACAACTGGAGTCGTGCAGGATAAGGATGGGATCTTTAGGAACTCTGACTCCAAGGGTATTTACGCAAAGTTTCCGAAGTGATTTTTTGTAATTAAAAATCTCTAAAGTAAAGTTTACATTCTAATCTTTAGGAACTCTGACTCCAAGGGTATTTACGCAAAGTTTCAGAAGTGATTTTTTATAATTAAAAATCTCTAAAGTAATGTTTACATTTGATTTTTCAATATAAAATAATATGTCTAATTAAATAAGTGAAAATAAGTAGAAATGAATTTTTATTTTGGAATAGGATTTTTAGAATTTTAACTCAATTCTCAGTAATTATTAGTTAAATAGAAGGATTCAATTTCTATTAGATAGTTTATAATATTTCTAATAATAGGTTTTTTTTTTTTTGTAAATGAGAACTTTCTATTAACTACAAATATTAATATTTACATGGTTGCTTCAAAGAACTCTGTTGTCTTACCCCACAGGCTTTTTTGACTAATGCTAACTGACAAGGACAAACATTCCAAAAATTACATAAGCTAGCCAACCATAGCTCCAATGGCCAGAGATGCCAAAAAACCATCAAAACTAACTTGGCACTAGTGGACATAGTCAATCATCTAAGTTGACAGAAGTCGGACCGCCTGGCCCAATCCTTACTAGAGGGGAGGGCAGTAAGTCTAAGTGTACCAGCCAAGCTTACAGTTACTCCATCTTTTCCAAGATATGACTATGTCCACACCACATCACAACCACATGTCCCCTAAAGTGACATTAAAAGTACTGAATCTAAGACAAAGCCACCACCAATGTCTTGCTCTCCTCTCGACTGTTCTTCTCATAATCCTCCAACTAAGCTTTTAGCAACAACTGCAATTTAGATGCAGTGATACGAGGGGGTTTTCCACCCCTCCTCTTCAATGGCCAACAACCCCTGCGAGGAACTGAAGTCTGTACCCTCCCTCTCTGAACAGAACATGCAGACGATGTCTCCTTTCCCTAGTGGCACCTGCCCGGTGAAGGCTCTAAGGCCTTGCCTTTATCAAGGATAGCTAGGTGGGAGCTTTGTCTAGGAGCCATGGAAGAAAATTTATACCAAATTGAACCTCCTTAAAAATCCTCCCCCACAGACCACCAAAGAACCTCGAGACACAAGAACATGGTGGCTTTTCCTTTGGCTTTAGACTACCACTACACTACCACTAATCACGCACCATAAATTTTAATATCAAGCACTTGCCTACTACAAAACCAGATAGACCCTTCGAGTAAACCAATTAAATTACCAAGGATGACGCCCCACTCATAAAGACCCAATAGAAAATGGAAATAATTCCAACCCTTGTTCTGACAATAATTAAAGACCAACAAAAAAAAGGACAGAACCACCACAAACATAATTTCCACCTCCAAATTAAACGTCCAGAGGCTAGACCACCCTTAGAAAGGACACTGAAACACACACATAGGCATAAAACATAAAAAAAAACACAAACACAAGTGTAGATCCTAGAAACTAAGACAAGTAGGGGGGTGGAGAGATGGCCTCCGAAGGTGTTGCCAGTTGAAAACCCAACTCATTACTTGGGAGAGACCTACTTGAGGTTCCCCCTCCCACCCAAAATACAACACCAATATCACCACAAAGGTTAGAATTCGAATAAACAACAACTAGAGGAAACGTTGAGACCACAACCAAAGAAAAAGATGTACAAGGTTACCTTGTGCTTTTGGTAGGAACCAAATAGACTCCAAGGAAGGTCAAGGGGTGGTGTTGTGCCCTACAACTATCTCCAACCTCTCAACTCCACAATTAAGAGCAGAGTCATCATGTGCCTCTTGACCTGAACCCCAATTTTGTCCAAAGGAATAGGAATAATGGTTAGTGCACCAAGCTACCCCTCATGCTTTAAACCATAAAAAAAAATTTCCATGATGAAACCCACACTACACCTTATGTAAAACCCAAGGCACCTACATGGGCATAAATACCACCCTCCATTGACATCTACCCTTGCATGAGCAAACTGATCGAGGTGTTTCCATGCTCCTAGTTGTATCAGTACATTCATGTCTAACCTTGAGAAAGGGTCAAGCACGACTCCCAATTGCCTTAGGTTTCCCACCCCGATCAGGGACTCTTAATAGAAGTTATTGATCTAAGGTTGAAATTTAATTTAAATTTAATTATAAATTGATTAATTAGAGTTACGGCTTTTTATGCATGTCATATTGGTAAGCCATGGTATTGACCTATGCCATTGTAACAAAGTCTGTTAATAAGTTAAGAATCTCCATGAGAAAGTGAGAGTAAATATCCATGATTAAGAATCTTGTTATTTTTTTTCTAACTATTTGTGTGTGTGCGTGCAATCTACAACTTAGTATACGAGAGATGTGTAATTCCTTCCATGCTGAGCCTTGATTTAACACGTTTGTCATGATAAAAGACAAATGAATAAACATTTTGTGTTATTTATATGAAAACCATTATAAGACATCAGAATCTTCTGAATCTCATTGAGTTGACACATTAAAAATCAAATATTATTTAAATAATAAATAATGCTTGGCATGATAAAAGACAAACAAAAAAATATTTTTTGTTATTTATATTAAAACCATTATAAGACATCAGAATCTAAATCTCATTGTAGTCCTTGGATTTGTTGCTCCCTCAGTTCATTGTAGATTTTACATATATTGTAGATGTGGTAAAATACTTCACTCTTAGTTTTATATATAAATAAAATATTTGGATGTCCATAGCAAGTAACACAATTTTTATCAAATTTAGAGAGAGAAATTAATTAAATACTTATTAGCAAGATCCATATATGAGATTCATTCAATGTTTAACATGAAATGGATAAAATTATTATTTGGCATTTAAAATTTATCAATACTAATTAAAAAATTCAATGTGCATGATAAACAAAATATTTAGATATAACGTAATATTAAGGTGTATTTTAAAATAAATTAATAACAAAAAAAAACATTTTTATATAGACAATGTGCCATAAATAAAACATTTCACTATACATGTGACTTAAAATATTTCAATATGGAAAGGTATATATTATATATTGTTTGAAAAAAATGTGTATACTATATAAAAATGTTGGAAAGAATCAATTCTTATAGTGAAAAAATTTCAAATAGTGTTAATATTCTATATTCCAATTATTATTAGGTATACTAATTTTATATCAAATAATACAACAAATATTGTTTGCAATTATAAGATTAAGCTGTGTAGTTTACACAATCCAAGTGCACATGAATATATATATATATAGATATATATAAGGATTATAAGGATGAAGTATTTTGAGGTGTAGACAATTTTTCAATTTTTTCACTCTAAATGAAATTTTCACCTTAAGGGACTTCATGCCTCGCAATGATTTAGAGATTTATGGTTAAGATGGATCTATACTAGTAATAATTAAAAGTAAAATTATAGTTTTTTTACTTTGGTTATGTGAAATGTATTATTATTAAAGTATTGCATATATCACATTTTGCAAAGCTAGAGAAAAAAATCTTCATTGTATAGCAAAGGAGGAGGAGTAGTGTTGGTTAAAGATAACTATGATGATTGGGTAGATATAAATCCCTAAGTTGGATTGCAACTCACTATAGCTATCTCATCGGGAAAACAACCATTGGAAAAGACCAACTTAACACAACCCCTTAAGAAAAACATAGGGATTAAACACAAAGAAAAAATTGGGTCTCTCAGATGAGGCATGATGGGTATCTAGGTACAAACTCTCATAAGGAGAGAAAAGGATGAAAAAACATATCAAGAAAAATTCATGTCAAAAATATAGAAAGATGTTAGTGCTCATGCAATCATCGATCTAAAGCCGTAGATCCAAAAATGATCGACTAAACCAAAAACATAGAGAACCACTCAAATTCACAAGCATGAAATGCTAAAGAACCAAAACTTTGAAGATAAGATCAATGAAAACTCATTGTGGTTTCTTGATCTGTAAAGTATAAATGTTGCAATATCACAAAGGTCGAAAGCACTGCCAAGTTGCCATAAAAAACTTTAGAGAAAATAGGCACTAGTAAAGAGGCATGGAAAATGGTTTGAAGTAGAAGCAACACCATCAATGAAAAGAAAATATTGAGGCCTGAAAGTATGGAAAACTTAGATGACACATAGTGCAACAACATTGAACACAACCACCATCACAGTGGTCAACCATAACAAATGGAAATAGTAAATAATAACAAAGTAATGACAAAAATATCAATTATCATCTAACCCCCTCCTTGAAACACAAGTATGGGAGCAGGAATCAATAGTCTATGGTATCAACAAATTATCCTTTAGAAACACAATTGAGGGAGAAACAAGAATCAATACCTAACAAGAGGTATATTGTATGACTATACAATTGTTTAGTCACAACAATATGGACTCTACAAACATATTTTCAAATATATTTTACAATTAACTGAATGTAGGGCTACTATCTAACCAAGAATGTTGATGCCTGGCTGATTTCCTGTTATCATTAAGAGGAGGTTGATATGGCTTAGTTTATTATTTTTCAAAATCTAAGGTGGGTGCAACAACAGTGTCATTGGGAGTGACCTTAGTAGCCATGATTTCAATTTCTTTATCATAATCAATAGTAGCATGCTCTTCTACCATCTCTGTCTAAATTGTTTCAACAACAAATGACACTTCTCTTGTCTCAAGAAACCTAGATGTAGGCAATGAGGTAGTGATTGGATCATATCCAAGACCTTCTATTGGTATTTTCACTACAGGGCTAATAAGAACAATGATGCATTTCCCATTGTCCCCAAGTCATCCTTCGGTATATACTATTTTACTCGGCAATTGAGACCTAATTCCACTGGTGTCTTTTTCAAAGCTAGTTTAAATAAAAGAAACATTATCAACATTGACATGTGAGTTTCACAACTTAATAATAACATTCTTCTTCTAATCATTTTGAAAGTTATTGAATTCCGATTCAAAGTGCTACTTGCACTCTTGCATGTTTTAAAAGACCTCATCTTGCTCAATCAACTATTTTGACAAGGCACCATAATATTGATTCATTGTTTGCTATTGATCCAATAATATATTTTTCTCTGCTCGAATATGGATTTCTTCCTAATGAAGCAGTTCCATTGAGGATTTCAAATAGCAAACCTCCATAACTTGCTGATTATTTTGTTCCTCCAACTTACAAATTTAATTTTTCAAACAAAGAGTCAACTTATGGGATCAAGCAAGGACTCAACTTCTTAAAACAAAGACTGAGTCAAACATTTTCTAACTCAAACAAGGACTCAACTTCTTTATCCAAATAATCAAGGAGTTAAATCTTTTCCTGAAACTCATCTGCATGGTTATGGAAATACTTGCCCATGGTTGAGTCTCGGTGGTCAAGCTTACTACTTTTCTTAGTGAGAGTGCTTTGGAAGAAATTCTTAACTGTAGTGTTTTATTTTCGCAAGATAGAAACAAAAGCATTGTAACAAAGGACATCATTGTGAAGTTGCTCTTTTTCCTTCTTCTCACAAATCTTTTGTAATGTTTTACCCATCTTGCAAAAATTGGTTAAAACACAATCCTACTTAATGGAATCAAAGAATAGACATTCCAGACGCGAGGCAAGAGAAGGGTTGTAAGAATTTTACACTGAGATTGAATGAGTTTCTTCTTCACAATACAAGCTCCTTCACATGGAATGCGATTGCATTGTCCATATGAACATGTTAACAAAGCCAAGGACTACACCATGAAAACCCCTATCTTTAGAGATATGTTTACATACTTCTCAAAGAAACGATGTTTGTCTCTCAACTAAGGTGACTTTTACACAATTTTTACTGTGAAAAATTGATCTTATAAAACTTTCAATCCTCATCACAATGAAAAATGGAAATCGGTGAAATGAGAGACTATAATTTGATAAATTAATTTAGAACCAAAGATGGAATGACTAAAATAACACACTAGATTTTTTAACATAAAATGGTGTCTCAAAGAGAGGGAGGTTGTGTACTAGCGTAACTCTTGGATTAGTGCCACTTATAGAGTCATTCTTAGTAGGTGATGGACAAGTCCTGACAAAAATCCACATCTTGACCTCTGACCTTCATACAAAGAAGAATATGAACTACCTCCAATATCAATCGTGCTTGGTAAGGTCTTGTGCCATAAACCAAAGGGGAAATTCGACAAATTGTTGTGCCTCCAAGTGAGCGAGGCAACATAATTATTTATCCACACAATATGATGATCCTTGTGCAGACTCAATAATAATGTGCATGCGGGTCCATAACCATTACGAATAAAAAAATTATCAAACCCGCTAGGATCCTCTATAAAATTTTATCAAATCTACTAAGATCGTTTACAAAATTTATCAACTCCACTTGGATCATCTATTGGGTTGAGTCAAAGTTAAGACCTCAGAAAAACATTATTATAGAAATACATTAGTTACAACAAATCCCACATGCATTAGCAAACTTCCAAACTCTTACCATTACCATGAGTAGGAGGCTAGTCTCATGTTATCGAGGTGGTGGGGGTGGTTAGCTTGATATTCCTAGGGTCATGGTTAGTCTACATAGTTGATTCAGAATGAGATGACTATGGAAATTAGTCCAACACCTTGCTCTAACTCTACTTGTTGAATTCAACTTGGGCTGCTCTAATGTCATCTTGAGGTCTTCTGTTACACCAAAACTCATAGGCATTACTAAACTTCCAAACCCTTACTATTACCTTGAGTGGACACTTGGTCTCATGTTCCCAAGTGGCACATTGTCCACCTAATTGATTCTCGATGAGGTCAGTGTGAGAATTACTCGTGCACCCCCTTAAATGCAATGCAACTTGAGGAATTGACCCTGGGCCAAGGCCTTGATACAATGCAAAAGTATTATATAACTCAAAAATTGCAAAAATAAATAAAAAAACTCCATTATATAGCAATGAAGGAGGCAACTATCATTTAAAGATAATTATGACAACTACACTCATAATAATTTTATGCGAATTTACAACTCATTATAAGTGACTCCGTGGAAAAAGAAAAAAGCTTTGGAAAAAAATCAACTCTAACCATTACGAGAAAAGTGCTATGCCAATGCACATTTACCAGCCATTTTATATATTTTATTTAAAGTTTTAAGATATTGACATAAGTGCAAAGTCGCAAGAGTCGTTAGCTCTGGTTGACGAACAATTTCCACTTGAGCAATGGCCAAAACGTGGTGAGATATTGCAAGATTTGAGGATAACGTTGTAAACCGCAGTGAATGATGGGATATGATCTTTCGACAATAGAGCGGTTCCCTCAAATAATAAAACGTCACAATGTCTTGAATTGACTCGGAAGCGGAAATCCTAAGGGGCGCGGAATTGTCCTATGGATTTTTTTTTTTTTAACACATGGTGAATCGGTAACTATCAAGTTTAATCCTTCGATTTTAATCCTAAGGGGTGGGAATTGTCCTATGGATTTTGGCATCTCTTTCAATTTTAATCCTAAGGGGGCGGGAATTGTCCTATGGATTTTCGCATCTCCTTCAATTTTCAATTTAAAATCATCTCCTATAAGGTTTTGGCTAGGCCATGCCACTAAGTCAATCAATTCAAATTTACCGTACTTCGAATCTTGCTATTTAAAATTGAAACATATGCAGGGATTTTGTCGTCATTATTTCAATGGCCCACGGGCGTTACATGTAGCCTTAAATGGAGTTGATTCTTCATTACATATAGCAAAGCATTCTAATAGTAATCATTCTGAATAATAATGTCTCGACCCGTAGGGTTTTCTTATTATCTGATCCTTTCCGTAGTTGCGCTACAATTATCTGGTTCGAATTTCATCAGGGCACCGTGCTTAATATCGTGCAATTTATGCGATGAAATAGTTTGTGGTATAGTTATGCGCAGGCTGCACATATCGTTCGTATCCATATAAGACGCCACGGACGAAGATGCAAGGCTACATGGCCTATGACGAACGTTGATCTCGGTTATACTTCATACCCGGACTGCCTTTTACGCTTTTTTATTGGTATTTCGGATATTATGGGGGGGAAAGAGAAAAGAAACAGACCACAGAGCCTAATCCTGAGGATATGGCGACGGCCTCATCTGGTGGTGCCGAGTACAAGATCGTTCACGACCTCGTGCTCGATGCTATCTCTCATTAACCCTCCGCCGCTGCCGTTCTTGGCGCGACAGCGACATGGCCCCCGAGGGGTATTTCGCAGTCTGCGTCGGGCCGGACCGCAGCATATTCTTGATAAAGACGGAATCAGTTAATCACCCTCTGTTCCGTATTCTGTTAGAGGACGCGGAGAAGGAATACGGTTTTGACTTCGCGGGCCCTCTCACTCTGCCCTGCGAGGCTTTCGTCGTTCGCAGTATTCTGGAGACTTTGAATACAGATTGTAGCGGTGAGGATTCTCTGAACGGCGAGACCTTGAATACAGATTGTGGCGGTGAGGATTCTCTGAACGGCAACGTTGTCTGCTTGGGCTTCCCTGTGGCAGGGCTCTCCAGATTCTACGCTAAATGGTAGTGTGTTGATTATAATTTTGTGTAAAGTTCAAGTAGTTGGTCAATCGGCCTGTCCATTAGGATCGCACGTGTAGTCGCACCATTTTTCTTGTTTTGCATTATATATGCATGTAATTTGTCTCGTTAAAATTAAGAAGATCAAGTCTATGTATAGTCTGGATTTGTTTTGGAGCAGGAACTCTTCATGTGGTTTGTGCTGAGATACTTGATAAGAAGCCGAAGGCTGATGTATAGAATCACTCTGTTTTATTACACCTACGTTCTTACTAAATCTGCCGTGTGATTTGTTTTTGAAATATAAGGTAATGTGTTTGTTTAGCATGCATTTATTATATTATGTCTGAATTATATTTTGATTTTTGATTGGTTTATTTTAAATAAGATTTTAGAATTTTAATTTAATTATCAATAATTATTATATAGATGATTTTTATTTAATATTTTATTAATATATATTTATTTATTACTGTTAAGAAGGATCAAATATCTAAAGATGTAAATATATTTTGATTATAAAATTTTAGAAAAAATCTGTAACTCAGTAGATTTGATTTCACATTGTTTTGGATAGATTTAGAGTTATATGTAGGTTTGATTTCACACTGTTGTTGATAGATCTAAAATTATATGGATCTATGCTCGTTTTGAGCAACACTTTCTCTCCTTTTATATACACACATATTATGTGTATTGAATAATTTTGTTATTAATAATTTTTTCAGTATACATATATTTAATTATTTTTATTACTAATATTTCTTAAAATGTTATATATAGAATTACAAATATCATACTTTGAATTAGAAAGAATATATTAATGGAATAAGAATTATGTGACTTTCTTTATATATATATTTGATGCTAAAACATTTCATTCAACATATATTTGAATATTTAATACATAACCCATATTAAATTGTTTTTTAGTTTTATTTTTTTAATATTATATATAAAGTACATCTTAAAAATGAAATAAATTACACATTTTTAGGGAAATGAAATTGTAAGAAATTTTTTTATCTTAAATTTTTTTACTTTCTTTAATATAGATTTTAAAATATATTGTTTATAATTGACTGAAAATATTTTCATGTTATTAAAATATATATTTTAAATATTATATGTAATCTAAACTTAAAATGAATTAGACACCCCATAATATCAATAATATTATTTTCTCTCAATTCTATAATAAATAGTGAAGAAGCTACATAACTGTCATACTAAAAATCAATTTTTTTTTCCTTTTTCAATAGGTTTATCTCTTTATATAAAGTTGATATAAAAATGAAGTGGAAATAAAAATATTTTATTTATGGATAACATCAATTTTTTTGGTTATTATTATTTATAATTCATTTTGTTAATTTAAGTATCACTTTATTATTATTTAATGTAACATTACATGACATCATCTTTCCTATACTCGACTGTAGAGAAACAACACAAAAAAAAATCAATAGTAATAATATATGGAATTATTAGATTTATTTGAAAATAGTTATGAATTTTTATCTTTTAGTTAAATTATTCAATTATATGAAATTAGTTATGGCTTTATGGAGGATATAGTATTGATACACTATGGTATTTATCCATGGTATGTAACAAAGCTTATTTAGACATTAGGCATCTCCATATTTAAGTGGGTGAATGTCCATAGTACATGTTTTTTGAAATGTATATATGTTTAACATATATAGTAATTCATTTTTACAATTGATAGTAAGAATGATAATTTAAAATAAACCTATAATTAAATTAATTTTTATGGTTGTTTTTTTTTTTAATTTTGGAAATGTGATATGCATAATGAAGTGAGTGTTTTGGTGTTTATGATCGGTGTTTGATAACCATTTAATTTATATGGCTCCCCTAGCAAGTGTAGATCCATCTTAATCATAGATCTAGCACACACCTAGAGGGATCAAATCTCTTAATGTCTAAATCTGTTTTAGAGTGCCAAATTTTAAAAAAATTGAATCTCTCTTATCCCTTGATAGATCTCTCTCTCTCTCTCTTCACTATTTAAATTTTATTTTTGAATGAATTTTTATATTTAAAAAAATATGTTATATTTTAGGGGAAAATCTATATATATACCAAAATGTAAAATAGTGAGTCTGTTTCAAAAGGTTTAACCATAAGAACTTATTATTTTCAATTGTTTCATACAATATATACATACTATTTTTAAACAAATATATCATAAACATAATTTACATTAAAATGTTTTATATAACATAAAGATTGAGACATTGTTATTAATATATTTTAAAGTATATATTGATATTACCTAACCCCTGCATATTAAAATGTTTATAGTGATTATCCAAATTGATTTTTTATTATTATTATGAATATTTTTAAATGTAACATAGTAGTTTTATAATAAGAATTGCATGAAATACACATCTCCCTTTTATTATTGTTATCATGAAGTAATAGATATTTTTTATTTTATTTTTAAATTTTTAATCACTTTTTTCTTTGAGCATGGAATATTTCATTGTCTCAAATATTACAGCATTGTCTTTCTAACATTTTCTTTTTATATAATTTGAAGTTGATAATGATTTAAATTATCTTATTCAAATGCTCAAATAGTTTATTTAAATATTATATTGAAATTAACATTTTATTCATATTTGTTTCTACACATATATATCAATAAGAAATTACAAGTGGATATCAAAAGATCTTATTTATAACTTAGAGTAAGTGAAATATTTCTAATATTTGTATTATAATAGAAAACAATTGAATGATCATCATGAAGTTGGGATTATTGATGTTTTATAATGTTTTTGATTAAAACTAAATTTTATGACTCAAAGTGAATGAAATGTTTTTACTAATAATATTATAATATCTACAAATTGGATGATTATGGTAAGGTCGGGATTATTGATGTTTTACAATGCTTTTAATTTAAACTATCTAAACATATACATTCATTTCTAATTTTTGTTGTAAAAAAATACATGTCAATTCCACGTTGAACATGGATGAATCACATGCGCCCTAGATGCAATTAAGAGCTCCATTTTAATTATTTTATATGTCTAATTTTTTAGCTAAAATTATTAAATAATAATTTTAAGTTGGATTGTATTTTTTATTAGTTAAATTAAATTTTTAAATATATAAAGGGATTTAATGATTTAAAAATTTAAATTATAAAGTTCAAATTGAAAATTTTAAGTTATTATGACTTAAATTTAATTAAAATAGAAATAAAAATAAGTCAAAACCCAATTCATATATATACATAATTTTTATGTTGTTTTATTTGTTTTAAACTACTTCAAAATTATATATCATAAAATATTTATAATATTAATAATTTTGTTAATTATTATAATAATTATTTACAGTCCACCTGGCATAGAATAGATAGTTATAAGTAGTTATAGAGTATATTATTAAGATACTCCATGATATGAAGAGGACTATCTGGAAAAATTCCAGCCATATTAAAGGCTGACCAAATGTGATCCCAAATAATTTTAATGACTTAAATATCCCTAAACATATTTTTTTAAGTCAAATATTAATTATAAAATCATATCAAAACTCACACAATTTCAAAACCATAAATTATTTATATAATTTTATTTTATCAAAATAGATTTATAACATTTTATTAATAATTTTAAAGTCCTCTTTAATTGACCAATGTATGTTCATAAGCTTCGTAATGTGATAAGATTCTGCAATCTACTAGCTTATAAAAATTGTAATTATGATTTATAATAATTGGGTTAAATTTTAACATTAAAATATTAAAGAATATATAATTTATATAAAGAAACAAATAATCTTATATTAAAAGATGCATTAGATTATATTATATAAAAAAATATTATTATTATTTATAAAAAGTAGAAATTATAGACTGTAAAAAAATTATGTAAGAAACAAATCATGGTATATTAAAACATGAGATTATATTATATTATATAAAAAATTGTTATTACTATATAGATAAAATAAAAATTATAGACTATGTAAAAAATTCATTTTTTAAATAATGATTAATTATTATTTAAAAGAAAAATGGAATTTTCATTTATAATAGTGAAAATTAAAGCTAGTAAGCACATCCCAAAAAATAATTATCTAATTTTTATTCAATACGGATCATGATTGTTTTTTAAATAACTGAGTGGTGTCGAGTGTATCCGATGAGAAATATACAACACCCAAAAATATATATATATAAATTTTTGCACAAAAAGTACAACACCCAAATATATAAATAAAGTTTTGCAGAAAAAGTTCACTAAGTAATGTGATATTTCTACTATTATGCCTCTTGTTTTTCAAAAAGTTGTTGCTTCCTAGCAACTTCATCAAGCCCTGTCCCTTATTCTGTCTGCCTTTTCTATAAATAGATGATAATAGTATTAGAAGTGTTTCGCACCTATGTGTTCTACGATCGTTGAAGAGCCAAGGTCTTGTTGCACCCCTTTTTTAGAAATCTGCTCCGAAATTGTGTTCTTTTCTCCGTATATATGAGTACAAGATATTAAGTCAAATTGTGCTTTGATCATAAAATATTATCCAACAAATCCCTGATCCCTGAGAGTGTGTGTAAGACATTGTGAACTCTGATGGAACCAATCAATGATAATTTTGGAATCACCAAAAATTTGTAATGGTAGACAACCTTTTCTATGGTAAAGAGTAGAGCAAGTTTTAAGTTGTATAATACGGCATAATTATTTGTGTCTATGCCAAGCCGAAATTTCATCTCCTTGGTCGCTGATATAAACTATTTTGGAATCACCAAAAATCTGCAACTGTAGACATTTTTTTCTATGGCAAAGAGTAGAGCAAGTTTTAAGTTGTATAATAAGGCATAATTGTTTGTGCCTATGCCAATCCAAAATTTCATCTAGTTGGGAGCTGATATAAACTATTTCACCTCTTATCTCCATTGTTGATTGATCAATATTTGATAATCAGAGAGACATGGGACTGACACGAGCAGTCAATTATTTGACCACGCCCATATCCATTTTATTATTGAATATTCCATGAATCAAGATAGAGATGCCCTACCGCACCCCCTCTGCATCTTCCTTGTTATGAACACCCCTCAAAAAGGGCCCAAGGCTTGGTTCGGTCGATGTTTTGAATGGATATGTTACGAATGGGACCAGACTGGTTTTCTTCCGGAATGAGTTCTTAAAAGGCAAGCAACTGTGCCGAAAGAAGGATGTACATGAAAATTCGATTTTCAATTTTTTTTGTTTCGACCAATCCAAATGGCCCAGCAAAACAGAATTAGGAGATTTCTTTTTTTTGGTCACAGACATTTCGATACCAGTCTGGCCAGGCCTCTTCCACATTTCTACCATGTCATCTATGTTGAATGTTTAATGAAAGGTATGTCGAATTCCAAATCTGATTTGCAGTAGCACAATGGATGAATCAGTGATCAACATATTCCTCTAAAAGTTCGAATAACCCACGCCATGAAGGTCCCTGCAAAGCTCCTTTCCGAAGGTTGTCTTCCGTATGGATTTTATTTAGTAGAATGTACCATAGAAACAATTTTTCTTTAAGAGGTCTCTTCAACCTCCATATAAGATTCCACCACCATGATATTTCCTTCGGTCTGTTATGATGATATGCAACGTGGTAATCTTTTGGGTTGTACTGTCCGCCTTTCAAATATACCCAGATAAATTCATCTTCTCGATCCGTAATTCTAACATGAGAAAGTGATAGAGCTATAGTATAATCCTTTCATGATTAATGCCATTGATTTTGTAGAATAAACAACGGATTAATTAAGTATATTTACACAAATTTATTACAAAATGGTTTAAATAAATATTGCTTATGAATAATATGTTTATAATGTTATGTTAAAAATTCAATTTCGAGATGGACGGTAGCTGAAACTTATAAATTTTTAATATTAAGTAATTTTATAGATAATATTTTTATTTTTGTGATAAGTAAATTTTATATTTATACTTTTTATAATTTTAATTAAATAAGAACAATTTATTTAGACACTTTTGTATCGAATGACAACATAACCTTGTCATGTATGCAAGCACATTAGAAAATTGTGTAAGTTTGATCATAAAGATTCAGTATTAACTTATTATTTTATATAAGATTAGTTTTACCATTTTGAATAGAGTAAATGGCAAAGCCTACGTTTCGATGTAAATGAAAATCATATGATAATGGATCATAGTGACAAGTGAAAAGGGGGCCAAAAAATGTGGAAAGTTTCGATGGTCACTATCCCATGAGCCTTATGGAGTGTCAATAGTGATATAAATGCATCACCTAATTGATAGAACATGGTTCAATTATGATATGCCTCTGTGGAGAATGGTGAAGGTTTGTGGTCGGTGGCAGTGGATAAGGTGGGACACGTAGCGTGAGACCCTCTCTTGAACTAAATCACGGATAGAGTAAGAAGGACAATACATTAACTGTGGTTGATTATGAAAGGATGGTGAATTGAAGCCTCACTGGTCTTCCAAGATTACATGCTTAAATGCATGCTGAGAGAAATAAGTAAAATTAGGCATTAAAGATGGTCTCTAACAGGAAGAGAAGAGCTAGCAAAAATATTGATTGTGTTTGTGGGGTCATTAAAGGAATTTGGGGTCTAATGGTATTAGAGGAAAGAGATGATTTAGGTTGGGTTATTATATTATTTCTCAAATATTTCAATGTTTTTTGAATAGAAAAATTGGAGCAATTAGGTTGGAACATTATTTTTTATTAATAAGTTTTATTTTGGAGAATTAGTGGTTGAAAATTTGTAAAACTCTTATGAAACATTAAATAATGTTTATTGTGCTAAAGCTTCCCTACTATTGTGATGGTCTTCTAGATGCTATTGTATGTTTATAAAAGACCTTTCCATGTCACTAGGAGTTCATGTACAAAAGATAGACCTCCCACAAGTTGACATAACTTATTGATTGCAATGGTTTGATTTGATGAGGCATCGCCCCCTATTACTCATATGAGTAACAACCTTTATATAATGAAGAAGATTCACTCTAATTGGCTATCATTCTATGTTATACATTAGCCCACTAGAAAAGTAGGGATTGCATTCTATGCTATTGCATATTATTCTACAATGGAATAGAGTGACTAAGAATAAAAATAAAAATAAAAAACATAATAAACTTATATTCTTATAGCTCCATATAAAAAACCAGTTTCATTATACTTACACATTTTCCAAAGTAGAAAAAGAATAGCTAAACAACTAACTTTTTACATAGGTTTTCTTCTATAAAAGTTTCCAAAGACAAAATAAATTTATTTGGAAAATTTCATAACAAATTGTAAAGAATCCCGAAACAAATTTATTCATAAATTTATAACCAACTAGATAACCCTCATGATTTGGTGAAGGAGAGATTTGTAAAAACATAAACTTATAACCAACTAGATAACCCTCATGATTTGGTAAAGGAGAGATTTGTAAAGACAGAAGCCCAGGTTATCAACATCAATCATAATATGAACGTCCTCAGGGTTTCCATGCATATTGACATAACAGCAAAGTGCAAGAGTAGTTACCTCTCGTTAATGAACAATATCAACTTGAGCACTGGCCAAAACATAGTGAGATATTGCAAGCTTTGAGAATAGCGTTGTAAAACGTAGTGGATAACGGCATATAATAACCTTGTAATGGCCAGGAAAGATCTTTGAACAGTAGACCGGTTCCCTATAGAAACGAAAGGTCACAATAGCTTGAATTGACCGGGAAGGGGAATCCGTAACGCCGGAGAATCCTGCTATGGATTTTGGCATCTCCTTCAATTTTCAATTTAGAATCATCTTCGGTACGGTATAGCCTAGGACGTGCCACTGATATCATAAATTCATGTTCCCCGTACTTCAAATCTTGCTATTGAAAGTTGAAACATATGTAGGGATTTTGTTTTCGTCATTATTTTAATGACCGACGAGAGTTACAGAACAACTTTAATGGAGTTGATTTTTCTTGACATATGGCGTAGCATTCTAATAACAATCATTCAGAATAATAATGTTTGTAGCCGATCAGTAGGGTCTTCCTAACATCTAATCCTGTCTGTACCCGCGTTACAACTATCTGGTTCGAATTCGACGAGGGCACCGTGCTTAATATCGTGCAGTTTAAGCGAGGAAACGATTAATATCGCTCTCAGGATATAGCTATCGGGTTTCGTTTGTGGTATAGCTATGCGCAGGCTGCGCATATCGTTTGAATCGATATAGCGACGCCACGGACGAAGATGCAAGGATACGTGGCTAATGACCAAAATTGTTCCCGGTAATAGTTCGAGGTTTATACCCGGCCTGGTGTTTTACATTTTTTTAATTGGTGTCGAGGTTGTGACTGCGAATCCGATGCAGGCAAACAAAAAAGAAACAGACTGCAGAGCCTAATGGTGAGGATATCACTACCTTGTGCTCGATGACGTCTCTCATTAACCTGCTCCGCTGCCGTTCTTGGCGCGACAACAACATGGCTCCGGACGGGTAATTGGCAGTCTACGTCGGCGTGGGCCGCAGCAGGTTCGTGATAAAGACGGAATCTGTTAATAACCCTCTCCTCCGGATGCTGTTAGAGGACGCCGAGAAGAAATACGGTTTCAAATTCGCGGGCCCTCTCTCTGCCATCCGAGGTCTCTGTCCTTCGCAAGATTCTGGAGATCTTAAATACAGATTGTGCCGGTGAGGATTCTATCAACGGGAACGATGTCCCCTTGGTCTTCCGTGAGGCAGAGCTGAGGACATTCTGCGCAAATTGTTAGTGTGTTGAATATAATTTTATGTTATGTTCAGTCCGTCGGTCAATCGGCCTGTCCATGACGATAGCTATGAGGTGCAGTCACGCTTTTTTTCTTGATTTGCATTATATTGCTGCTTTGTTTGTCACTATATATGCGTAGAGACAGTAGCAGGAACTTTGCGAGTAATTTGTCTTGAAAATTTTAAGAAGATCAAGTTTATGTATAGCCTGGATCTGTTTTGGAGCAGAAACTCTTCATGTAGTTTGTGTTGGGAAACTTGATAAGAAGAAGAAGCTTATGTATAGCATTAGACTGTTTTCATACACCCAAACTCTTACTATGTTCATTATTTCAATCTGCTTGTGATTTGTTTTCGAAATATAAGTTCCTGTGTTTGTTTGTTAAGTATCTGGTTTATTTAGTTTACGGTCCTTTTATTTGATTATCTACGCATTATTTGTACATTTCATTGAAAATATTTTCGTTATGTGTAGATTTGTTTATTTTCCAATATGTAATTATCAATAATTACAACATATTTTTAACACTGCCTCCATCAGATGCATAGAAATATACATAATCTTGTGTGATCATTTTTCCTCCCTACTGGAACAAGGTATTAATAGGTAAAATAGTCTCGTGTCACCATTTATCCTCCATTACTAGAAAGGTATTAATGGAGCAATGTATTAGTAGGAAAAATAACGTGATTAGCTAGTATCTTATCTACTTCCATTCATTTCGTTGCTACAAGTGTGGGATTTATAGATTTACCATTACCTTACAGTAATGCATCCCCGTTGATATGCATCAATGCAAATAGACGTATAACCACATAAATACATCTTTAAATTTATTGAATAAATCAAAGAATTTTTGTTTTTCTTTTTATATTTTGTAAGTCAATATTCACCAGCATGGTTTCATAAGGATTTCTCTTTGAATCCTACTTTGATCCCTTTTTTTTTACTACTTATATTAGTAGGAGAAAAGGAATGCTCGAAAATACTTAGCCCTTTAGTATATCAATTATTTTTTATTAAGATGGTTTTCTTTTTATTCAAAGGATTGGTTTGTACACTACAATATATAGGGGTTTTAGGACAATATTTGAGATCATTTTTGGGTAAATTATCTTAACTTGATACAATAAAAAACTTCTGTGTCTTTAAGGCAGTGTCTCAAATTATTGTTTTAAATAATTATCTCTATAAAACAATATATAACATAAACATTATTGTCTCTTAGGAGACAATTTCATTACATATTGTCTTTAATCCTAGCTATTGCCTTTATCACTTTTGTCTCTTTAGAGACTATAAAATAATGAATCCAAAAAAATATCTCATTGTTGAAATAAGTCAATATAAAAAGTATTTAATTAAAAATAAACTCCAATTGTTGAACAATATATGTTAGGGCACAACAGAATCGAACCACCAACCTCTAGTGTATAAGGCGATTTCTCTTCCATTGAGCTAGAACCCTTTAAAAAATTATGTGAGGAGTTACATGATGAGGGAAAATTTTAAGGATGGAAGTTTATTTTAAAGTTTAGAAACTTTGACGAATAATGTTAGTCCTTAATATGAAAATTGTAAAATGTCTAATGTTTTTTTATAAATATTTAGATTTCTAATTACTTTATATTAGTCTCTATAAAATTTTGGGGAGTTCAAGGTAAAATACTTGTACATTGTAAAATTTGGGCCAATTCTTTTTAGAAAAAATGGAAATTGGTGAATTTATTTTGTAAAAAACATGGAAAATTAGCCCAACTGTGAATATTAACCCCAAAAATTTTCCTTGTGCACGACAGACTTTGAAATTGCATATAATTTAAATTTCTAATACATAATCAAGGTAAATGGCCTCTCTACTATTGATTTTTTCAGCCAAAACATTTATAAGGAAACAACATAGAATAAGACAATGAAAACTCTTCAAACAAATTGTAGTGTTATAGATAAATAAGCATTTGAAATAAATTTATATCGAACCCAAATATAAAACAATGTATGTAACAACTAGATAACGAGGACATAAAATTTCTCTCTATTGACACAGTAAATTAAGCAGAAAAGAATTGCATTGCAACCTATTCTAAAATTCATTTTTATGTATTTCTCTTACCTTGATAATTGGCTTCATCAGTGCCATTAGGAGGCCATGCTGCCCATATTAGAGAACCAAGGGCCAGAATATATGGCTTCGAAATATCAATGCCATGAAAGTTGAAATCTGGCCCTCTAGAAGAATAAAATGCTACCTGAGGAGTTGTACCTTGATATATAGGCTTCAACTAATTTCCAATGGAAGCCTTAGTTCCAAATCTTGTGATTTGACCTTATGGATCCCTTATTGTTGATCTATTATAGTAATCTACAAGAACCTTTAACCAAAAACAAAGAAACACTCAGAAATATATCTAAAAAACATTAATGATTTCTTTAGAAGGATCAACTATCTTACCTTAAGAGGATATTTCCTTCAATCAAAAGAAAATTGCAAGGAAATATTTGAAATATTTTCTAGGGACTCTAGATTACCATTAACATGTCACAATTCAACTCAAAAATGTTGATATTGTAAATTATACTTATGTTTGATCTACTTATTTGATAACAATCCTGGAATTCCCACTGGAACTAAATCAAATTTAGCTCATGTAGACAATGCATTGATAACCAAGAAGAACACAGTTGCACCTAAACTCTTTTCAGTTTCTAACAGGCATCTTACAGATGCAACACCATATGCAAAGTTGTATGAATATCCACAAACTAGAATGTTACCCTGAATCATAGTCTTGTTAAAATCTTTAGGGAGCTTTAGGGTTTTGGAAGTTAGATGGACATAATATCACATAAGAAGAATTTAGCATTACATCATTTCCTGCAATGGGAGAAAAATACTAAACTCTATGTGTCAGGGTTGCACATATTATCTATTTTCACATGTCACAAATTGACTACAACAATTAGTGGATGTTATTCCCAACAACATCACAACAAGTTTTCAAGGAAAAAATATGCAAGAAATTACATTTCGAAGTAAAGAATGTAGAAACATATAAATCAAGAAAAATTTTCATTTGAGCAATGGAAAGGAAATTTTTTTGTTTAATTTTAAAGAGAAGGAAAATAAATCTAATTTCTCAATGACGAGAAGTTACATGAAATCCCTATCTCTCGAAGAGATTTTTCATTTCCTAGAAAAAAAATATATTTTTGTAGTTACAATCATCTACACCAACCGCTAAAGATTTAATCCATGGACTAAAAAATACAGTTGTTTTGGTACATGGACCACCATTTCCTCTGGCTTGTGCTACAACAACTCATGCTTTGACAACAAAAAGAAGGGAAACATCAAAAGATTGAGAAATTTTGCACTTTGACTAGTTGAAGGTGGATTATTTAGTCCAATGGAAAGGCTCCAAATTTTTGCACCATCTTCAACAACCTACAAACAAACCATGGTAATATTTTACATCCCTGTCAATATTTTGTCCATTTGCTCCAAATTTAGCACATCTCTTTCTTGACGCTCAACACCACTACCATATAGTTTATGCATCTTAAATTCAATGAAGTACTAGTAAGAAGCATCAAACCTGATCAACAATAAACACCACGTCTGCAACAAAACCTCCAAAGTTGCATATACAAGGCCTTATAAACAACAGTACTGCATGATGGAAAGGAAAATATAATATAACAATGAAATCAACCAAAATAACAATGAAACCACATTATTTAAGTCAAATATCCATAGTTTAATTGGCTAACAGTGAAGTTCAAATGAGAAAGCTTAACAATTTAGCTGGTTTTTTTGCGAGGCCTCACCGATCACGAGGAGTCATGCCGCTTTCCTTCCTAAATTTATATCCATGCATCCTCACTAACACTCCAAAATTCCTTGTTGTTGCAGTAGTTATATGACTGATTATCTAGAAGAAAACCAAACTAAATAACTCATGACACATTAAAACTAGAAATCCATCTTCAAGCCTTCAATGTAAAAAATTATTTGTATTCTAATTCCATTATAAATGGATTTTTTCCTATTTTTAAAGGGAGTTTTACATAATCAATAAATTATAATATTTCAAAATAATGCACAAAAAATTTGACCATAGTAGCAATTATTAAATAATGCCCATATACTACCAAATACTACAACTTACTTTCTATGTAAGATATACAAAATCATAAGCAGGGTTAAATGATCCTATTGCAATCGTAGAAGCCATAAAATACTCAACACCAATACTATTCCCATTTCAAAAATTTCGACTAGTATCAAGGTCAACCTCGCATTTTCCTATGTAGCGAAGAACATGTCCATAATGTGGAGAATTGTGAACTACAAAGCTTGGATGCTGAGGGTAGATCCCTGTGCCAATAATTCCAATCACAATCCCTTCTCTTATCTCTTCCAATCTTCCACTTGACAACACTCCAGACGGAAGGCCTAAAAACTTTGCAGTATGAGTTGTCAACATTTTAACTAACTAGTCCTTTTGGACATTTTTTACTCCTATAGTTTTCCTCAGTTTTTCTTCCTACAAACAAAACAATGAACTTCTCTGTCAAGAGAAGTAAGAATGACATAATTGAAAACAAATCCTATAAAAGATTTTGCTTTTCCATGGAATAGACTAAAACATGTTTAACCATTGAGACAATGCTGAAAGGACATAAACAAAATACCTTATACCTGTTCTAGAGACATTTGCATAGAAAACAAATTGAGAGTATTGTGGTAGCTGTAAAGTTTCTTATAGCTACCACGCTCAATATGATCCTCTAAAAGCATGTCATGCTACCTCTCCAAGTGTTGAGAATATAATTTAACAACTTCTCCGTGTGCAAAAATGAATAAACCGTGGCTCAGACATATCACTAAGCCATATGAACATGGCACTAAAAAGCTTGAGCATAGAGATAAAAGATTAATCCTTAGACTAAAGTCTTTGGTAAATTTCTCTTCACATCAATTGTATGTATTAAGAATCAAAGGAAATTTGAAAGTATATTTTTCTCAGCCCAAACCCTTCCAATAAAATACGCTCAACTCTCGAGTGCACAATTATTTCAGTAAGTATGTTACTTCTAGTTATTTATACTAAGGTGCAACATATACCCAATAGAATTGAACAACAAATCTTGTTGTAGAATTTCGTTGCCCAATAACATGCACCTATACTTGAACTCTGATATTTGCTAGCTTGAATAAAATATCTTCTTCTTAGGATTCATCCATTAAGACCACAAAGGCCTATTAGACAAATAAAAGTAACAATTGTGATTTTATCAGTGATTCCCTCAACTATAGGATTTATTTTCTTCGAACTCAACTTAGATTGCTTCGAATATTCATCATATTTACAAAAGGTAGACATATTAGTAACATGCAAATACTCTTCTGATCGGACTCCCGCTCGTGTTTTTATTTAAAACTATTGGCTTACGAATAACCGCGGGAGACGAAACATTCACTCTGGATCCTCATCGGTCGACATTTCCTTCAAGTGAATTGTTGTTCAATGTGTTGAATATACCACCTATTTGTATCCTCCATTTAACTTTGTTGCGGGAACTGTTTACTGATAATAGATCACCAATGTTCCTGAATTTCTGGCGTAATTCGCAAGTCAGATTGTTCATTGTTGAATTAGGAATTTTCAGTCAATGCAAGTTGGCTAATTCCTTGATACATTTTCAGCGAAACTATGGTGTGCAAAGCTATTACAGGAAGGAAACTATTTATGTAGGTTCTAACCATGTACAACAATTACATGAAAATGAATTCTTAAAACATAAAATATAAAATGGTCAGAACATAAAACAAACACACATAGATTTTCTACTAGATCTCAAAATGAGGACTATTATATTGATTTTTCATTATATTCCTTTCAATGTTACCATACATATATATACATGTTGGAACATTCATAAATGCCAATCCATTTAACCCTGGATTAGAACATAACCGTAGTTCCCTTGACCGAATCTACAAAATACCATAGGAAGAAAACCATCACACCAGAAACCATGTGCAAAACCCATGCACAAAACTATAGGTAGGTTCGCCCATCTATTATAGGATACAAAAAAATTTCCTGGGGCGCTGCTATGGACCCCGCACCCCTCTTTGACTCCCTTGTTGCACTCAACAAAACGAAAGAATATAACACATACCCAACAATTTACACAAAGCATAATATCCACATTTCTTTTAGTATACACATAAAAAAACTAGAAAGAAAAATCAAATTGGAAAACAATAGCCCCTACAAAGACCATTCATATTATAATGATTATGGGAAACACAAATTTATTTCATGTATGGTAGACATGAACATGATGAACACACTACAAACAAATTACCAAAGAATAAACATTTCAAGCTCTACCAAGTAACATACAACATTCTAAAATATTCCCTAACAAAAATGACGTGACATGTCATAAAAGACACAAAATACAAACTAAAGAGTAAACATTACAACATAATTTAAATATTCCTCCGTGCTCATACAAACAACATAAACATAAAAATCAATATAGTTGTTCTTCTATGACATTACCTCTATATTTACAAATGCTTTTTATTCCATACCTTTACCTGCATTGATTACTTTGAGAGCTTTGGGGGTAGGAGGGGCTTGAGTAGGTAGGGCACCTTTGGATTAGCTCATGAGTAGACATCGATGGATTTAGTGAGTAGGTAGGGCACCTTTGGATTAGCTTGGATCATGAGTAGACATCGATGGATTTAGTGGTCCTCGCTTTGATAATGAAATCAAGTGTTAAGAAAATTGATGTGGAAAACTAGTTAGGGTGGTTATGGTTGTTAATCTTGATGAGCACAAATTCTTTGTGCTTTTAAAATAGGTTAACCATAAAAGAAAGTTTGTGTCATTGAGGGTGAAAAAATGTCCAAGTTCCATGGTAGATAAACTCTCATAGAAGAGGTGTAGTTAACTCTATGGTCGACAGGAATTGCATTGAGAGGCTAGGGAAGTCCACTTAGATTGTGCAGACTAGTTGGAAAATATTTTTAGTCAAGAAATCACGAATCCAATGGGTGAAAAGTTAAAAACGTCAAGGTATTTTTACAGATCTAAGGGCTCTCAAACAAGATTTCTAGCACATGGGTTAAGTTAGTTAACCGAAATAGGAAAAATATTTTTCTTAGGATATGGATATGGATGTAATGACATTGTTCTCACCTATGACACCCATCAAATACAATTCCATCTGAATATCTCGAGGGGAACTCTCCATACATGACATCCAATGATGGGGCATGCCTTGAACGAATTGTGTAAACTATCTACCCAAAATTAATAAGTTCAATATTAGGAGGAAGGTCATTACTTTGTGATAGACATCTTGGATAAAATATAATATTTTGCAAAATCGAAGGTGGGTGTAGCAACCTTGTCATTGGGAATGACCTAGTAGCCATGATGTCAATCTCTTTATCATAATCAATAGTAGCATGCTCTTATACCATCTTTGTCTAAAGTCCTCCAACATCAAATGACACTTCTCTCGTCTCAAGAAAGCTAGATGTAGGTAATGAGGTAGCAATTTGATCATATCCAAGACCTTCTATTGACATTTTCACTACAGGGTTAATAAGAACAATGATGCATTTCCCATTGTCCCCAAGTCGTCCTTCAGTATATACTATTTGACTTGGCAATCGAGAACTAATTCTAGTGATGTCTTTTTCAAAGGTAGGTTAAATAGAAGCAACATTATCAACATTGACATGTGAGGTTGACAACTTAATAATAACATTCTTCTTCTAATCATTTCGAAAGTGACTGAATTCCAATTCAAAGTGCTACTTGCACTCGTGCATGTTTTGGAAGACCTCATCTTGCTCAATAAACTATTTTGACAAGGCACCATAATATTGATTTATTGTTTATTATATATCCAATAATCTATTGCTCTCTGCTCAAATATGGATTTCTTCTTAATGATGCAATTCCATTAAGGATTTCAAATAGAATACCTCCATAACTTGTTGATTATTTTGTTCCTCCAACTTACAAATTCAAGTTGTCAAATGAAGACTCAAGTTATGGAATCAAACAAGGACTCAACTTCTTAAAATAAGGACCGAGTCAAACATTTTCTGAGTTAAAAAAGGACTCAAATTATTTCTCCAAATAATCAAGGAGTTAAATCTTTTCCTGAAACTCGTCTGCAAGATTCTGGAAATACTTGCCCATGGTTGACTCTGAGTGGTCAATCTTACTACTTTTCTTAGTGAGAGTGCTTTGGAAGCAATTCTTAAGTGTAGTGTTTTATTTTTGCAAGATAGCAACAAAATAATGGTAACAAGGGACATCATTGTGAAGTTGCTCTTTTTCCTTCTTCTCACGAGTCTTGTGTAATATTTTACCCATATTGGAAAAATTGGTTAAAACACAATCTTACTTAATGGACTCAAAGAATATACATTCTAGAAACAAGGGAAGAGAAGGGTTGTAAGAATTTAACATTGACATTGATGAGTTTCTTCTTCACAATAGAAGCTCCTTCCCATGGAATACGATTATATTGTCCATATGAACATGTTACCAAAGCCAAGGACCACACCATGAAAAACACTATCAATGTATTTGGTTCTAATTTTGGTGAATTCACAAACACAAGATTTACATACACAATAACCCTATCTTTAGGGACATGTTTACATCTCAAAGAAACGATGTTTGTTTGCCAACTATGGTGACTTTTACACAATTTTTATTGTGAAAAATCGATCTTATAAAACTTCCCAACCTCATCACAATGAAAAATGGAAATCGATGAAATGAGAGACAATAATTTGAGAAATTAACTTATAACCAAAGCTGGAAGGACTAAAATAACACATTAGAATTCTTAATGTAAAAAGGTATCTGAAACAGAGGGATATTGTGTACTATGCATAACTCTTAGATTACTGCCACTTATAGATTCATTCTTAATAGGCGATCAACAAGTCCTAACAAATATCCACATCTTGACCTCTAACTTTCATATAGAGAAGAATATGAATTACCTCCACTATCAGTCGTGCCTAGTAAGGGTCCTGTGCCATAAACCAAAGAGGAAATTCGACAAATTGTTGCACCTCCAAGTGAGCCAGCGAACATATTATTTATCCACACAGTATGATTATCCTTGTGCAAACTCAATAATAATGTGCATGCGGGTCCATAACCATTACGATAATTTTTTATCAAACTTGTAAGGATCCTCTATAAAATTTTATCAAATCCACTAAGATCGTTTACAAAATTTATCAAATACCCTTGGATCATGTGTTGGGTTGAGTCAAAGTTAGGACCTTAGAGAAACATTACTATAAAAACCCATTAGTTACACCAAATCCCACAAGCATTAGTAAACTTCCAAACTCTTACCATTACCATGACTAGGGGGCTAGTCTCATGTTATCGAGGTGGTGGGTGTGGCTAGCCTCATATTCCCAGGGTCGTGTTTAGTCCACGGAAATGATTCAGAATGGGATGACTATGGAAATTAATCCAACACCCTACTCTAACTCTACTTGTCGAATTCAACTTGGGTCACTCTAATGTCATCTTGAGGTTTTCAGTTACACCAAAACCCGTAGGGTTACTAAACTTCCAAACCCTTACTATTACCTTGAGTGGGCACTTGGTATCATGTTCCCAAGCGGCACATTGTCCACCTAATTGATTTTCGGTGAGGTCAATGTGAGAATTACTCCAATACCCCTCTTAAATGCAATGCAACTTGAGGAATTTACCCTCGACCAAGGCTTTGATACAATGCAAAAGCATTATATAACTCACAAATTGCAAAAATAAATAAAAACCTCCACTATATAGCAATAAAGGAAGCAACTATCATTTAAAGATAACTATGACAACTACACTCTGGAAACTTACAACTCACTATAATTGACTCTTTGGAAACAAAAAAGCTTTAGAAAAAAATCAACTCTAACTATTATGAGAAAAGTGCTACCAATCCACATTTACCAACCATTCAAATTATTACCGGCCATTTAAATTATTAAATTATGTAATTGTGCTGGCATAAATTTATATAAATAAATAAATAAATAACTGTGACAATACATATCTTAATTAAAGTTTTAAGATATTGACATAAGTGCAAAGTCGCAAGAGTGGTTAGCTCTAGTTGACGAACAATATCCACTTGAGCAATGGCCAAAACGTGGTGAGATCTTGCAAGATTTGAAGATAACGTTGTAAGCCGCAGTGAATGATGGGATATGATCTTTCGGCAATAGACCGGTTCCCTCGAGTAATAAAACGTCACAATGTCTTGAATTGAATCGGAAGCGGAAATCCTAAGGGCGGCGGGCGGCGGGGGGTAGGCATTGTCCTATGGATTTTGGCATCTCCTTCGATTTTCAATTTAAAATCATTTCCAAGGCAATCAATTCAAATTTACCGTACTTCGAATCTTGCTATTTAAAATTGAAACATATGCAGGGATTTTGTCGTCATTATTTCAATGGCCCACGAGCGTTACATGTAGGCTTTAATAGAGTTGATTCTTCATATAGCAAAGCATTCTAATAACAATCATTCTGAATAATAATGTCTCGACCCATAGGGTTTTCTTAATATCTGATTCTGTCCGGAGTTGCGCTACAATTATCTGGTTCGAATTTCATGAGGGCACCGTGCTTAATATCGTGCAATTTATGTGATGAAATAATTGGTGGTATAGTTATGCGCAGGCTGCACATGTCGTTAGTATCCATATAAGGACGCCACGGACTAAGATGCAAGGCTACATGGCTTATGACGAACGTTGATCTCGGTCATACTTCAGACCCGGACTGCCTTTTACGCTTTTCTTATTGGTATCGAGCTTGTGATTTCAAATCTTATGGGGAGCAAAGAGAAAAGAAACAGACTACAGAGCCTAATCCTGAGAATATGGCGACGGCCTAATCTGGTGGTGCCGAGTACCAGATCGTTCACGACCTCGTGCTCGATGATGTCTCTCATTAACCCTCGCCGCCGCCGTTCTTGGCACGACAGCGACATGGCTCCCCAAGGGTATTTCACAGTCTGCGTCGGGCCGGCCCGCACCAGATTCGTGATAAAGACGGAATCTGTTAATCACCCTCTGTTCCGTATTCTGTTAGAGGACGCGGAGAAGGAATACGGTTTCGACTTCGCGGGTCCTCTCAGTCTGCCCTGCGAGGTCTTCGTCTTTCGCAGTATTCTGGAGACCTTGAATACAGATTGTGGCGGTGAGGATTCTCTTAACGGCAACGATGTCTGCTTCCGTGTGGCAGGGCTCTGCACATTCTGCGGTAAATGGTAGTGCGTTGATTATAATTTTGTGTAAAGTTCAAGTAGTTGGTCAAGCAGTCTGTCCATTAGGATCGCACGTGAGTCGCGACGTTTTTCTTGTTTTGCATTATATATGCGTAGGGACAGTAGTAGGAACTCTGAATGTCATTTGTCTGGTTAAAATTAAGAAGATCAAGTCTACGTATAGTCTGGATTTGTTTTGGAGCAGGGACTCTTCATGTTGTTTGTGTTGAGATACTTGATAAGAAGAAGGAAGGATGATGTATATTATCACTCTCTTTTATTACACCTACGTTCTTACTAAATCTGCCGTGTGGTTTGTTTTTGAAATATAAGGTCAGGCGTTTGTTTAGCATGCATTTATTATCTTTTTTATTTGATTATGTCTGAATTATTTTTATTTTGATTAAGTATACAGATTTGTTTATTTTAAATAAGATTTTAGCATTTTAATTTAATTATTATATAGATGATTTTTATCTAGTATTTTACCAGTAAATATTTATTTAATTCTGGATTTATTTAGTAAGTGTTTGGAAAGATCAAATCTCTAAAGATGCAAATCTATTTTTTATTGCAGAATTTTAGAAAAAAATTGCAACTGGGTAGATTTGATTCCACCCTTCTTGGTAGATCTAGAATTAGATGGATCTATGTTCATTTTGAGCAACGCTCTCTCTCCTTTTATATACACACATATTGTGTATATTGAATAATTTTGTTATTAATATTATTTCTGGTATGCATATATTTTATTATTTTCATTACTAATATTTTTTTAAATGTTATATATAGGATTACAAATATCATCCCTTGAATTAAAAAGCATTTATTAATGGAATAAGAATTATGTGACTTTATATATATATATATTTGATGTTAAAATATTTCACTCAACATGCATTTGAATATTTAATGTATAACTCCTATTAAATTGTTCTTAGCTTTTAGTGTTTTTAATCTTATATACAAAGTTCAATTTAAAAATGAAATAAATTACTCATTTTTAGGGAAGTAAGAATATGGGAAATTTTTTATCTTAATTTATTTTACTTTCTTTTAATATAAACTTTGAGATATTTTATTTATAATTGATTGAAAATATTTTTATGTTATAAATATATTTTTTAAATATTACATGTAAACTAAACTTAAAATGAATTGGAAACCCTATAATATCAATAATATTATTTTCTCTCAATTCTATAATAAATAGTCAAGAAAGTACATAACTCTCATACTAAAAAGCATTTTTTATCCCTATTTTCCATCGCTTTATCTCTCCATATAAACTTGATGTAAAAATGAAATTTAAATTAAAATATTTTATTTATGGCTAACATCAATTTTTATTATTATTATTATTATTATTTTTAATTTGTTTTGTTAATTTAAGTATCATTTTATTATTATTAAATATAACATTACATGACATCATCTCTCCCATACTAGCCAATAGACAAACTCTCAACACAAAAAATTAATAATAATAATATATGGAATTATTAGATTTATTTGAAAATAGTTATGAATTTTTACCTTTTAGTTAAATTATTTAGTTATATGAAATTAGTTATGCTTTTATGGAGTATATAGTTTTGATACACTATGATATTTATCCATGGTATGTAACAAAGCCTGTTTACACATTAGGGGTCTCCATATTTAAGTCGGTGAATGTCTATACTACATGTTTTTTGAAATGTATATATGTTTAACATATATAGAATATATTTTTTACAATTAATAGGAAGAATGATAATTTAAAATAAACTTATCATTAAATTAATTTTTATGGTTTTTTAAATTTTGGCAATGTGAGATGCATAATGAAGTAAGTGTTTTAGGGTTTATGATCATTCTTTGATAGCCATTTAATTTATACGACTGCACTAGAGTGCAAAATCTCTTCATGTCTAAATCTGTTTTAGAGTTCAAAACTTTAAAAAGATTTCATCCGTCCCATCCCTTGATGGATCCCAATGAACCCCTCTCTCTCTCTAACTTTTTGTTGTTTAAATTGTATTTTTGAATGAACTTCTATGTCTAAAAAAATATGTTATATTTTAGGGAAAAATCCATATATATACCAAAATATAAAATAGTGAGACTCTTTCAAAAAGTTTGACCATAAGAACTTATTATTTCCAATTGTTTCATATGATATATACATAATATTTTTAAACGATATAACATGAACATAATTTACATTAAAATTCTTTACATAACATGTACACTTAGACATTTTATCTAGCAACTACATCATCCAGATGAAAATATTTTTTCTTGTTATTAATATATTTTAGAGTATAGATTGATATTACTTAACCATGCATATTAAAATGTTTATAGTGATGATCCAAATTGAATTTTTTTTATTATTACGAATATTTTTAAATGTCCCATAGTAATTTTATAGTAAGAATTGCATGAATTACACATCTCTCTTTTAATATTTTTATTAGGAAGTAGTAGATATTTTTTAATTTTATTTTTAAACTTTTTATTACCTTTTTCTTTGAGCATTGAATATTAATTTCTTTTTATATAATTTGAAGATGATATTGATTTGAATTAGCTTATTCAGATGCTCAAATGATTTATTCAAATACTATGTAGAAGTTAACAACTTACTCATATTTGTTTACACACACACACATATATACATATATGAAATTACAAGTGGATATCAAAAGATCTTATTTATAACGTAGAGTGAGTGAAATACTTTTAATATTTGTATTATAATATAAACAAAATGAATGATGGTTATGAGACTGGGATTATTGATGTTTTATAATGCTTTTGATTAAAATTAGATTTTATGACTCAAAGTGAACGAAATGTTTTCACCAATAAGATTATAATATCAATAAATCGAATGATTACATGGAGATGGGATTATTGATGTTTTAGAATGATTTTAATTGAAACTGTCTTCACATATACATTCATTCGTGTTTTTTATTATACTTGAAATTGTTTTTATATTGAGAAAATATTTTATTTTTGTTTAGGCACCCTAGACACAATCAAAAAGGCATTTCAACTATTTTATGTTTTAATTTTTTTGCTAAAAAAATATATATATATATATAAATAATAATTTTAAGTTGGATTGTAATATTTTGTTAGTTAAATTAAATTTTGAAATATATAAAAAGATTTAATATTTAAAAATTTCTATAGAATTTGGATTATGTAAATTATAAACTTCAAATTGACGATTTTACCATATTTTAATTTAAATTTAAATAAAAATCAGTCAAAAACCAATTTATATATCTACTTAATTTTTATTTTATTTTATTTGTTTTAAATTATTTCAAAATTTTATATAATAAAATATTTATAATATGAATTATTTTTTTAATTATTATAATAATTATTTACAATCTACCTGGTATACAATAGATAGTTATAGAGTATACTATTAAGGTTCTCCATGATGTGAAGGTGACTTTCTAGAAACTCACTGAAAAAACTAGGCTATCTTAATGACTTAGATATCTCTAAACATAATTTCTCAAGCCAAATATTAAACATAAAATCATATCAATACTCACACAACTTCAAAACAATAAATTGTTTATATAATTTTATTTTATTATTATTATGCTAGTTGTCTTTCAAAATTTTGTTGCTTCCTAAAATCACTATATTTATTCAAAGGTCGAATTCGAGTGCTCCTCTTAATACGTGAGGTTTGTATTAAAGTTTTTATTAAAGGTGTGTTGAAAACGTTTTTTATTAAAGTTCTTAAAAAAGGCTTTCGAAAAGGGATTCGGAAAACTATTTATCTAAACAACAACAAAAAATGGGATATTTTTATTAGAAAGAAGAAATTTTTACAAGGTTTTTATTGGCAAGAGAATTTAGGGAGAATTTAGGGTTTTGTACAGTTTGTCAATTTTTGGTGTTTTGTAAAGTATGATAGTGTTTTGGTGAAGATTGTGTCTTATGGGGGCGTATAATGAAAATCATATTTTTTTCGGGGGCGATGTGGAAGATAGCCTCATACAATCAGGGAATAAATTATAAAACAAAGGAATGAACGCAATCATGGGTCGCAAAGCGCGACTAAAGCATATGAAGAAAAGAAATCGAAAAGAAGAGGCAGAGATTGTTGCCATGGTTAGAGAGGTTCACACTGTAGCCGAGGAACTGAGAAGTCTAGATAAGAAATCAAGTGTGATTGCTGTAACTTTGATCTCCTACCACCTCCTATGTTTACAGGTAAATATTTTAATCATTGGGTTATCAAAATGTTACATTTTTTTCAAGCTAAAGAGTTATTTGAGTACAAGTCTAATAACCCATATGATGAAGTATGCGATGCTTTAGCATTGAATATTATAAAACAGGGATTGGACGAGAGGTGTTTGTGCAGGGTAGCAAAAGCTACAACTTCCAGGGAAGCATGGAAGCTTCTGGAAGTAGAGTTTGATGCAAGGGGGAGTGATATGCAACAACAGGTTATGTCACAAGCAAAGAAGTCAGTTGCAGATCTGAGAGTAGATGAGCAAGACTCTGAGAGGAAAACAGAGCTTGGAGAATCCCACTCAAAAGTGGATGATGGTTGTCAAGACCATAAAATTGAAACCCATTATGCAAGCATGCATATGGATGAAGAAGATGCAACAAAGATTGTAGAGAGAGAAGTTGAAGCCTCTGTGTGTGAAACAAAGCAAGAGCAAATAAATGCTTAAGGACTCCACTGTAATGTGGATGATGCAGATGATGGTGAATCCCATTGTGATGAGACACATGTGGATGATGACTGCAAAGTTATATGTGAATTGGTGAATCCAGCCGCAACTGATGGATTTGGTGAAGTTGAAATTGTTAATGAAATTGACAATGAGCACATGCATGCTCGGATATCTCACCATAGTGTAGATGAACATTATGTTGATGATATGTGTGGTTTCTTTTTTGAAACAGGGATTGATTGTGGTGATATGGTAAGCGCAATGTTTGATGAAATATTGAAGGTTGAAGCTACCACCACAACAGGAAGATATGAAGTAGTTGGAACTGGTCATGAAGCAGTGTGTCATATAGCAACAGTTGATGATCAAGAATAGGATAAAGTGATTGAAGAGTTTTTGATGAGAATATCCATTGACCACATAATAGTGGAAGATAGTTTCAGTGAAGTTGAAAAGAAGGTAGATGTAGAGTAGGAGGCTCTCAATGAAGAGAGTCATATGAAATATGATTTTAACATTGTTTTTGAATATGCAAGTGTTCAAAATAGCTTGGGAACAAAAGTTGAAAGCAAAGTTAATAAATTTGATGCAGATTACAGGAAACAAACAAAAAAAAAACAAAACAAAATAGTACGTGAGGATGAAAGTGAAAATAATGATATGGATGTTTCTGAAGACAAAGATGAATGCGTTGAAACTATTTTTCAACAATGGAGTCAAGAAGAGATAAGATTCCGCTATCAAGAAATATGGCAGAAAGAAACTCAGGAGTATGAAGCGCAAGAAGCAGAGAAAATAAGACAGTTTGAAGATGCAATGTTGTGGCAGTAATCCATAGTTGAATGAATATTTGAAGATGAATTTGTAGAAGACGAGATTAGATTGTGTTTCAGCACAAATTCAAGAGAAGTCAAACAAAAATTGAAGCAACAACAAGTAAAGGAATATGGAGCCTACAACAAGAAAGCGCAACAGAGAATGAAGCAATTTCGAGGATTTAAAATTTGGAAGAAAAGAAAGAGAAAATGAAAAATTGTGAAAGTATTGAGTCATTGTAAGGCTAGCTGAGACATAGACTAGCAGGCATGTTTGAGTGATAATTGAGTCAATTTCTATTTTAAGCCTAAAACACATAGTTGAGTCATGTTGAGTTATGTTGAGTCATATTGTCATAATTAAGGGGAAGTGCTAGAAACTGTAATTACTCCTGCATGTGGAGTTGGATAAACATAGAGGGTCAGTTAACTAAGTGATTGAGTGTTGAGTCAAAGTCGAGTTAAGTGATAGAATACTTTTAGTGTGTTGTTGCATGTCAAAATATTTTAGGCAAGACAATAGTTGGAAAAGGATAAATATTCGAGTTCATTGTAAGCATAATGTTTTATGTGATCAATAAAAGAGCCCCAATTTGTGTTTTATGTGTGAATTATTTTTTCTTTGTCTCCTCCGCCATTCCAACAACAATCGGGTTTCATTTGTGGTATAGATATGAACATTTGAATCAATATAGCAACACCATGGATGAAGATGCAAGGGTATGTGGCTAATGACAAAAAATGTTCTGGCTGATAGTTCGAGGTTTATACCCAGCTTGGTTTTTACATTTTTTTAATTGGTGTTGAGGTTGTGACTTCGAATCCTATGCGGGCAAACAAAATAAAATAGAGTGTAGAGCCTAATGGTGAGGATATCACGACCTTGTGCTCGATGACGTCTCTCATTAACCTGCTTGCTGTCGTTCTTGGCGTGACACCAACATGGATCTGGATGGGTAATTGGCAGTCTACGTTGGCGCGGGCTGCACGAGGTTCGTGATAAAGACAAAATTTGTTAATCACCCTTTGTTCCAGATGCTCTTAGAGGACGTGGAGAAGAAATATGGTTTGAACTTCGTGGGGCCTCTCTTTGCGCCCTGAGGTCTCTATCGTTCGCAAGATTTTAGAGATCTTAAATTCCTATTGTGGCGATGAGGATTCTGTGAAAGGGAACGATGTACCCTTGGGCTTCCCTGAGGCAGAGCTGTGGACATTCTGCACAAATTGTTAGTGTGTTGAATATAATTTTGTTTTATGTTCAGGTCGTCAGTCAATCAGCCTGTCCATGATGATCAGTATGAGGTGAAGTCACGCTTTTTTTCTTGATTTGCATTATATTGCTGTTTTGTTGCTCATTATATATGCGTAGAGACAGTAGCAGGAACTTTGCGAGTAATTTTTCTTGAAAATTTTAAGAAGATCATGTCTATGTATAGCCTAGATTTGTTTTGGAGCAGAAACTCTTCATGTAGTTTGTGTTGGGAAACTCGATAAGAAGAAGAAGCCTATGTATAGTATTAGTCTTTTTTATTACACCCAAACTCTTACTATGTTCATTATTTCAATCTATTTGTGATTTGTTTTCGAAATATAAGTTCCTGTGTTTGTTTGTTAAGTATCTATTTTATTTAGTTTACGACGCTTTTATTTGATTATCTATAGATTATTTGTGCATTTTTTTATGTTCCTATACCAATAGGTGTTATAATTTATGATTGACTTAGTTTATCCCTATAATATGTACATACCTTTGCTTTCTACAAATGTTTCCATATTAAAAAAAAAAGAAATTAAAATATGTAAAGAGGGTATGCCCTAAAAGAAAAATCAAAGGGCAAAAAGAACAAAAAGGTCTAAAAAGATTAAAAAAAATGAACCCCAAGAAAGAAAAAGACCATGAAAGTGTGCAAGTCCAAATGCCACTACTATTTTATTTTTTGTACAATAATGATTATGTGCAACTTGTTATTTATGCCACAATCCATGGTAACCAAACAATTTAATCTTCGTTATTCCATGTTTTCAATTTCATGCTTAAACATAGAAAATAAAATCTAACCAAACTGTTTAATCTTGGCAGACAAGTAGATAGGTAGAAAAAATAAAAGGACCTCAACAGTATAATCCGAGCCCTTGGATGTAATAAGGATAGATTTAGATAGATCACTTTTGTAAAGGAAAGGAAAAGTTTGATAAGGGTTTTCCAGTTTAAGTGCACCTTAATAAAGAGTAGAAAAAATGGTAGGATGTGTAGGTGGGTAAGTAGATGAAATGGTTGCAGAATTATGTATGATGAATGATTAGTTGAAACTTATGTCATTTACTTCCATCATCAAGGTACTCTGGAAGTATGGATAACAAAGAGACATGGACAAAGTCAAATAATTAATTTCCACATTCATTTCACATTTAATTCACTAATTTCCCATGAACAAAGTCAAAAGTACCTAAAAAACCTTAAGTCAAAGGGGCTCAGAGCATTTCTCTGACTTTTGGAGGGACCGGACCCTAGGCCCAATGACTTATAGGTTCCAAGTGCTAAAACCCCTTTATCATTCAGTCATTTCTCCTAAAAATCCCTTTTCCTAGAGTAAAATCAATATTTTCTTAGGAAAAGTAATCAGCCTCTTACAAAACCCCTTCTCACAAAAAACCCTCAAAATGCAACTAAGCCTATGTTATTATGTTTAAATGCAAAAATGTGAAAATAGTTCGATACATTTCACTTAGCGTATTCTTATCTTCATTTCCATTTCATACTAACATTAATTTACTATAGTTAACTCGCTGAAAATATACCCCGTCCTCGTATATATTATTAAAGTACCAAATGTTAAATATATCGCCCAGGTTTGAAAAATAAACCATAATAATAAAGTAACTAAAGGGATTAATTAGTCAATTTGTGATAAATTAAGAACCATAACCTTCCACTGCATTAAAAAGGAATTAATTAGTCAACCTGTGATTAATTAAGAGCCTTCCTCCAATCACATCACCACCGACATCACTAGTCTCCCTAAATCTGCAATTATTATCCTGTCGGGCCCCTCCACAACTCCTGATCAAATCCCTATCGGACCACCGTACGATCTGACCCCTTCAGATCTATGACCAACACTTATATCGGGCACCCTCCGATGCCGAACTTGACCCGCCTGATGTGAGCAGTTTTACTGTACACCCTTTTGCTACGTGTCACCTGATGAATGGCATTGGGCAGACTCCTTCAAATACCGCCATGCTCTCATAAGCGATGCGATAAATTCCGCTTACCACCTCTGCTCACCACCTTCGCCAAATGACAAAACATCATTTCCATCAAATAACACCAACTATCCCTTTCCAATGCCAATTGTCTCATTTCTATTGTATGCGCCAAAAGCATTGACTTTGCAAATAAACAAAAAAATATTAATTATTTTTGTTTTACCAAGAATAGAACCTTGTGTTCCCCATGCACACTCAGAGTACGTTCAGGTCGTCACCCTACTTCCAACCGTCAACCTCCAGAAGTCGCTGAACTCCAGATTGCCATTGCAGATCTGTGCGCTCCATACAAACAGTGCACTAGAGCCATTTGTCTCTCCATGCAACCATAACCAGGTATTTACCGCATTCCAACTAAGAAACGCTATTTTCCATACTAAACATGAACTGAAGTGCTATAAGAAATAAGTAATTTAGGGAATTAATCCATTTGATAGCCTTGACACTCTCTGAAACGACCCACTTTTCCATAATTTCCCAAACATTTCCTACCCTCGTCCTTGAATACATAAGAACCAAGGATGGAAGCCCCAGTCGCCTTAAATATCACACTAATTACCACTCCCCATAGGGATATAGACCATCTTCCCCTGGCTGAAAAAGATTTTCAGATAAAAGATCTAACCTTCGATGAAAACCCACTGAAATTGTATTGCAGATATCAAGACAATTATCTGAACCATGCAGATAATATAGGCCTTTGGGAATCAAACTTGCCCAAATATCAATTCCCTAGTGTTCATGTCTTCCCAGAAATTATGCACTACTGTCATGCAAATTATGACCCCACTACGAGAGCTGTGATGTCCCCAGAACAAAAAAACTTATTTACCATTACAGCTGAGTCCATAAATGAAATGTTACAATTACAATCAGTTCAAGATCTCACCCCCCTTAACATTGCTGATTTTCTTGAAATATTTTCTAAGTTATCAAGTTCTAGAATTACCCAAATCCTCCAAACTTTCATTGTTAAAGAAAAGTACATGCCAAAAGACCCTCCACCTTATGTGTCAGTTTTCTTTTCTGAGTTGGGCAAAGATATTACAACAATGATATCTTGCATTTTAGGTTTTACCACCAATGAATATGTAGATGAGATTGTTTTGGCCTACATGTCTATTTTTACCCCTGGTTGACCCCTTGCAGTCAAGTTTGATTATGCAAAATTCATGGCAGATAAAATGCATGGTCAGTTTATGAGACTTGAAAATGAGAAGGTGTTCAAATATTCATCAGTCCTATATCATTTGCTCCTCTACTACCAAACTGATAAGTTTCCTTTCTCTGTTCAAAAGCTTGATACTAGAGGAAATCCTAGATTTGTCATCTTCTGGACCTCTCTATTCCATAGGTCAAGCTGTTCTCACTATCCATACACTGATTTTATTGATTTATTTGTACATCCAGTAACTACAATGTTATTAGGAAGTCCCCCTCCTAGAATCAGTGTAGGAATTAAAAGGGTTCTCCAACTGTCCAAACAATATAAAGTAGGGGATTGGTACTTGTACCAAAACCATACTAAAATTAGAATTTATGGGTGTGAGCTGCCTCCTTATAAATTACCTAGATATCTCCCCATGCGATTATTTTCTCTGGAGTACTACTGGAAAATGATCAATTCTGATGAGATTCACTTCATCAAGACCAAGAAGAAGGCCCAGCTGAGAATAAAAGATCATATAGGCCCATTCATATGCAATAACAGAGAAGTAGGAAAGGAGGCAGATGAAATCCTTCAGAGATTAAGATTAAAAGAAAGTTTCATCTGGGCCTATGATCCCCACAACTTCATTCGTAACAAAAGGCAGAAACATAGGCTATCTCCTTATATCCACCATAGGATTCCAGAAATTGAACAATATGCTAATCAACCAGAAAGGGTGGAAGACACTCTAATAGATCAAGATAGCACCCAAGTTGTTGTTGATAATGTATTGGTGGACTTAGAAAGAAGGTTTGATGAAGAGTCGTTTGTACAGGTGTTTGGAGAAACTTCATCACAAAAGCAGTCATAGGATCATAACATACAACCATCAGAGCAACAAGGACCCTTAGGACAAGCAGAAGATTCAGAACAACAAGAAGAGTCACAGTAGCCTGAAATTTCAGAGGAGCTTGGCCAAACTGAAAAAATGATGAGCAAACCTCATCTTTTGCAAACTCCTCTAAACGAGGAGAAAAGTTTAAAAAGAAGCTGAGATGAAGCCACCCCTTCTAATATACCTATTCATCAAATTTTTTTTAAAAGGCAAAGGTTGAACCCATATGAAGAGGAGGAGTATAGTGAGGGAACAACAGGCAACTCAACAGCTGAAAGGAGTGATAGCAGGCCAACCATTCCAATAGGAGGCACACCTTCTATCTCACAGACACAAGCATTGTAAAGGCAACAAAGCACAGAGGTGTCTTCTTTCAGGGCTTCCTCTGAACAGAGCCTAGATATTAAAGGGAAGCATAAAGAAATTAAATCAAGGAATGAGAAATTAAAAGCTCAAACCTATGCTCTCTAACTCAAAATGGCTCCAGCTAACCAGACTAGGCTTATGTCAGCTTTTGACATAAAGGAAGGGAAAATGCAGATGAGCTTCCTCAAGCCAACAATGAAATAGCTGAAATCCATGGCTGATTATATAAAAACTGATTTTGAAGTTTTGGCAAAGGATATTCATCCTATTGACCAAACAGAGCTGCACAAACAAACTGGAGAGATGGTATATTCTACATTAACTAATAAGGCCATCGTAGCACATTAATTGAAAAACTCATTGCACAATACCATAGCACAATTGCAATTGGAGAAGGCCTCCTCTCAAGCCAAAGACACCAGGATAAAAACTCTAGAAGACCTAGTGATAAAATTGGGGTGTGATCCCAAAGATGTCAAAGAAGTTGAACAATTGATTAAAAAGAAAAATGATGATATAATTGCACTGAAGAAGCAGCTCGAGATCCCTCTTCTCCACCATCCTCAAACTGCAGAAGTCTTAGAGAAGCAAAAAGAGGAAGAACTTATGGACTTAGTCCTTAAATTAAATGATCAGTTGAAAGAAACTGAGAAGGAATTAGAGAAAGCAATACAGTCCAAGCAGAGTGAGTTGGCCACCACTCCTCATACTGTCATACACATAGTTTCTACTGCAGTACCCTCCAATTTGGCAACTGCCTTGGCACCAACACTTCCACCAGTAACAACATTTCTAGTAGCAGAAACTACTTCAACCACAGGTACATCAACTAGTGCAGGAACAGTAGCAGAAAAAACAGATGAAGTAGTCAAAGCCATGGAACAAATGAGTATGCAGGCTATAGAACTGAAAAAGGTCAAGGAACAAATGTCAAGTTTAGAAACATACTACGAGTTAGCACAGATTCAAAACAAAGAAGAAGAAAGGAAAAACAAAAGAATGGAGGAAATAATAAAAGTCCTGGAGAAGGACTTAACATTAGAAAAACCACAGGAGACATGAGAAAAATATTGTGGGCCAATATCATTGATTCCATCAAATGATATTTGGCCTTCTATCCAAGTAATCTTTGAGAAAACTGAATTAATGAAAGTAGCTATGGAAGCTATACAAAAGACTAAAGAATAACTAGGAGATAAGCCTGAAGAGGCGAATCAATTAATTGATTTCTTGAATAGCAGGAATAGGTACCAACTAGATGCGTTGAAAATTGAAGACAAAACAACGACTATTATTGACATAAAGAAAGTTCTTACTAAAAGGAACTTAATGCTTAACTTAGAGAAAAGATGTCAAAGTATTCAGGTAGATATAGATAGCTTCATGTTGAAGTATGGCATTTTGAAGGAAAAGGCCTTCCTAGTGCAATGGTTGTTCATGACAAATTAATGACACAAATGAACTATATTGAGAAAGTAGAATAACATGCTAGGAGTCAAGCAAGTTCTTCAGCAGTAAAGGCATTACCTACAGGGAAGGTAATTTATGATGGTCTGGAGAACCTATTCTACATAGAGCACGAAATAAAACATATATTCACTAGTGAGCCCAATTTTGCTAAGTACACAGAAGTTGATGAAGTTTACAGGAAAATGATCAGGGTAAAATTTCCAGATAATGAATGGTGGACTAGTTTGACTCACTTACTAGAGTAAAAAATGTTTACTATGGTAAATTCTGGTAAGACCAGATGAAAGAGTATCAGCACAGGTAAAGAGTATTAGTAGGTAAAGATAAGAGTGACATCCAACACATAACTACCAAGGCAACTACAAGAGGCAAATCCGAGTTCCAGTAGCCAACACATTCACAAATAAAGGGACAACAAACAATCTGTTTTCCATTTGTCTCTATTTTTGTGTTGAAGATATTTTTTGTTTCTTAGATTAATTCTCATATAGTTATGAGATATTTTGTACCAATTTTTGTATAAATACTTCACAAGTTGGAGTAATTAGGGGGTGGATGAAAAATCATTTCTGTAGACTTTTGTTTTGAGCTAAAGGAGCTGTTGTAATCAAAGTTGGACTGGTTTGCTGGATTAAATAAAGCTGAGGACATTTCACTCGATTCATGTGCACTGTGGGAAACAAATAAGTATCATTTCTCTGAGTTTGAATATTTTTTTCCTTCATGTTATACAATATCATATGTGTTTTCTTATAATTCTTAAAAGCAAACGAGGAATATTATTACTAGAATTAGCTTAAGTGCTCTCTATTTTAACTGTTTTCTTATTTAATGTTTTCTACTTAATTGCTTTAGTCTGGGAATTCTTAGTTTCTCCCTTACTTCTGTAATTCATTCCCTTTATTGGCCCTTAGTACAGGATTCTTAATTGCCCTTGCTATTTTCCAATCTTCCCTTCTTCATCTTGATCCCTGCTAAGGATTCTTCATTGCCCTTGGCCCTGGTTAAGATATTCATCCACAAATTCTTCTAGATTTGTCCTTGCTGTACTAGCTTTCCTTGTCAACTCTTACCTCAGTGATTAATCAAATCCCGCTAAACCTTTCTTTCTTGACTCCACAGCCCAATGGCCTGAATACCTGCTTTACCCATCTGTTTCCCTGATTCCACCAAACAAATCAGAACAAATTCCTTAAGCATTAATAGCTAGCCTAATATCATATCAAAACAACACTAAATCATAAAGAGAGAGCCTTCTCTGAGTACAGATTGGCTAGGATCTATACTTAAAAGATTGGTCTGTAGTTACCTTGAATCCTTTCCTTCTTTTGAATAACTTCTAAGGGAAATCTGAGTGATAACATAGTGGCGACTCCACTGGGGAAGAACAAATCCTCAATTAAAATAAACCTTTGGGAAGCATAAAATTTTAAATCTAAAGCATCTTAAAGGATTATTAGAAGTTACTGTGGATATTTATAAAAGAAAAGCATTTAAAAGCTTGAAATCTGGCTTCAGGGAGAACTCATTACACCAGGGCTAACCCTGATCCAAATCCTCCTTCTGTGTTTGAAAATCCCAACCTGATTCCGAGAATCATTAGAAGACAAGAAAGTTCAGTCAGCCCTAGATCTCTATTTAGATCACATTCATGCCTTTTGAGTGGCTTTTCCTAGAAGACCTTCCTTTTGATGAATACTTTGAGACTTCTTTGTTTAGAACCACATCTAATAGTCAACTATTGGACTTAATCCAAGATCCAGAGTTCATCAGAGAACTTGAAATCCAATGAGCCAATTTGTCAATTTATTGACATCTATTGAACTCCCCTCAGTCATCCCTTACCACTGATAGAGTCCCTGAACGTTTTGAAACAACTTCACTTTATTTTAGTTCATCACTATTCCTTAACTTTTCTAAAGACCAATCCACCCCTCCATTCATTCCTTCACTTCCTATTAAGCCAATCACTACTCAAAATCCCACCACCCCCTCTGGTTCTTCCTCCTCAACCTAAACAACCCTTGTTACCCCAACTCTAGTTCACACTCCTACCCAACCTAGAATCATGGCTAATAGATATGCTCCCCTTATGATGCCTGCTCCCCAAGGTGCTATGCCATAGGACTATAAAAGTAAAAATGTTACTTTTGATGGCACTAGAGCATACACAACACAACATCACACTAGGAAAATGACAGACTACTTTGAACTTCACGAGATTGATACAACAGATGTCCAAATGAGGATTTTCGTTCAAAGTCTAGCTGGGGAGGTGAGAACATGGCTTATATCTTTAGCCCTTCAGAGAATAGATAGTTTAAAAGTACTTTACCAACAATTCTTCAATAGGCGGGAGAAAAAGAAGGACCCCCTTCAAATTTTATCTGAATATGAAAACCTTAAAAGGAGGCCAAATGAAACTGTTCAGGACTATTGCACCAGGTTTAATAATGTATATAGTGCCATTCCACTTGACCTTAGACCTCCACCTATCTTAGCACTGATCAAATTTCCGGATGGATTTGATTCAGATATGGCTTTTCAATTAAGAGAAAGAAATCCCCCGACTCTGGAAGAAATGCAGAGTGTAGCAGTAATTGTTGAAGCTAACCTGCTTGCCAAGAGAGCCAGAGCTAGAAGTGAAAGAAGAACACCATTGAAAGATGCACCATCACCTTTTGATCAGAAAATGTATGCTTTAACTAAAAGAATGGAGAGATTTATGGATAGAATTGAAAACATTGAAATAAAGCCTCATTGGGATAACCAGTAGGCTCCCCCAGCAAGAAATCCAAACTTTAGGAAAAGCTAGAACCAAAATAATGGAAAAAATATTCCTAATTAGAATATCAGACCACCTTACCAAGAAAATTATGCAGAAGCCTCACATTTAGAAGATCCCGAACAAGATACTCAGATTAATTTGATGGGTCTTGATGATGAGGAAAAAGTTTTCCTAACTCAGGATGACCAAGAATCATACATGCTCGAACAATTCCAAACCCAAACAGGAGAATCATTTGATTTTAAATAGGGGTATGACTCTGCTATTTTTGAGGTACATAAACAATACAATTTAAGAAGAAAAAGAAATATTGATGCCCCAGAAAAAAACCAAAAAACAGTTCCTAATCAATCTCACAAAATAAAAACAACTCCAGTGACCAAAAATCTTCGAATCCTGTCTAGATCGAATCAAACCCTCCCCCCCCAGCCCCACCATTGAAGATGTAACTGATAATAAACCCATTGATGAACAACCATCCACTTCATTTCCCTCCAAGGAAAAAGTGGAAAAATCTCCACAAATTATACTAGAAAATCCAACAAAACATGCTCCAATCCTTGAAAAAGAAGAAAACATTGTGGCCAAAGTTTCAAATTCTCCAATAGATAAAGCACCTTTGTCCTTCAATCTGGGGGCTGAGGTTGCCAAACTTAAAATATCAGTTCCTTTAATAGAATTGGTTAAACATGAAACTTACAAAGCTCAAATTAGTAAATCTTTGAACCTTGTTGAAAATGAAGATTCTGTGAATCTATTTGATGACCAACCTAAGTTACTTTTCAGACCAGATGTTAATGGAAAGCTAGTTGAAGGAGGGATATCACCCTTCTACATCATCCTTAACATACACGATAAAACCTTACACAATGTCGTGCTAGACTTTGGAGCCTCACACAATCTTATGCCTAAGTCCGTAATGAAAAAACTCAACTTGGATATCACCAAACCTTATAAAGATCTATTCTCCTTTGATTCAAGCCAAGTTAAGTGCTTAGGTCTCATAAAAAATTTGTGCATCTCCCTAGTTCAATATCCTTCCAGGACCATATGTATGGACATAATGGTTGATGATATACCACCCAAGTATGGTATGTTATTGTCTGGATCGTGGGGTGAAAAACTCCAAGAATCTCTACAATTGGACATGTCTTATGCTACCATTTCAGTCTTTGGACATCCCAAGAAACTATATAGAGAAAATTTGATGAAGTATGTAGTGAGTAGTCAGGAAAAGCCTCAGAACATTCCAATATGTTTAGTACATTCTGACAAGGATTCTTTTATTCTTTACAATGTTGAAACTAGTCAAGAAGGTACTTCAAATGACGAAATAGCAGACCAAAAGAAATTGCAGTATTAAAAGAAAATTAAAATATCCAAATTCATGAAACATCAAATAATAAATAAAATCTAGATACTTTGGTAAAAAAGGATTCCATTACCCCAGATGAAAATTATGAACATGAAATCTTATGGAATTTGGAATTTGATGGGTCGGTAAATAAGCTATGTGCAGGAGTAGGTGTATGGATTTATAACTTAGAAAATGATCATGCAGAAGGTCATGCCTATAGGTTAAACTTCAAATGCACCAACAATATGGCAGAATATGAAGCACTCCTATTAGGTCTTAAACTGGTTAAAGGATTAGGAGGTATAAGGGTATCAATTATGGGAGATTCTGAATTAATAGTTAAACATATTAATGGTGTTTACCTGACTAGAGACTGTAGACTAGGATTTTACAGAGGTACAGTTGTAGAAACCCTTAACACTTTTTTAGAAACCAATCTTTCAATTATCCCCAGAAAACATAATATGCAAGCCCACAGTTTGGCTATGTTTTCTAGTGCCTGTAAGTTGCCCTTTGAGCCCAACCATCAGTACACTACCGAGGTTAGGCATAGACTAGCTATTCCTGACAACTTAAAGAACTGGCAAGTATTTGAAAATGATAAATAGATTAACAATTTTTTAACTTTAGACAATGAATTTGTAAATACCAACATAGACACTGACATAACAATAGATTTTGATTACTTTAATGAAGTAGAAATTAATAAGCTAGAAGAAGATCAAATAGACAAACTTCATCTTACTGAATTCACAAAAATAGATATTCAAGATTTAAAACAAATGGAAATTGATGAAGTAATGGATGATGAAACTGAAGTCATAAACCTCAAAGATAATTTCTTACCCAAGGGATTAACTCCTTTGGAGGACTTATTCGACTCCAATGATATTCCTAAAAAACCTAAAATGGAACCTTTGAAATCAGACATTGAGGAATGTAATATAGGATCTGAAGAAAATCCCAAGCTAACAAAATTGTCTAAATCATTGCCTCCCAATGAAAAACTGAAATATATGGCACTTTTGAAGGAATTCCAGGATGTTTTTGCCTAGAGTTATGAGGACATAAAATCCTATGATACTAGCACTATACAACACACAATTCCTTTAAAAGAAGATCAAAAGCCCTTTATACAGAAGCTCAGAAGAATTAACCCTGTTCTACTACCTTCTATAAAAAAGGAGATCAAACAAATGTATGAAGCTAAGATCATTGCACCCATTAGGTTTTTCAATTGGGTATCCAATCTTGTCCCTACAAGAAAGAAAACTGGGGAAATAAGACTATGTGTGGATCTTAGGAATTTAAACAAAGTCTGACTCAAATATAGCTATCCCTTACCTAAAATGGATCACATATTGCAAAGGGTAGCAGGTTCCATAAGGATCTCCCTAGTAGAAAACTTCTTTGGTTATAATCAAATACGAGTCCATCCCGATGATCAAGAAAAAACCGCTTTCACTACCCCATTGGGTACTTTTATGTATGTTAAAATGCCTTTTGGATTGAAAAATGCAAGGGCTACCTTTCAAAGAGAAATGGATATTGCCTTTTCTAAAGAAATCCATGATTTCCTAGTTATATACCTTGATTATATTACAGTGTTTTCCAGATCAGATCAAAAACACCTGGATCATCTTAGGTAGGCCTTTATTAAGTGCAGGAAGTATGGCATCTCTTTAAATCCAAAAAAGTATTTATTTGGTTTGGAAGAAGGAAAATTATTAGGTCACATTATCTCTAAAGATGGGATCCAGATTGACCCAACCAGGATTGAAGCTATTTTACAAATACCCCACCCCAGAAACATCAAAGAACTTCAAGCATTTTTAGGAAAAATAAACATTTTGAGGAGATTTATCTCTAACCTAGCTGAACTAATTAGATTATTAAATAACATGTTGAGGAAAGATTCGGCTATTAAATGGATAGTAGAGGCTAAGAAATCATTCGAAGATATAAAATTAGCCTTGACACAAACACCGGTCCTCATAAGTCCAATGTTTGACAGAGAATTTATCATTTTTCCTTTTGCATTTGAACATAGTATTGCTGCAGTTTTATTACAGAAGAATGATCAGGGATTTGAACAACCTATAGCCTTATTTAGTAAAGCTCTAAGAGATGCATTTTTAAAGTATAACATAATCTAAAAATAGGTTTTTCTTTGGTAAAAGCTATCAAAGATTTCAAATTCTACATCTTGTACTCTCACATAGTAGCTTATGTTCCCAATGCTATAGTCAAAGACATTCTGACATAGAATGGAGTTGAAGGCAAAAGGGGAAAATGGATAGCTACCATATTAGAGTATGAAATAGAGATTGAACCTACAAAATTAATTAAAGGACAAGGGTTGGCTAAACTAATGGCTGAAAGAAATTTCCAAGCCCTAGGTATAAACTTCATTGCAGAACTGGATAACGAAGAGGAGATGGCAACTCTACAGATCAGCCAAACCTTTTTAGATTCTCCTTGGTATGTTGACATAATATACGTGCTACAAAATTTACAAGCTCCTTTAGGGTTTTCTAGAACTAAAAGTAGGTTTTTAAAAATGAAATCTTTGAAATTCTGCATAATTGATAATACTTTATTTTGGAAAAATCATGAAGGAATACTATTGAATTGTTTGTTACAGGAAGAATTTGACAAAATACTCCAAGAATTTCATGCAAGTGATTGTGGAGGACACCTCTACTAGAAGACAATAGCTGATAAAATCCTTAGAGCTAGATTTTACTAGCCAACCTTGTTTTCTGATGTGAAAAAATTTGTAACCTCCTGCCAAAAGTGTCAGATCTTTGAAGGGAAAAGAAAACTTCTGCCTCTACCTTCGAAACCCATATCTACTGAAAAACCTTTTAAACAGTGGGGCCTAGACTTCATTGGTGCAATTCACCCCCCCTCTTCTTCTCAACATAAGTGGATCTTGACTGCCACAGATTACTTTACAAAATGGATAGAAACCATTCCCTCCAGACAAGCCACTGATACTGTCATCATAGGTTTTCTAGAGGCTAATATCCCATCGAGATTTGGTTGCCCTAATAAAATTATCACAGACAATGTTGCAGCTTTTAAATCAAAGAGAATGATTGATTTATTCCATAAATACCATATAACCCTTGGTCATTCTACAACCTAATATCCATAAGGGAATGGACTTGTAGAATATTCCAACAAAATCCTAATGAATATTATCAAAAAATTGCTGGAAGACAATAAGAAAACCTAGAACAAGAAATTAATAAATTCTTTGTGGGCTGACAGGCTCACTACTAAGAAATCTATTGTAACCAATCCCTATCAACTAGTCTATGGGATGGAGGTAGTTTTCCCTTCATCATTGGGAATACCAGTCATGAAAGTACTCTAGGAATCTCAAGTTGAGCAAAATGATATTCAGAGGAGAATCAGCCAAACCATTCATTTGCAGCAAACCAGGGAGGAAGTATACCTCATAGCCTAAGTACTGTAGGAAAAACTTAAGAAAGCTTTTGATAAAATAACTAAGGTAGAAGACTTCTATCTTGGTGATAAAGTTTTGAAGTGGGACTCCATGAGAGAAGACAAAGGGAAGCATGGGAAGTTCAATTTCTTGTGGAAGGGTCCATACATTATATATGCATTTAGAGGTAATAATGCTTTCTTTCTCAAAGAATTGAATGGTGCAGAGGTAGAAGGAGGACCAGTCAATGGTCGAATGTTGAAACACTATATTGATTTGAGTTACTAATTCTACTAGTTTTAGTTGTACATACTATATCCTTCATAATGTTTAGAGTGGATTGGATGGTAAAGTTTTGGAGTTGAAGCCCGAAGAGAAGGCCCTAAGCTTTAAAAGTGTCACTTTCATAAATATCAATAAAGTAGCAAAGTAAAAGGAAAATTGCAGAGTGAAATCACAATCTTTCAGAAGGCCATTGATCTATAGTTCTTGACTTTCCACCAGGGAAAGCCACCCCCAAGTGGAGCCACTGTTATGTCCCTATACCAATAGGTGTCATAATTTATTATTGACTTAGTTTATCTCTGTAATATGTACATACCTTTGTTTTCTGCAAATGTTTTCCATATTAAAAAAAAAATAAAAATAAAAATTGAAAGATGTAAAGAGGGCATGCCCTAAAAGAAAAATCAAAGGGAAAAAAGAATAAAAAGGTCAAAAAAGATAAAAAAAAAAAAATTGAACCCCAAGAAAGAAAAATACCATGAAAGTGTGCAAGACCAAATGCCACTACTATTTTATTTTTTTTACAATAATGATTGTGTGCAACTTGTTATTTATCCCACAATCTATGGTAACCAAATAGTTTAATCTTGGTTATTCCATGTTTTCAATTTCATGCTTAGACATAGAAAATAAAATCTGACCAAAATGTTTAATCTTGGCAAATAAGTAGATAGGTAGAGAAAATAAAAGGAGCTCAACAGTTTAATCTGAGCCCTTGAATGTAATAAGGATGGACTTAGATAGATCACTTTTGTAAAAGAAAAAAAAAGTTTGATAAGGGTTTGCCAGTTTAAGTGCACCCTAATAAAGAGTAGAAAAAATGGTAGGATGTGTAGGTGGGTAAGTAGATGAAATGGTTGCAGAATTACGTATGATGAATGATTAGTTAAAACTTATGTCATTTACTTCCATCATCAGAGTATGTTGGAAGTATGGATAACAAAGAGACATGAACAAAGTCAAATAATTAATTTCCCCATTCATTTCACATTTAATTCACTAATTTCCCATGAGCAAAGTCAAAAGTACCTAAAAAACCTTAAGTCAAAGGGACTCAGAGCATTTCTCTGACTTTTGGAGGGACCGGACCCTCAACCCAATGACTTATAGGTTCCAAGTGCTAAAACCCCCTTCATCATTCACTCATTTCTCCTAAAAATCCCTTTTCCTAGTGTAAAATCATTATTTGCTTAGGAAAAGTAGTCATCCTCTTACAAAATGCCTTCTCACAAAAAACCCTCAAAATGAAATTGAGCCTAAGTTATTATGTTTAAATCTGAAAATGTGAAAATATTTCGCTACATCTTACTTAGCGCATTCTTATCTTCGTTTCCATTTCATACTAACATTAATTTACTATAGTTAACTCCCTGAAAATATACCCTGTCCCCGTATATATTATTAAAATCCCAAATGTTAAATATCCCGCCTAGGTTTGAAAAATAAACCATGATAATAATGTAATTAAAGGGATTAATTAGTCAATTTGCGATTAATTAAGAACCATAACCTTCCTCTGCATTAAAAAGGAATTAATTAGTCAACCTGTGATTAATTAAGAGCCTTTCTCCAATCACATCACCCCTGACGTCACTAGTCTCCCTAAATCCGCAGTTATTATCTTGTTGGGCCCCTCCATTAACTCCCAATCAAATCCCTGTCCCGACCACCGTATGATCTGACCCATTCAGATCTAATGGCCAACGCTCATATCGGGCAACCTCCGATGCTGAACTTTACCCGCCCGAAGTGACCGGTTTTACTATACACCCTTTCGCTACGTGTCGCGCGATGAAGGGCATCGGGCGGACTCCTTAAAATACTGCCATGCTCTCATAAGTGGTGCGATAAATTCCACTTACTGCATCTACTCACCACCTTCGCTAAATGACAAAACTTCATTTCCATCAATTAACGCCAAGTGTCCCTTTCTAGCGCCAACTGTCGCATTTCTATTATACACGCCAAAAGCATTGACTTAGAAAATAAACCAAAAAGTATTGATTATTTTTTTTTACCAAGAAAAGAACCTTCTGTTCTCCATGCACACTCAGAGTATGTTCGAGCTGTCACCCTACTTCCAACTGTTAACCTCCAGAAGCCACTGAACTCCAGATTGCCATTGCAGACCCATGCACTCCATACAAACAGTGCACCAGAACCATTTGTCTCTCCATGCAACCATAACCAGGTATTTACCCCATTCCAACTGAGAAACCCTATTTTCGATACTAAACCTGAACTAAAGTGTCATAAGGAATAAGTAATTTAGGGAAATTAAGTCGTTTGACAGCCTTAACACTCTCTGAAACGACCCATTTTTCCATAATTTCCATAAAATTCCCTGCCCTCATCCTTGAATCCACAAGAACCAAGGATGGAAGCCCCAGTCGCCTTAAATATCATGCTAATTACCACTCCCCATAGGGATATAGACCATATTCCCCTGGCTGACAAAGATTTTCTGATAAAAGATCTCACCTTCGATGAAACCCCTTTGAAATTGTATTGCAGATACCGAGACAATTATCTGAACCATGCAGATAATATAGGCCTTTGGGAATCAAACCTACCCAAATATCAATTCCACAGTGTTCATGTCTTCCGGGAAATTATTCACTAGTGTCATGCAAATTATGACCCCACTACGAGAGCTGTGATGTCCCCAGAACATAAAATCTTATTTACCATTACAGCTAAGTCCATAAATGAAATGTTACAATTACAATCAGTTCAAGATATCACCCCCCTTAACATTGCTGATTTTCTTGAAATATTTTCTAAGTTATCAAGTTCTAGAATTACCCAAATCCTCCAAACTTTCATTGTTGAAGAAAAGTACACGGCAAAATACCCTCCACCTTATGTGTCAGTTTTCTTTTCTGAGTTGGGCAAAGATATTACAACAATGATATCTTGCATTTTAGGTTTTACCACCAATGAATATGTAGATGAGATTGTTTTGGCCTACATGTCTATTTTTACCCCTAGTCAACCCCTTGCAGTCAAGTTTGATTATGCAAAATTCATGGCAGATAAAATGCATGATCAGTTTATGAGACTTGAAAATGAGAAGGTGTTCAAATATTCATCAATCCTATATCATTTTCTCCTCTACTAGCAAACTGATAAGTTTCCTTTCTCTGTTCAAAAGCTTGATACTAGAGGAAATCCTAGATCTGTCATCTTCTGGACCTCTCTATTCCATAGGTCATGCTCTTCTCACTATCCATGCATTGATTTTATTGATTTATTTGTACATCCAGTAACTACAATGTTATTAGGAAGTCCCCCTTCTAGAATCAGTGCAAACATTAAAATGGTTCTCCAGCTGTCCAAACAATACAAAGTAGGGGATTCGTACTTGTACCAAAACCATACTGGAATTAGAATTTATGGGTGTGTGCTGCCTCCTTATAAATTACCTAGATATCTCCCCATGCAATTATTTTCTTTGGATTACTACAGGAAAATGATCAATTCTGATGATATTCACTTCGTCAAGACCAAGAAGAAGGCCCAGTTGAGAATAAAAGATCATCTAGGCCCATTCATTTTCAATAACAGAGAAGTAGGAAATGAGGCAGATGAAATCCTCTAGAGATTAAGATTAAAACAAAGTTCCATCTGGGCCTATGATCCCCATAGCTTCATTTGTAACAAAAGGTAGAAACATAGGCTATCTCCTTATATCCACCATAGGATCCCAGAAATTGAACAATATGCTAATTAGCCAGAATGGGTGGAAGGCACTCTAATAGATCAAGATAGCACCCAAGTTGTAGTTGATAATGTAATGGTGGACTTAGAAAGAAGGTTTTAATGAAGGTTTTCTTGTACAGGTGTTTGGAGAAACTTCATCACAAAAGTAGTCACAGGATCACAGTGTACAACCATCAAAGCAACAAGGACCCTCAGGACAAGCAGAGGATTTAGAACAAAAAAAGGAGTCAGAGCAACCTGAAATTTCAGAGGAGCTTGCTCAAATTGAAAAAATCATGAGCAAACCCCCTGTTTTGCAAACTCCTCTAAATGAGGAGAAAAATTTAAAAAGAAGCTGAGATGAAGCCACCCCTTCTAATATACTTGTTGATAAAAATTTTGTTAAAAGGCAAAGGTTGAACCCATATGCAGAGGAGGAGTACAGTGAGGGAACAAAAGGCAACTCAATAGCTGAAAGGAGTGACAGTAGGCCAACCATTCCAACAGGAGGCACACCTTTTGTCTCATAGACACAAGCATTAGAAAGGAAACAGAGCACAGAGGTGTCTTCTTTCAGGACTTCCTTTGAACAGAGCCTAGATATTAAAGGGAAGTATAAAGAAATTAAAGAAAGGAATGAGAAATTAAAAGCTCAAACCTATGCTCACTACCTCAAAATGGCTCCAACTAACCAGACCAGGCTTATGTCAGCTTTTGACATAAAGGAAGGGAAAATGCAAATGAGTTTCCTCAAGCCAACTGTGCAATAGCCAAAATCCATGGCTGATTATATAAAAACCAATTTTGAAGTTTTGGCAAAGGATATTCATCCTATTGACCAAATATAGTTGCACAAACAAACTGGATAGATGGTATATTCTACATTAACTAATAAGGCCATCACAACACATCAATTTCAAAACTCATTGCACAATACCATAGCACAACTGCAATTGGAGAAGGCCTCCTCTTAGGCCAAAGACACCAAGATAAAAACTCTATAAGACCTGGTGATAGAATTGGGGCATGAGGCAAATCCGAGTTCCAGTAGCCAACACATTCACAAATAAAAGGGACAACAAACAATCTATTTTCCATTTGTCTCTATCTTCGTGTTGAAGATACTTTTTGTTTCTTATATTAATTCTCATATAGTTATGAGATATTTTGTACCAAATTTTGTATAAATACTTCGCAAGTTGGAGCAATTAGGGGGTGGATGAAAAAGAATTTCTATAGACTTTTGTTTTGAGCTAAAGGAGCTATTGTAATCAAAGTTGGACTGGTTTGCTCGATTAAATGAAGCTTAGTATATTTCACTCGATTCATGTGCACTATGGGAGGAAAATAAGTATCATTTTTCTGAGTTTGAATATTGTTTTCCTTTATTTTATACAATATCATATGTGTTTTCTTATAATTCTTAAAAGAAAACGAGGAAAATTATCACCAGAATTAGCTTAAGTGCTCTCTGTTTTAACTGTTTTCTTATTTAATTTTTTCTACTTCATCTCTTTAGTCTGGGAATTCTTAGCTACTCCCTCACTTCTATAATTCATTCCCTTTATTGGCCCTTAGTACAAGATTCTTCATTGTCCTTGCTATTTGCCAATTTTCCCTTCTTCATCTTGATCCTTGCTAAGTATTCTTCGTTGCCATTGGCCCTAGTTAAGATATTCATCCATAAAGACTTCCAAATTTATCCTTGCTGTGCCAGCTTTCCTTTTGAACTCTTACCTCAGTGATTAATCAAATCCTGCTAAACCTTTCTTGCTTGACTCCATAGCCCAATGGCCTGAATACCTGCGCTACCCATCTGTTTCCCTAATTCCACCAAACAAATCAAAACAAATTTCTTAAGCATTAATAGCTAGCCTAATATCATATCAAAACAACGCTAAATCATAAAGAGGGAGCCCTCTTTGAGTATAGATTTGCTAGGATCTATACTTAAAATATTGGTTTGTAATTACCTTGGATCATTTTCTTATTTAAATAACTTCTAAGGAAAATCTGAGTGATAACACATTTCATTGAAAATATTTTCGTTAAGTATAGATTTGTTTATTTTCAATAGGTGTAACAATTATAACTTAATTATCAATAACTACAACATATTTTTAACATTGGCTCCATCTGATGCATATAAATATACATAGTCTTGTGTGATCATCGTTTTTCCTCCCTACTCGAAGAAGGTATTAATAGGAAAAATAGTCTCGTGTGACCATTTTTCCTCCATACTTGAAAGTTATTAATGAAACAATGTACTAGTAGGAAAAATAATGTGATTAGCTAGTAACTTATCTACTTCCATTCATTTCGTTTCTACACGTGTGGGATTTATAGATTTACCATTACCTTATAGGTAATGCATCCCCATTGATATGCATCAATGCAAATAGATGTATAACCACATAAATGCATCTTGAAATTTACAGAATAAGTCAATGAATTTTTGCTTTTCTTTTACATTTTGTAAGTCTCAGTATTCACCAACATGGTTTCATAAGGATTTCTCTTTGAATCCTCCTTTGATCACTTTTTTTCGACTACTTACATCACTAGGAGAAAAGGAATGCTCTAAAATACTTAACCTTTTAGTATATCAATTAGGTTTTATTAAGATGGTTTTCTATTTATTCAAAGGTTTGGTTTGTACATTACAATATATAGGTGGTTTTAGGACAATATTTGAGATAATTTTTGGGTAAATTATCTTAACTTGATACAATAAAAAACTTGTGTATTGTGTTTAAGTCATTGTCTCAAATTATTGTTTTAAATATTTGTCTCTATAAAATAATATATAACATAAGCATTATTGTCTCTTAGGAAACAATTTCATTTTTGTATGTATAGTTGACATTAAAGACATATTGTCTTTATAGAGATACTATGTCTTTAATCCTAGCTCTTGTCTCTATCACTAAAAAATGAATCCAAAAAAATATCTCATCGTTGAAATAAATCAATATAAAAAGTATAAAATTAAAAATAAACTACAATTATTGATTAATATATGTTAGGGCACAGTGGAAAATTTTAACGACGGAAGTTTATTTTAAAGTTTAGAAACTTTGGCGAATAATGTTAGTCCTTAATATGAAAATTGTAAATTGTCTAATGTTTTTTTTTCATAAATATTTAGATTTCTAATTAATTTATATTAGTCTCTATAAAATTTTGGTGATTTCAAGGTGCGAATTATTTTTAGAAAAAATGGAAATTGGTGAATATTTTTTTGTAAAAAACATGGAAAATTAGCCCACTTGTGAATATTAACCCCTAAAATTATACTTGTGCATGACACACTTTGAAATTGGATATAACTTATTTTTTTAATACACAATCAAGGTAACCTCTTTACTATTGATTTATTCTGCCAAAACATTTATAAGGAAACAACATAGAATAAGAAAATGAAATCTCTTCAAACAAGTTGTATTGTTATAGATAAATAAGCATTTGAAATAAATTTATATCAAACCTAAATCTAAAACAATGTATGTATCAACTAGATAACAAAGACATAAAATTTCCTAGTGTTAACACAGTAAATTAAGCAGAAAAAATTGCATTGCAACCTATGCTAAAACTCATTTTTAAGTCTTTCTCTTACCTTGATAATTAGATTCATTAGTGCCATTAGGAGGCCATGCTACCCATATTAGAGAACCAAGGGCAAAAATATATGGCTTTGAAATATCGATGTTCCGAAAGCTGAAATTTCTCCCTCTAGAAGAATAAAATGCTACCAAAGGAGTTTTACCTTGATATATAGGCTTCAAATAATTTCCAATGGAATCCTTAGTTCCAAATCTTACGATTTGACCTTATGGATCCCTAATTTTTGATCTATTAAAGTAATCTACAAGAACCTTTAACCAAGAACTAAGAAATGATAAGAAATATATAAAAGAATTTGTTTGCTGAAAAGCACTAATCATTGCTTTAAAAGGATCAACTATCTGACCTTAAGAGGATATTTCCTTCAATCAAAGGAAAATTACTAGAAAATATTTTCTAGGGACTCTAGAATACCATTAACATGTAACAATTCAACTCAAAAATGTTGATATTGTAAATTATACCTATGTTTGATCTACTTCTTTGATAACAATTCTTGGAATTCTCACTGGAACTAGATCAAATTTAGCTCATGTAGATCGTGTATCAATAGCTAGGAAGAAAACAGTCACACCTGAACTATTTTTAGTTTCTAATAGGAATCTTACAGATGCAACATCATATGCAAAGTGTATGAATATCCACAAACTAGAATGTTACCTTGAATCATAGTCTTGTTAAAAGCTTCAGGGTTTTGGCAGTCAGATGGACTGGATATCACATAAGAAGAATTTAGCATTGCATCAGTTCCTGCAATGAGAGAAAAATAATGAACTCTATGTGCCAGGGTTGCACATATTATCCATTTTCACATGTCAGGAATTGACTACAACAATTAGTGGATGTTATTCCCAACAATATCACAAGAAGTTTTCAAATAAAAAATATGGAGGAGATTACATTTTGAAGTAAAGAACGTAGAAACATATAAATCAAGAAAAGGTTCCATTGGAGCAATGGAAAGGGAATTTTTTTGTTTAATTCTCAAGAAAAGGAAAATAAATCTAATTTCTCATTGAGGAGAACTTACATGAAATCCCAATCTCTGGAAGAGATTTTTCATTTCCTAGAAAAAGTTTGTTTTTGTAGCTACAATCATCTACACAAACCATTAAAGATTTAATCCATGGACTAAACAATACCATTGTTTTGGGATATGGACCACCATTTCCTCTAGCTTGTGCTACAAAAACTCCTGCTTTGACAACAAAAAGAAGGGAAACATCAAAAGGATTGAGAAATGTAGCACTTTGACCACTTGAAGTTGGAGTATTTGGTCCAATGGAAAGGCTCAAAATGTCTACACCATCTTCAACAGCCTGCAAACAAGGCATGGTAATATTTTACATATGTGACAAGATTTTGTCTATTTGATCCAAAATTTAGCACACCTCTTGCTTGACTCTCAATACCACTACTATATTGTTTATGCACCTTAATTTCAATTAAGTATTAGTAAGAAGCATCCAACCTATTCAACAATAAACACCATGTATGCAACAAAACCTCCAAAGTTGCATGTACAAGGCCCTATAGACAACAATACTGCATGATGGCAAGGAAAATATCATATAACAATGAAATCAACCAAAAAAACGATGAAACCACATTATTTAAGTCGAATCTCCATAGTTTTATTGGCTAATAATGAAGTTGAAATGAGCAAGCTTAACAGTTTGGCTGGATTTTTTATGAGGCCTCACTGAGCACGAGGAGCCATGCCACTTGCCTTCCTGAATTCATATCCATGCATCCTCATTGACACTCTAAAATTCCTTGTTGCTTTTGTAGTTGTATGACTTATTATGGAGAAGACAAACCAAACTAAATAACTCATGACACATTAAAACTAGAAATCCATCTTCAAACCTTCAATGTAAAAAATTATTTGTATTCTAATTCCACTACAAATGGATTTTTTCCTACTCTTTGAAGGGAGTTTTACATAATGAATAAATTAAAATATTTTTAAATAATGCACTACCAATTTGACCATAGTAGCAATTATTAAATAATTCCCATACACTACCAAATACTACAACTTACTTTCTATGTAACGTATACAAAATCATAAGTAGGGTTAAATGATCCTATTGCAATCATAGAAGCCACAAAATTCTCAACACCAATAATATTCCCATTTCATAAATTTCAATTAGTATCAAGGTCAAACTCACATTTTCCTGTGTAGCCAAGAACATGTCCATAATTGGATAATTGTGAACTGCAAATCTTGAATGCTGAGGGTAGATCCCTATACCAATAATTCCAATCACAATCCCTTCTGCTACTCTCTTCCCCTCCTCTGCTTGACCATACTCTAGATAGAAGGCCTAAACACTTTGCGGTATGAGTTGTCAACATTTTTCTTTTGTAAGCTACGGTAGGACCCTTCTTTCTCTATTTATATCAAAAACAGGTTGAACTAGATACAGCGTTTGGTGGCATCAACCCGCCCAAATGGGAAACTGGATCTGTTGGCCACCTTAAGCTTTTATAAGCTGTCCAATAAAAAAGAAGAATAAGTCTACTAATCCATGCTAGATAAACTTCACAACAACAGCTACTAATCTAGTTCTAGACAGTCATTAAAAACTACTAACAAGAAAAGGAGATACTATTCTCAAGGAACAAACATGGTAAGCCATTGACTCTAACTAAAGGATTAATCTTCCACAATCTTAGGAGGTGCTTCTACATCCCTCGTTTCTAGAGTGGTCTTCTTTAGCTTTTGTTGGATTTTTTCCAGCTTGCTGTCCTGCATGAGCATAATGATTTGGAGATTCTTCATTTCTCTCTTCATATTGGGCATGCCTTGAGCCAACTCAGCCATTTCCCCTACTACCTGCTCCAGTGCCTTGGCAAGTAACCACTTCAGCACCCAATAAACATGCAAGACCTACTTATATAAGGTCATGCATCCCCTAGTGTTTCCCGGGTCAAGAATGAGGTTACCCCATTCTTCCATTTCAGGTTCTGAATCTTCTTCCATTATATTTGCCTCTAATTCTTGAATAAGCTTACGAATGTCCTCGTCAGTTCCTTCTTTGTATGCTTTTTCTGCCTCTTGCACAGTATGTCTCATGGTTTTTCGGCTGCGTCTCTGACATGCTGGAGAGGAGGGCTTTGATTCATGTCTGCCTATTTGGTTATGTCTGCCTCTGCCCCCACGCCCTCTTCCTCGACCTGGGCATGCCGTTTTGTTCTTAACTGCCGCCTGACTACCCTGGCCAACAACAAATGTTATATTCTCCGTAATTGCTTCGATTCCGGTCTCCTTTGCTTCCCGCTCCCAATTCTTACCCTCCCCCTTCCACGTTTTTCCAATGGTTGGGTTATTCCCCAACTTTCCTCCCCTTAGATGAGGTTGGTGAATGTTCTCGGGAGTCTTCTCTGCCTCCCAAACCACCTGTTTTACCTCCTCGAACTGCCCCTGATCACTATCTGTACAGAATCCCTACATGCATTTACCCTGGCCTGCACGGCTCCCAGCCTTACTAGATTCTTCCCCAGCATTTCTCATCCTGCCACCCTCTGCCTTCTGACTGCTTGTAGCAGGAAAGAATTCCAATTCCCTCTCGCTTCTCTTTCCCTCTGTTGCATCTAGCTCCCCCCCTCTTCCTTAATATTACTAAAGATTGAAAGAAATGCAGGGATTGGATTTAAGAATACGTACCCAGTCCTATGCCAAGTTGCAGAGAACACCAGTTCGCACCGAGCTCCCGCCGTCTCCTTCCCTTGCTGCATAATAACCTTGGTTCTGTTCTTCACCACCTTTGTTAACCTCCTCCCACCTACCTTGTGTCTCATCATCCTTCCGCCATTGTTTCCTCCTGCTTCTTCCCCCACTTCCCTGTCACCTCTATGCCTCGAGATTCTACCCTGCCTGCATGTTGCCCCCGCATCCTGTGGAATTATGAGGATGTATGGTGGCCAGCTTTGCCACCCTCTTCCCTTCATCATCTTATCACACGTCCTCTCCAATTCTTTCACCCCAATCGGGGGCCATCTGTAACCCTTATCTTGAGTTTGTAATCTCATTATTATCTTGGGTAATGATTAAATTGAGGGGCTCCCATCATTGTTCTTCCCAATGAATTGGCCATATACTATCTACCTTTCCTCCTTGTTCATTGCAACCCTAGTTAGCAAGGAAATCCACTGCCTTATTACCATCCCTTCTAACATGGTTTATGATCTTGTACTCAATGCATTTCATTATTTCTGCCAAGTCCTGAATTAGTCCTACCATCCTCCAACTCTGCGCTACTTTTTCCCAGTCCTTACCATTATTCAGTTTCCTGAGCATCTCTATCACTAGGTTCGAGTCTCCTTCTATTTCCAAATTGGTGTATCCATTTCAGATTGCTATTCTGATGCCTTGATAGACTGCCATTAATTCAACTTCATTATTACTCATTATACCACCCCGATCAGCATAAACCCATCTTGTCCACCCTTGATTATCCCTGAAGATGCCTCCGAACCCTGCTGGCCCCGGGTTTCCTTTTGAGGCTCCGTCAAAGTTTAGTTTGATGAAGCCATCACGTGGGCATTTGAACTTGGTTGAGCTCTGATTATGATTGCTCTGGTTTTTTTGCTTCTGAGGATACACCATGCCTTGTTCTAGATTTAGGCATGCTAGGATCCTTCCTTCTTCTGGAGTTGCTTTCCAATCCTCTTGAGTCCAAGCTTCCGCTAGGATAGTTTCCCTTATAAGTTTTTGGGTTCCCTTCCAGATCGTCTCTGGGGAGCTGTCTTTGTTTTGAAATATTCTTCGATTTCTTTCTTTCCATATTAGCCACATGTTAAAACCCATCACTAGACTCCAGGCTCTTCTGACCACTGGGCTTGAGAATTGACCTCGCCCCCATTGATTAATGGTTTGTTTAATGTTATGAGGGTCTCTATTTGTCCTCCCAAATAGTTTCTTGATTTCTTCCCATTGCTGCTGAGCAACAGGGCATGTGTTCAAAAGGTGTTCTTGCGTTTCTTGGTCCTACTTGCATAGGCTGCATCTAGGAGGTCCATGGAATCCACGCTTCTGAATCTGATCCCAAGTCAAAATTTATCCTTTTCCTACTAACCATAAGAACAAAGTTACCTTCGGCCACCAGTTGCTCTGCCATATTTGTTTCCACATGGGTGCATTTTCATCATGCTCCTGTTGGATAGTTAGATAGTAGGCTTCTCTAATCGTGAAGGTTCCCTTTGTGGATCTACCCCACCGTAGTATATCTGGACCTGTTCTAATGGTTATTCTTCTTGATTCCATTTCTCTTACATATAGATCTCTCTGTTCAGGATCAATGTGACTATCCCATTCTTCCGGTTTCTTCCAGGTTCTCCAGGTCTCCACTTGACTTTCTTCCTTCCAGTATTCACTTACATAATTTAGCCCTTCAGCTTTAGCCTTCTGACATGTGTTTTGTAGGCCTTGCAACTCTATCATTCTCTCTCTTTGCTGCCAGGCTTCATCCCAGAATTTAGCTGAATTTCCATTCCATATTTCCCAGAATGCATGTTTGAATATAATGTCTCTGTTTTGACTAGCTAGGTCCCATATTGTGGAGCCTCTTGGAATTTCCTCCAGCCTAAGAATACCTTCAGTGGTTGTGGGCATATTGTATTTTTGAGTCCATATTTTTTTCCATAGATCATCTCCACCCCTCATCCATCTCCACCACAGCTTCGCCCCCATAACTTGGTTCAGTGTATATGGATCTCTAAGACCCAGTCCTCCTTCTTCTTTATTTTTTATCAGTCCCTTCCAAGATATTAGAGCCCATTTCTTTTGTTGCTTTGGTCCTCCCTAGATGAATTTTTTGAATATTTCCGTCATTTTTGTACATACCCCTTTAGGAACCGCCATTGCTGAGAGAGGGTAGATAGGAATTGCTTGAAGAATCAATTTGAGAAGCACTATTCTTCCCACTATATTCAAATATTGGAAATATCAATTAACCAGTTTGTTCTTGAGTTTCTCAATGGTTTGATTCCAATTCGCTATCTTCAAAGGATTTAAAGCTAATTGATTTCCCAAGTATTTTGTGGGTAATTCACCAGTGCGGAAACCCAGAATTCTAGTCAGGTGGGATTTGACCATGTCTGGCATGTTGAAGAGGAATGTACAAGATTTATCCTTGTTAATTTCTGTTCCTAATGCTTCCATAAAGAGGTCAAGGATTCTTTTAACCCTTTTTACTTCTCTTAGGGAGACAACACAAAAAAGCATAATGTCATCTACAAACTGTTGATGAGTAATTGGTAAGTTACTTCCCCATAACCTTAGCCCTTTGATTTTTCTCTCTCTCAGTTCTTTTTTGAGGTATCATCCCAAGCCTTCCGCTGCTATGATGAACAGGAATGGGGATAAAGGATCCCCCTATGGCAATCCTCTTGTGGCATTTAAGGTCAAATTTGGCATTCTGTTCAAGAGAATGGAAAAATTAGGAGTGGAAATCATATCATAGACCCATTTTACCCACCTATTACAGAAGCCAAATGTCGTTAAATTTGTTTTAAGGTAATCCTAGTTTAGACGGTCATATGCCTTTGAAAGATCTAGTTTGATCATCATTCCCATTTCCGTTTTATGTTTCAAAGAATGCACTACTTCTTGAGACTCTATGAAGCCATCTAGAATTTGTCTCCCTTCCACAAACCCAGTCTGTTCTGGGGAGATAATACTAGATAGGATTGGTTTCAGCCTCTTAGCCATCAGGGTGGCTATAATCTTATAGATTACATTACAAAGAGCAATAGGTCGAAAACCCTGAGCGGTTTCCGATTTAGCAGATTTGGGAATAAGAGACAAAAGGGTTGAGTTGAGGCCGAGACATACCTTCTGATGTCTACGCGATTCTTCTACCACCTCCAAGATGTCTTGCCCCAAGAAGTGCTAGCCTGCTTGGTAGAATTCCACTGTGAATCCGTCTGGTCCTAGAGCTTTATTTCTCTTCATCCCTTTCACGATTTCTTCCACTTCTTCCAGGGTTGTTGCCCTCATGAGAGCTAAGTTCTGGTCCCTGGTAATCATCCTTGGGATTTCATTGCATATCCTTCCTATAGCCTCTTCTCTATTCACTTGAGGTTCTGTAAGGATATCCTTAAAGTGCCCAACTAGAGCTTGTTCCATTTCTTCATGCTGGGTTAGGCGTTGCCCCTCCTCATTTTTGATGGAGAATATTCTATTCCTTTGTTGCTACCTGATCATGGCTTGGTGGAAGAACTTCGTATTCCTTTCACCTTCATGAAGCCAATTTATTCGATAATTTTTCTTCCATAGTATCTCTTCCTATTTTCTTTGTTCTTATATTTGGCTTATCACTATGCCTTATTCTCTAGTTCTTTCCTCGCTTCTGCCTTCTATTATAATTTCTTGCTGCAGTAGTCTCATTTTTTGTTCCAAGCATTGCTGCTCTTTAAATATATTCCCAAATTATTCTTTGTTCCATTTTTTATTTTTCCCTTTGAGTTCTTTTAATTTTAGTTGAAATGTCTGCATCCTACTTCTTCCTCTTTGTTGGCTCTGGTTCCACCACTCCTCCACCTTTGACATGAACTGCTGATCCCTGAGCCAGAAGGCCTCAAACCTAAATGGTCACTTCTTTGGGCTCGCTTTGATGTCAATTTCTAGCTTGATCAGCCAATGGTCTGAACCCATTGCTGGGAGGATCATTGTTTCTATGAATATATCCCTGTTTATAATTTGTTCAGATATTAAAAATCTATCCAATCTTAATGAAATTTGATTTTTTCCCCCTCTTCTATTATTCCATGTGTGGATCCCATTTATTGTGGGAATATCCACCAATCTTTGCTCCGATATCATATCACCAAAGGCTTCCATGTCTTGGTCTGTTCTTCTTAGGCCTCCTCGTTTTTCTGTCAGAGTTGTAATCATGTTAAAGTCCCCTCCTACAATCCATGGCAGATCTGGGTATAGCCTTCGGATTGTTCCCATATTTTGAAGAAAGCTTCTGCGTTCGCCTATTAGATGTGGGCCATATACCCCTGTGAGGACTATCCATTCTAATGAGCCTATCATTCTAAAAGTGCCTGAAAGAATTCGGGGCATGCTAACCCAATTTACAAATTGAACTTCCTCTGGATTCCACAGAATTGCTAGACCTCCTGTGCTACCTATGGCATCCTGACCCATTAGCTCATAATGAGGATTAAATCTCCTCATTATCTCTTCCAATTTCTAAGTACTAATCTTAGTTTCTTGAATTATCATTATGCTGGGTTTATCTTTTTTCAACCTATCTCTCAGATATCTTTGTTTCCCCTTGCTATTAAGACCTCTGATATTCCAGGTTGTAATTATCATTTTAATAATTTGGGAGGTTGTTGGAATACCTCTGAGAGAGGTATGACTCTTCCTGAATTCACCAGCATCTCCCCAACCATTTGGATGGTCTCACTCATTGGACGTCTACCTCATTTTCTTCCTCCTTTTCCAGCATTGCCCATTCCTATACTTTGGGTACCTTGTGCACCTAGTTGTTCTGGTTGATTTGCCATAATTACTCCTACCTTCTCCTTGTATTTTTGAAACATATCTTTATATAATTGCTTTTGTTCTTCCGGTATAAATCTCTCATCCAGATGCCTCCATTCATGTAACAGTCTCCTCATTATTTGTTCCTCTTCGCTTCCTTTGTCTTTTTGTGGATCTACCTCCATTTGAGTTTGGTCTTTTGGCGAGTCCATGCTGTCTTCTTCCCCTTCCTGTTCCATATTTTTGTATTGTGTCCTGTTCTTTTGCTCCTTTTGATAGTTCTGCAGGTTCTTCATCACTATCTCCCTTTTCCATTTCCATTTCCTCTTCCTAAAGGGCCTTAAACTTGTTTTGATTTTCCAATAGTATTGTTTTTGTAGGTGGCTGCAGAGGGTTTGATCCTTTTAAAGATTTCCTTTTGGTGAGCACTTCTTTGAATCCCTCTTCGGTCTCTCTATTTGCCTTTGTTACCTTCTTCTCTTCCTCTTTCCTTTCTACTGATTCTTCAGCTGCATTTAAAGGGCATTGTTTAAAGAGATGGCCATATTCATGGCATCTTCTACAGCGAAATGGAATGTGCTCATAATCCACTGGTTGCTGCCATACCTCATCATGGTATTCTATCTCAATAAACTCTGGAAGCGGTTCTGTTATATTCTTGTACACACATATCTTGATATAAGATGTGTATCTCCCTCTTTTAGTGGTCTCAACTACTTTGACAAATGTCCCAATTGTATTTCCTATTCCTTCTAGGATCTCCAGATCCCAGAACTCAATTGGGAGTCCAAATAGTCTGACCCAGATAGGTGCTGCTAGCATTTTTTCATTGTCTGGGTTATAGTAGTCTTCCGAGTGCCTCATGAATAAACCAGCATTATTCATAAATTAGGGTCCTTCCTCAGAAATCCTTTCCTTATCTTCCAAATTAGAGAAGATAACTGTAGAAAAACCCTTTGCCCCTATTTTTAGATCTATATGCCCCTTATGTTTCCATCTTTGTTGTATCCATTTGGTCAAATCCTTCTCAGACAATCGAATCCCTACAAACTTACAAATTAATGCATGATCCTTCATATAACTTCTGTATTCCTCAAGTTTGTTGTTAGGGATTACAAACCTGGGTTTTTTTGTTGCCCTTGGTAAACATCTACTGCTTAATCCTGCTTGCCACTGTGCTCCGTGACTGGAATGTCTCTGGAGCTTTTTCCTATGCTTCCTTGCGCTCCATTTCTACTTGACTCCCCTGCTGCGATGTTTTTTTAGGAGGGGATATCTCCCCTCCCAACTTCAGCTACCATTTCTATGTCAGTTCTGTCAGCTTTCTATCTCCTGCCCTTCGCGCATATCTGCAATCTGTAATTCTTTGAGAAAATGCTAATGGAAGAAAGCTTCCCCAGCACCTAGTCCCAGGTTCAGGTATGCCCAAGGCTGCCCGTTATGAAACCCTAACCCTACTCACCTGCTATCATCGCTTCCTTCACTCAAGTAGTCAAGATTTTAACTAACTAGTCCTTTTGGACATTTTTTACTCCTATAGTTTTCCTCAGTTTTTCTTCCTACAAAAAAAAAAATGAACTTGTCTATCAAGAGAAGTAAGAATGACATAATTGAAAACAAATCCCATCAAAGGTTTCATTTTTGCATGTAATAGGATAAAACATGTTTAACCATTGAGACAATGTTGAAAGGACATAGACAAAAGACCTTGTACCTATTCTCGAGACATTTGCATAGAAAAAACATTGAGAGTATTGTGGTAGCTGTAAAGTTTCTTATAGCTACCAGGCTCAAGATGCTCCTCTAAAAGCATGTCATGCTACTTCTCCAAGTGTTGAGAATAGAATTTAACAACTTCACCATGTGCAAAAATGAATAAACAATGGCTCAGACCTTGTAGAGTATATAACTAAGCCATATGAACATTACACTAACATAGAGATAAAAGATTAATCCTTAACTAAAGTCTTTAGTAAATTTCTCTTCACGTCAATTGTATGTATTAAGAATCAAAGGAAATTTGAAAATATATTTTTCTCAGCCGAAACCCTTCCAAAAAAATATGTTCAACTATCAAGTGCACAATTATTTCAGTAAATATGTTACTTCTAGTTATTTATACTAAGGTGCAACATATACCCAATAGATTTGAGCAACAAATGTTGTTGTAGAATTTCGTTCCCCAATAACATGGACCTATATTTGAACTCTGATATTTTCTAGCTTTAATAAAATATCTTTTTCTTAAGATTCATCCATTAAGACCACAAAGGCCTATTAGACAAATAAAATTAACAATTGTGATGTTATCAGTGATTTTGTCAACTATAGGATTTATTTTCTTCGAATTCATCTTAACTTGCTTCAAATATTCATCATATTTACAACAAGTAGACATATTAGTAACATGCAAATACTCTTCTGATTGGAATCTCACTCGTGTTTGTATTTAAAACTAGTGGCTTATGAATAACCACGGGACAAGAAAAATTCACTCTAGATCCACATTGGTCTACATTTACTTCAAGTGAACTGTTGTTTAATGTGTTGAATATACCACCTATTTGTATCCTTCATTTAAATTTGTTGTGGGAAATGTTTACTCATAATAGATGACCAAAGTTCCTTAATTTCTGGCATTATTCATGAGTCAGATTGTTCATTGTTGAATTAATAATTTTTAGTCAATGCAAGTTGGCTAATTCCTTGGATACATTTTCATTCAAACTTTTGTGTGCCAAGCTATCACATGAAGGAAACATATTTATGTAGGTTCCAACCTTGTACAACTATTACATGCAAACAAATTCTTAAAAGAAAAATATTTAAAATGGCAATAACATAAAACAAATACAAAGAGATTTTTTGCTAGATCACAAAACCGTGACTCCTATATTGATTTTTCACTATATTCCGTTCAATGTTACAATACATATATATACATGCTGAAACATTCAAAAACCACAATCCATTTAACCCTGGATTAGAACATAACTGTAGTTCCCTTGACCGGATCTACAAAATACCATGGGAAAAAAACCATCATGCCCAAAACCATGTGCAAAACCCATGTACAAAACCATAGGTAGGTCTGCCAACCTATTATAGGTTACAAAAAAAATTTCTAGGGCACTTCTACAGACCCCGTGCCCCCCCTGTGACTTCCTTGTTACACCCAACAGAACGAAATAATATAACATAGACACAACAATTTAGACAAAGCATAATATCCACATTTATTTTAGTATACACATAAAAAACCATAAATAGGAATCAAATTGGACAACAATAGCCCCTTTTTACAGGTCTATTTAGGCACATCACTTCCGACATTCAGATCAGTACCTTTAGGGTTCATCAAACCCTAATTTAGTTGTTACATGTCCTAGAGAAGTCAACTCATTGAATGCCTCTTTGTATGAAAGTTTCATGGCCTGAAGCCTTCCTAAAATGCCTCCTTGGGACACTAGCGCAGCCCAAGCCTTGAGACAGTGCGCTGCAAAGTAGGCAGGCCCACTGTGGCCTACACTGCAGTGCACTTAGGCCCTCTTTAGCCTGCACTAGATGAGATTGAGTGAAATTTGCATAGGGTTTTGGGAATATTCCTTCATTATAGATGATTATAGAAGGTTCCCATCTCTTATCTACTCCTATGAGCTTGAAATTGGATAGGATATAAGGATCCATTAACCTCCTATTCTCTCATTTCTTGCTCCATGGAAACTAACTCCATGTTTGGAAGGCCATTCAATACCCTCATTTATGACAAAACCACCTCTATTTGATATAAATTAAGCACTCGTCATAGTGATCAAGGGGCTAAAATATGAAGTTTGTGAGGAAATTTTGTTGGTTTGAGGATTGAATTTATGTTAAGAAATGTTACGCTGCTCGAGTGTTGTGCTTTTGATGTGGTGAGGGTTGGATTGAAGCTAGAGGAGTGGCACAGGATCGAACTACATTGGGTGAAACTCTTCCTTCTACATTAATAAAGAGCTTATTCCTTTCCTCATATTCTTGTTCATATCTATAATGATTATGTGTTTCAATGTCTTCAATTCCATTGGTTTGTAGTAGATATATCATGTATGCTTTGATCGTTTCTTGTTTCTGTTTCTCTTGATACAGGTACCAATTAAGCGGGTTTAGTTCAAGTGGGAGTGACGGGAGCAGTTCAGAAGGATTAAGGAAGTGAAAGACTACAAATAAGTTCCTTCATCTCATCTATCTACTATAGGAAAAGGTTAAAATACTTTCCTTCTGTTGTTTTAGGTGTAGCTACCAACCTAGGGAAAATATGTTTATCCGTAGATGCAAATTCCAAATAACAAATTGGCGATCATATTAGGGAACGACTGTCATTCTTGGTGGCTTACCCTCATCATATTACACCCTAGTAGACTTTGCTTGACTTTATTGATCTTATTTCATTCTTTTTGAAGTGTTTCTAGTAAAAAATTATGCTTGAATGTCTCTTGATTTGACTCTCTAGCACCAACGCAGTGTTTGTCTTGATACAGTGCATTGCAAAGTAGCCCCTACCTTCGAGACAGTGCATTGCAGTGCACTGTCTCCCACTCTTCCCTGCGCTGATTCCTCTTAGGCTAAAAAACCCACCTTTGGCTTGATTTTTCCAAAGTTACTTATGCTTTTGTTTGCTGAAAGATCAATGATTCTTGTGGTTCTGAAATCAAGTTGTATTTCTCCTCCTAGCCCTACTTTGGCCTTGATTGTTTAGTTTTTCTTAAATGATTTCTTTATCATTATCAATTCATTGTCAAATTTAGCTTATATCGATTAGTCTTTTCTGAAAAGGAAGTGTCGTAAAGTCTTCATTTCTTTGAAAAAGAAACTATCGTAAAATCTTCATTTCTTATGGAAAAGTATTGATTGATTGTTTGTGCATCTAGTTCCTTTTTATTCATCTAAACACTAAAGGGATTGAAAAGAAAAACCTACACTGTGCATATTGTAGTTTCTGAATTCTTGATAGGAATAGCTAGGGAAATTGCATTAAGTTTGCTCTTTGCTCTTTGTCAAATATCTGATTGATGTATCCATTACTAGCTACGGTTCCTTTCTTAATTGACTAAACAGAATGTTTATCATCTTAGTTGCATTCTAGGAGTTTCAGAAACATCGTGTGGTGAACCTTGAAAGGCAAATTATTAAGAAGATCAACTTAAAATTTATCTCAATTAACCTAATGGAGCATTGTAACTTAACGCATAGCATTTATAGGTCTAGGCTAGAGACGTGTTTAGACGTCATTAAACATAGTAGTTTTCGCTAATTGTCTGTGATACATTCCAAGTGTGATACCTCATTCCACGTATGTAAGTATATTGTAGCTCATCCACGTACCTTTTGGTATATAGGGCGGTGTTATAGTACGAAAAGTATAAAGGAATGCTCTCATTGTGCTATTTCACATTAGACAGCGCTAACATGGATTGGGCCTCCACGTACTTTCAGGTATATGTGGGAGGACTACATTAGGTTGATATCCATCCATAGGTAACTGAGTTGGCAGCCTTGTACATTGTGATACAATGAACACAACATTCGGGGAGATTGCATGCACGTATGTTAAGTCCTTGGTTTACTGAGGAAGTACATTGCAGTTCACAGTTGCTTGGTAATCCTTTTGCCTAGATTATCCCTCTTTTGTTTTGTTATGTTATTTTGATTAAAATAAATTAATTGACCATGGATAACATCCTCCACATCACTCCTTAGTTGATCTTAGGTTGAAACATATGGAAACAACTCCGGAGTCCACCGATCAAGGAATTCCTTTTGATGGGAATCCTAGTCCTTTTCCTCTTGGAAATATTGGTGCTCCATATATGGCTACATTGTCCCTTCTGGGACTTACCATTGGCTTGCCAGTATGGTTGTTTTCAACCACCTTGCTTCAAAATGTCGTTATTTCTCCGCTATCGAGTACTCCTCCACCTGGACAAAATCAACCTCCAATTGATCCCAAAGTTGACCCTTTGCCTTTTTCGTCAATTGTTTCTTCCTCCCCTTCTTCCTCTTCACTTGATGAAAGTATTGACGCTAGTAACTAGGTGGCTAAGAAGAAGAACAAAGGGAAGAAGAAGAAGAAGAAGCCAATTCAGCAGGTGGGCAACCAAGCAACTATTGCTTCGAATGCAACTTCTGATGAGAAACTGTCTGATAAGCCTCATAAACTTCAATATCATTGAAAACTTTGTATGGGAGACAATATTCTTCAAAATTGTTCTGGTATTCCTCAGATCTTAGAAGAATGGTCTTCTTGTTCACATTACCCTGTGTCATCAACTTTTGGAGATCATGCTGGTGACACATCATCAACTAGTGGTAGTAAATTTCATGGAAAGAAGGGTAAATTTAAGTTTCCTTGTAGGTTATGTGAAGCAAATCACCCCATTCACCTTTGTCCCTATCTGGATGAAGCCAAAAATGTGTTGGATAACCGTCCTGCTTCTCTGTAGAGACTTCCATCTGGTTACAGGAGACTCTCCCTTAATCCTTCACCAGTTGATGAAGTGACTAACTAAAATCAATCATCAATCAAACCCACTCTCTCTAATTGTGAGTTCCACAAGTCTATACCTGAAAAATTACATGTCGAGGAAATAGTTGACCCAATTTCACCTTCATTTAATCATACCTTTCCCATAGCGAGTGAGTATGATACTACTCAGGTTATTTTTGTTTCTTCAGATTCTAATGAGTTAGGAGGCAACCCTCCTGTTCCATCAAGACAGGAAGAAAATCCTCCCATTCTCGTAACTCAAGGGCGTAATTCTCCCATTCTTACGGTACCCCCTCCAAGTAGTCTAGTCACTTCCTTTGATTGGAGTTGGCTAGCAGGATGTTGTCTTCATTCTTATGTGCCTTTCCAGATCACTGTACAGGTTTATAATATGATTGTATCTAGTACTATTATAGATGAAGGTGCATATGTGAGTATCCTTTCCTCCACTGCTTGGTAGGCACTCAGTTTGCCACCACTTGTGCCTATTACCGAGAACCTGTTGGCTTTTAACAGAGGAACCAGTCAACCATAAAGGATCCTTCCTCATTTTCCTATTACTTTGGGAGGTAAAATTGTTTATCTCAATGTGATGGTACTCCCAGGCCCTTTAGATTATAATTTAAATTTTGGGCGCGACTATTTTTATGACATGGGAGCTATTGTTTCAACACTCTTTCGAGTGATGTGTTTCCCGCATGAAGGAAAAATTGTCATTGTTGACCAGCTTTCATTTCCTGGCGCAAATATGGCTTCCAGTCAACCATCTTCCCTAAATGATTCTTTTGTCCCAATGGTATCTTCCCCGCTAGGGGTCAATTATGTGGAAACCCATTCCATGCCTACATAAACTGATGATCAACTCCATGATGTTGTGCATTATGTATTAGGGGCATTGGAACTAGATCTCTCTAATGGATTCCTTGCTACGTATCCCTTCTAGATCATTTTTCTCCCATTTGATGAGAACCTCTTGGAAGTCATGACCTCTTATGGGTCGTGACAAGGAATCATGAGAATAGTTCCTTGTCTTGTGTCAAGCTCATTAAAAAATGAAACAAGGAATATGAAGATAGTTCCTGGTCTTATGTCAACCTCGTTAAAAAATGAAACAAAGGGTATGAGCATAGTTCCTTGTCTTGTGTCAAGCTCATTAAAAAATGAAACAAGGAATATGACGATAGTTATTTTACTGTTTCAACCTCATTAAAATATGAAATAGGTCCCGTGAGCATAGTTCCTTATCTTGTGTCAAGCTCGATAAAAAATGGAACAAGGAATATGAGCATAGGTCCTTGTCTTGTGCCAAGCTCATTAAAAAATGAAACAAGGAATATGAGGATATTTCTTGGTCTTGTGTCAACCTCGTTAAAAAATGAAACAAAGGGCATGAGCATAGTTCCTTGTCTTGTGTCAAGCTCGTTAAAAAATGAAACAAGGAATATGAGGATAGTTCTTTTGTTTTGTGTTGAACCTCAGAATTACCCTCTCCTTGACATTTTTCTCACCTTTTTCCCTCACTTTCTCATAAGTTTACAGACCCAATCAATGATAAATGCTAGGTATTGTCTTAAGGAAAGCACTAAATTGATAACCATATTATATTTTCATGTCATGCTATTTGAATAGATTTTTGCAAATCAGCTACAAAATGCAACCTATTCTGCAGCTAACTATGGATTCTATAGCTACTCTCATGGTTTGGCAGGTTCCAGGTGTCAAATGAAGAACTCGGCCACATGGGCAATTCTAGAATCATCTCTACATGGATTCTATCCTATTCACTCAGTCCAGATTGACAGAAAAGCAAGCCTACGGTCATGGTCAAATATGGAGTCAAAGTACGTTATCAGGAAGCAACACAACTCTTGATTTGATCTTTTGTAGCTAATCAAGAGTCTAATAGTTCTGTTGCAAGTTCAATTCGAATTAGCCACCTATAGCTTAAACAGTCCTATTGCAATTCGAATTAGCCACCTGTAGCAAGTTTTTCTCATAAACAATCATGTTAAATTTAATTCAAATTAGCCACCTATAGCAAGTTTATCTCATAAACAACTATGTAATTTTCCTATAAATATCGATTGCGTGGAACCGAGAAGTAGTTAGAAGTTAGAAGGAATTATGTTCAGTTCAAGCTTTTTTCTGATAGTCTGTATTCAGACTTCGTTTTTCATAATACAAACTTCATGTTACCAATGATCATTTAAAGTGCATCCTTAACTAGCTAGCGTTCCAACCACATCAGTTGCAAAGGGCCCCTGCACTGAAGGAGGTTTTTCATTTGTTGTTGTCTTTTTTTTAAATTAGGATGATATTTCATTTCAGTTTTTAATCAGTAGCATAATAGTAGATTACAACTGTGCAAACTTGTTCTTCTAATATATCTTGTGGAGAAAAACGACTATGTTTCCAATTTGAATTAAGATTGAAGTAATAAGAATACACAATTTTTTAGTTTTCTTACCATTCTGTCATTCATTTTCTTAGAACAAAATGTTGGCATTATGATACATATGTTGTACTTGATGGAAACCCTTATGATACATATGTTGTACTTGATGGCAACCCACTCATCTCAGATAATAAATTATAGTGTAGAGAAAAGTTCACGCACTTTTATGCAGAGAAAAGTTTATTTCATGTAGAGAAAAGTTCACGCACTTTTATGCAGAGAAAAGTTTATTTCATGTAGAGAAAAAGTTCATGCACTTTCATGCAAGGATATTGATTTAATCATATTCCAAAATTGAATGGTTGAATGTTTGATGAATGCAATTACTGAGTTACCTTCTGCATCAATTTCATTCTTGGTTTTAAGGATTAATTCCATAGATTAGGACTAATGGTAAAATGAGATAGATGCTCTATTTTTATTGGGTTCTAACTAGCCAACACTTCTTGGTCCATTTTTAGGAAATTAGATTAATTTAGGAACATTTCCTTTCCTTTAAAATTCATTAGATTCACTTAAATTTTCTCATGGTTTTAGGTTGTACATTCTTAGACATCAAAGAATATAAACCCCCCCAAAAAACAACATAAAACACAAAACAACGAAGTAATAAAAAGGTTAACTAAGCACATATAGTGCACCACACTTCATCAGTTTACAAACCTCAGTTGATAATTTATGCAAGAAATTTAGGACACTAAATTGACTAAACACTATGTCAACCTCATTAAAAAATGAAACAGGTCCTAGAGCATAGTTCCTTGTCTTGTGTCAAGCTCATTGAAAAATGAAACAAGGAATTTGAGTAGAGTTCCTTGTCTTGTGTCAAGCTCATTAAAAAATGAAACAAGGTCCCCTGGATCAAAGATCCAATTCGAGTCTTGGATTACATCTCGTATAAATGAACCTTCATTCCATCCACGTGATAGCCACGAGTAGTCTACTTAGGTGAATGCAATGAAGCTTGGGGGGCATGCACCTAGAATTGAGTCATCATGCTGGGGCATGTAAACCAATCTCAAGCATAGTTTTTCGTTTCAATCTTGTGTAAAAATGAAACTAAATCCAAGCATAGTTTTTTGTTTCAAGCTTGTGTAAACATGAAACTGAATCCAAGCATAGTTTTTTTTTTCAAGCTTGTGTAAAAATGAAACTGAATCCAAGTATAGTTTTTCATTTCAAGCTTGTGTAAACATGAAACTGAATCCAAGCATAGTTCCCTATGGTTCAAGCTTGTGTAAAAATGAACCCATCTCCATTTTAACCCTCGTGATTACCATTGTATCAACCTCTTCCATCAGATGAGCCTTGGTTTTTATCCTTCCATCGTCACTATCTGCTTGGCCGATCATACACTTTCACTTGGATGTTTTACCATTTTTAAGGAATAGTTGCAATGAGTGGTCTTATTAGCCAGCCTCTTCACATAAATCAACATGTTTTTAGAAGTTCCAACATCACTGGAACTAGTTTCTATCCTATACACCATTTGTTCCTCTAATTGGAGTCCTATTTAAGCTCTTTTCCGACTCTTTAAACATGAAAAGATTGTCGTGTGCTTGTCCTTTTCAGCTCATAAATGGATTGGAAATGAAATCTACTGAGTATAAGTTTAACCCTTTTCTGGATAGAGATAGATTACTTATGAAAGATGAATACATTGATCGAAGATGGTTAATAGGTTCTCTCTTCTATTATTTTACGATTTTTCAGACTTGAGAGACAAACTTACAAAAAAGAACTTGTGGAGTTTTCTTTTTGTCCCTTTTCAAACTCTCTAAACATGAAAAGGACTGAGTTCTCATTGTCGTTAAACTTGTTAAAACATCAAATAGTGACAAACTTGTCCATCATGACAAGATCGAGTTTCACCTTTGCTAGGCTCGTTAAAACAACACATAGAGATGGATTCACCTGAAGGGTGGAATTATACTACAAGCATATGTTATCCTCCTCAAGATTGTTAAAAAATAAATAGGTACTAGTCATCAATGACTAGGAAAAGTGGGAAAAGGGATAAATCACTTTATGGTAGCAAGTCGCTCTTGAACATAACACTTTCACTTCATCTCCGTGACTGTTTGGGTTGGGTTAGTTGCTTGATGGTTTTCATACCTATGGTCTATCACACAATCCATCACATTGTTTTTGGGTCAATGCTATCAATTCATTCAATGTCACCGACATGTTCAAGAGAAGTCACTTAGTAAAAATTCATCCTTTTCAATACTCATAAACCTTCATTTTCATGACCGCCATTCCTGAATCGTGTGTCGTCAGTCACATTCTGTCTCCAAAATCAATGCACTTGTTTTGTGTCATTGATGGGGGATACATCAAGGCTCTCCTACGATGAGTCGCTTCTTATCGACATCAGCACATTATCCAAGAAGTTGACTTAGAAACACCCTTCCAGTACCTTGAAGCTTAGAAACACCGTTAGGGGGCAATTGTTACAAGTCTATTGGGCACATCACTCCCGATATTCAGATCAGTACTTTTAGGGCTCATCAAACCCTAATTTAGTTGTTACATGCCCTAGAGAAGTGAACTCATTGAATGCCTCCTTCTATGAAATTTTCATGGTTTGAAGCCTTCTTGAAATGCTTTCTTAGGACACCATAGCAGCCCAAGCCTTGAGACAATGCACTGCAGACCAGGTAGGACCACTGTGGCCTACACTGCAGTGCACTTAGGCCCTCTTTAGCCTGTGTTGGGTGAGATTGAGTGAAATTTTCATAGGGTTCTAGGAATATTCCTCCATTCTAGATGATTATAGAAGGTTCCCATCTCTTATCTACTCCTATGAGCTCGAATTTGGACAGGATAAGGATCCATTAACCTCTTATCCTGTCATCCATTGCTCCATTGACACTAACTCCATGTTTGGAAGGTTATTCAATACCCTCATTTATGACAAAACCACTCCATTTCCTATAAATTGAGCACTCGTAATAGTGATTAGTGGTCTAGAATCTTAAGTTTGTAAGGAAATTATGTTGGTTTGAGGATTGAATTTATGTTAAGCAATGTTATGCTACTAGAGTGTTGTACTTTTGATGTGGCGAGGGTTGGACTGACGCTGGATGAGTGGAACAAGATCGAACAGTTTTGGGTGAAACTCTCCCTTCTACATTAATAAAGAGTTTATTCCTTTTCTCATATTCTTGTTCATATTTATGATGATTATGTGTTTCAATGTCTTCAATTCCATTGGTTTATAGTAGATAGATCATGTATGCTTTGATCATTTCTTGTTTCTATTTCTCTTGATATAGGTACCAATTGAGTGGGTTTAGTTCAAGTGGGAGCGATGGGAGTGATTCAAAGGGGATTAAGGAAGCGAAAGACTACAAGTAAGTTCCTTCATCTCATCTATCTACTATAGGAAAAGGTTAAACTACTTTCTTTATGTTGTTCTAGGTGTAGCTATTCACCTAGGGAAAATGTGTTTATTCGTAGATGAAAATTCCATATAACACCCCTACAAAGACCATTCATTCTATAATGATTATGGGAAACACAAATTTATTTCATGTTTAGCAGATATGAACATGATCAAGACACTACAAGCAAATGATGAAAGAATACAAATCTCAAGCTCTACCAAGTAACATACAACCTTCTAAAATATTCCCTAAAAAAAATTATATGACATGTCATAAAAGACACAAAATACAAACTAAAGAGTAAAAACTGCAACATAATTTAAATATTTCTCCATGCTCATACAAACAACATAAACATGAAAATCAACATAGTTGTTCTTCTATGACATTACCTCTATATTTACAAATGCTTTTTATTCCATACCTTTACCTGAATTGATTAATTTGAGAGCTTTGGGGGTAGGAGGGGTTTGAGTGGGTAGGGACACCTTGGGATTAGCTTGGATCATGAGTAGACATTTATGGATTTAATGGTCCTTGATTTGACAATGAAAGCAGGTGTTAAAAAAATTGATGTGGAAAACTAGTTGGGGTGGTTCTAGTTGCTACTCTTGATGAGCACAAATTCTTTGCACTTTTAAAATAGGTTAACCTTAAAATAAAGTTTGCATCGTTGAGGGTGAAAAAATGTTCAAGTTCCATAGTAGATAAAATTTCATATCAGAGTTGTACTTAACTGTATGGTCGGTAGGGATTGCATTGAGAGGCTAGGGAAGTCCACTTAGATTGTGCAGACTAACTGTAAAATATCTTCAATTAAGAAATCATGAATCCAATGGGTGAGAAGTTAAAAATGTCAAGGTATTTTTACAGATCTAAGGGCTCTGAAACATGATTTCGAGCACATGGGTTAATTCAGTGAACCGAAATAGGAAAAATATTTTTGTTAGGATATGGATATGTATGTAATGACAATGTTGTGGCTTATGACACCTGCCAAATACAATTAATCTGAATATCTCGAGGGGTACTCTCCCTACATGACATCCAATGATGGTGCCTGCCTTGAGCAAATTGTGTAAACTATCTACCTAGAATCAATAATTTCAATATTAGGAGGAATGTCACTACTTTGTGATAGAACTATTGGACAAACCTTTCAAAGAATTTTCACTACCATCTCTTCTCTATAGGCCATTGTAGAGCTAAAATAGCGAATGGCGCTTTCGGGTGAGTCCATAATGACTTATTTATGATAGAATGGTTTAGGATGGGTAGTTTGACTAGGTCATAATAAATGCAAAAGTATTACACAATAATGCAAAAATTACTTTTTTAGTAACCCCAAGGATCATGACCCTTCAAGCCATGGCTTAATTTATTTTACAAAGAAATATTTTGGGTTTGAGACAATGCAATACACTACATGTTGGTTATTATAAATATGGTGGAAGAATAAAAGTTTCCATGGAGCAACACCCTCCACTTCTTCACAACATTTTTCCTAGATTCTATTATCCTTTGAATTCTCTGGTCACTGTTTAGTTTTAAAAGTTTAGACCATGCCATGCCTCCTCTTTCCTTTAGTTTTCAAGCATGATACTTTGTGCTTTTCTTTAATTTCTTAAGCCTGGTAAAGAGAAAAATAGGGAAAACCTATTATTTATATCTATTTGGAAAAGTAGGAGAAAAGGAAATGTGTAGGCCTAAACACTTTAATTTTGAAGGGGGTAGCAAAGATCTCCTCAAAAAGGGGAATATATGAGGAGAAACCTACATAGAAAGTGGTAAATAAAATGGGCATCTTGGTCAAAGTTACATTAAAGAATCCTAAAGTCTAGGGGTAGATTCGGAACCAACATAAAGAATAAGAAAATCCCCAATGTATATTCCTCATAGACCCACTCCCCTAATGTTAGGTCACTATAATACTAGTGTATCCCCCTTATTGTTATTATTATTGTAGCCTCATTATTGTTATTGTTGTTCCCATGTGGCCCCCATATTGTTATTGTTGTAGAAGCCCGCCATTTTTATTGTTGTTCCCTTAGATTATTATTGTTATGTAGGCTCTAATTATATTTTGACCACTTAGACTCCTATATATACAAAGGATGCCTTGTCATTTGTATCATGCAAGAATTGTTCATTTACGTAATGTAAAGGAGGATTCCCCCTCGAAGAGGATAATTTTTAAGTCTTTGATCTATCTATTTGTGAGGTGCTTCCATAACACCTGAAGTGTAAAGAGAGACATGGAAGGTATTTTTACTAGGCTACATTGGACTTTGATTCACATTCAAGATGTTCTAGCTAGCCAGTGGTATACTTGGCTGAAAAGGTGTGATGATGCACAACACAAGCACACTAAATGGAGCATCAATCCTACACATGAAATAATGGTGAATGGAGATCTAATCAAGGACTAGAAAAAATAAGTGGAATTAATGTTGTACCACTTGAGGAATCCCATCAAGCAGGTATCCCACTTGAGATGAGAAAGAAAAAGGAGCCATGCAACATTTTTTGGGAAAATGGTTGTAAAGAAGTCAAGGAGGGATGGAAAAGGCATTGAAAATGAATAAAGAGAGACAATAAAGAGTACATGCGTTGCAAATACAACACTAATTGAGAGAAAAGAATGAAATAAAAAGGCTTGAGGCACCAATATTAGAAAGGTTTGCAATTGGTTTGTAGTTGTTTAAGAAGCTTTTCCTATGTTATCAAAATATTTATCATGGGTTGCAACATGCTGCCATTCAAGGTAGAAAAATCCTAAAGGATATCAATCTAATCTATAAATAAAATCATTCCAACTACTAGGAGGCTAACTTTTGTTACATTGTAGAAATATATAGTGGACAAATTTAAATCATGGCATTGTAAAGATGGATAGAATATCATGCATTAAATATTTAAAGGCCACTTCCAAATTAAAATAAGGATATTTGGCTATGTCCATACTAGTTTTGTAATAAAAGTTTTGAATCCATAATAAAAACATCCTTTAATTACAATAATTAAACAAGTTGGTATCACTATTGATATCAAAGAACATTGCCAGGCAAGGAAACATTGGAATTAGAAATGCAAATCTAAATAATAGAGAAATCATGTTTAAATGTCAAAATATGGTGATATAAAAGGAAAAGGAATGTAAACTAGGCTTCACAAAAACTTCATGTCATGCCTTGGTTCAAAATACATAACATCACCTTCCCATACCTTATGAGCAGTGTCCTCATCTAAACGATAGATGGATAAACTAAATGACTAGTGTTCTTAGTTGCCATAATTAAATGCTATATCAATGCTCGATTTTCTCTTAGTTTTAGAAGTGGATAGAGGGTCAGCTATGATTAATTCAAAATCATCAAAACCATCTCTAGCTTTTGTAGTTACAATTGGTAGGTTTTCTCCACTTTCATCAACATGATCATCACTTTCACTTACCTCTATGGGAACCACTCCAGAAAGTATAATTATTTTGAATCCTCATGAAAGTCATCTCTGTGATTAATATTAATGCTGCATAAAAGCTCTTACTGGTACTCCTATACTATAAGAATAACACCATTTATTGGAACTGGAAATTTTTCCAACGTCTTCTCTAAGTTTTGTGAAAAATGCGTAGAAACATCTTCCTAAATGTCATCACTAGACTTTAACAAAAGTGTAAGACCATGCATGATCAATGGTGAATTGACACCCAATCTGACCTTTAAATCATTTTCTATAATATCCTGTTGTTTTTCTTGCTAAGTATTCACCTCTAGTGATACAGGTGTCCTTGAGCATACATAAAAACATTTGTTGGGTTCAAATGGCTCTACTAGCATTAGAAGAATATTCCTTGATGGATGTTGTAAATAGTATGTGATTATATAGTTCTTTGAATCATTTCTGAGCAACTTGTTGTTTCAAGTACAAATAGACCTGCAATGATTGCATTTGTTGTTTCTCTTGCATGAAAAATATTTACTGCAATGCCTTTCACTTCAAATAGGCTATGCATTTGGATGCCAAAAGGAGCTCAAATATTAGAAACTGTAGTAAAAAAATCAACTTCTAATTCATCATCTTTGTCAAATGTTGAAATCCCCATATCCTATTTTCTTCTTTCAAGAAAATCTACAAGTCCTTCAAGAAAGTTCTTGCATTATTAACCATATTTCAAATGCCATGTGGGGTTTTCAGTCCTAAGGAAACCATTACAAATAAGAACTTTTCCCTTTCCTCTATACATGACTAATAATATATTCCATTCTCTTCACTCTCCTTCAGTAGAATAATATCTTTAATGTATTTATGAGTTGGTGCTCTCCTCTTCTTTCATGTTTCTAAATTTCTTTGTGTCATCTCTATATTATATCCAAAACATGGACAAATATTTACCTTCCATAGTCTTCATAAGTTTCATCCTGCTGAACATCAAACACATCAACATCATCCTTCATGGTCCTCCCACTTCATTAGACTATCCATTAAGATCATTTTCCTAGCTCCTATCCCCAAACAACTTTGCAAAAGTATTTCTTTTGCCTAGATAATGTAATGGGAAAACTTTGATGTAGTACTTGTGATTGTACAAATTAGATATGTTTTTGGTCTTGGCATTGGTTTGTACTTGTAACACTTTTTGTCACCCTTAACATGCATACTGACCTATTCTGAATACCCATTCGTTCCACTTTCTTCCAGAGGAACTCCTTTTGCCAATAAAATCTTGTTCACATACCTTTGAGCATCGAGATTTTCCAAACCATTTAGTACGACATTAAACTGCTTAAAAAATATACACAAACTCATAATACTTAACATTGTCATGGTGTGCAACAATCTTCATATCGGGTCTAATTTTAAGACGACCCCCCATGTCAAACTATCTTTTGATTGTTGAGAGTGGCATTGACGAAATATAAATTGCCTATTTAATTTGGTAACTCTAATTGTATCCATGTTAGTAACATGGATATTTTTAAATCTCGTAAGTGTGAGGGTTTTGGAAAAACATAGAATAAACATCACAAGCTCTACCATTTGACACACAACATTGTAAACTATTCCCTAATGAAAACGATGTGACATGTAAAAAATACACAAAATAAAAATAAAGAGTAAACACCACAACATAATTTAGATATTTCTCAGTGCTCATATAAGCAATAATCGAAAAATGTGCATAGTTTCTATTATGTGACATTTCCTCTATATGTACAAAAAAAATTATTCCATACCTTTACCTACAATGATTACATGCAAAGGTTTGGGGGTAGGAGGGGTTTGAGTGGGTAGGGAAACCCTTGTGTTAGCTTGGATCATGAGAAGTCATTGATAGATTTAATGATCATAGCTTTAACAATGAAATTAGGCATTAAGAAAATTGATGTGGCAAACTAGTTGGGACGGTTTTGGTTGCTAATATTAATGAACACAAATTCTTTGACTTAATTAAATAGGTTTACCATTAAAAAAAATGTTCATTGATGAGGGTGAAAAACTATTCAAGTTCCATGGCAAATAAATATTCCTAGCAGGGTTGTAGTTAACTCGAGGGTTGGTAGGAATTGCATTGAGAGGCTAGCTAAATCCACTTAGATTGTGCAAACTAGTTGGGAATATTTTTAGCCAAGAAATCATGAATCCAATGGGTGAAAAGTTAAAATCATCAAGGTATTTTTACAGATCTAGGGGCTCTTAAACATGATTTCTAGCACATGGGTTAAGTTAGTGAACCAAAATAGGAAAAATGTTTTTGTTGGTATATGGATATGGATGCAATGACATTGTTGCGGGTTCTGACACCTCTCGAATCCAACTCCATATGAATATCTCGAGGGGCACTCTCCCTACATGATATCCAGTGATGGGGCATGCCTTGAACAAATTGTGTAAACTAGCTACTAGAATCAATAAATTCAATATATACATGAAGGTCACTACTTCGAAGTTTGTGTTAGACCTCTTGGACAATTTTTTCAAGGCATTTTCACCACCATCTCTATTCTATGAGTCATTGTAGAGCCAAAACTGAAAATGGCTCTTTTGGGTGATTCCATAATGCCTTCTTTATGATAGAGAGGTTGAGGTTGGATAGTTTGACTAGGTCACAATAAATGCAAAATAATTTCACAATAATGCAACCATAACTTTTTCAATAACCCCAAGGATCGTGACCCTTCAATCTATGGCTTAATTTCTCTTACAACACAATATTATGGGTTTGAGAGAATGAAAGACATTGCATGTTGGATATCTTAAATATGATGGTAGAATAAAAGTTGTCATGCGGCATCCCCCTCCACTTCTTAAACTTTTTCCTAGATTTAATGATCCTTCTAATTGTCTGGTCACTATGTAGTTTTAAAATCTCGGACCATTCCATACTTCCTCTTTCCTTTAGCCAATAAGTTCGAGGATTTTTTATTTTCTTTGATTTCTTAACCCTTGTAATGAGTAAACTAGGGAAAACCTCTTTATATCTATTTGACATGTACGAGAAAGGAAAATGTGTAGGGCCAAACACTTTCATCCTCAAAGGGTAGCAAAGATCTCCTCCAAAAGGGGAAGATATGAGGAGCAACCTATGAAGCAAGTGGTAGACAAAATGTGAATCTTACTCAAAGCTATATTAAAGAATCTTCAAGATTCGAGGAAAAGTGGGAACAAAAATAGAGAATAGGATAATCCTCAATGTATTCCTCATAGACACACTCCCTTGAAGCCTTAACAAAGACTTGGAAAATATTTTACTAGGCTACATTGGACTCTCATTCACATTCAAGATGTTCTAGGTAGCCAGTGGCATGCTTGGTTGAAAATGTGTGATGGTGCACAACACAAGCACACTAAATGGAGTAGCAATCCTACAAATTAAATATTGGAGAATGGAGCTCTAATAAAGGACAAGAAAAAATAAGTAAAATTAAGGTTGTAAAACTTTAGGAATCCCATCAAGGAGGTATCTCACTCAGATGAGAAAGACAAAGAATCCATCCAACAAATTTTGGGAAAATGGCTACAAAGAAGTCAAGGGGGATGGAAAAGGCAAGGGGAATGCTGAAAGAGAGACAAAACATAGTACATACATTGCAAATACAACACTGATTGAGAGAGAAGAAGAAGAAAAAACACCTAGGGAAACAATCTTGGAAACATTTATAATTGGTTTGTATTTGTTTAAGAATTTTTTCTTATGTTATCAAAATATTTATCATGGGTTTCAACATGGTGCCATAAAAGGTATTAAAATCTTAAATGGTTTCAATCTGATCTCTAGAAAACAAATCAATCCAAATATAAGGATGCCAAGTTTTGCTACATTGCATAAATATATAGCGGATCAAATCAAACCATGCCATTGTAAATATAGCTAGAATATCATGCATTAAATCTTTAAAGGACACTTCTAAACCACAAGTGGGGGATTTGGCTGTGGCCACCCCGATTTTATAATAATTTTTTTGAATCAATAAAAATAACATCCTTTAATTACCAAAATTATACAAGTTTGTATCACTATTGATATCAATGAAAATTTCAAGGCAAGCCAACTTTGGAATGCAAAATGCAGATCTAAATAAGAGAGAAATCATGTTTAAAATGTTGAAATATGGTGATGTGAAAGGAAAAGGAATGCATACTAGGCTTCATAGAACCTTCATGTTAGGGCTTGGTTCAAAGGGCATAACACTTCCTTCCCATACCTTTTTTGTAGTTTTCACATATAAATGACATTTGGGTAGACTAAATGGCTAGTGTCTTTAGTTGTAATCATTAGATGTTATTTGAATGCCTAATTTTCTCTTAGTTCCGGAAGTGACTAGAGAGTCAAGTTTGATTAATTGAACATCTTCAGAACCATATCCAGCTTTTGTAGTTGCAATTGCTAGCATTTCTCCACTTTCATCGGCTTGATCATCACTTCCACTTGCCACTATGAGAACCCCTCGAGATAGTACAATTTTGTATGAATCCTCATGAAAGTCATCTTTTTTCTTAATATTAATATTGGATAATAAATATTTCTAGTAGTCCTCTACTATAAGAATAACACCATATTTTATTGGAAATGTATATTCTTCTAACATATTCTCTAAGTTTTATGCATAATGTGCAGCAACATCTTCCTCAATGTCATCACCAGAATCAAGTTGTAGAACCATGTGTGATCAATGGTGAATTGACACCCAATTTAGCCTTGAAACCTTTTTCTATATTATCCTTCAGTTTTGCTTGTTGAGTATTCACCTCCAGTGATACAAGTGTCATTAAACATACATAACAAGATTTATTGGTTTCAAATGGCTCTACTAGAATAAAAAGCATATTCCTTGATGGATTTTGTAAATAGTATATCATTCTATAGTTCTTTGAATCATATGTGAGAAACCAGTTGTTTCAAGTACAATTAGACCTACAATAATTGCATTTATTATTGTTATTGCATGAAAAATGTTGCCTGCAATGCCTTTCTCTTTAAATAAGATATGCATTTGGATGATAAAAGGAGCTCGAATATTAGAAACCAAAGTAACAAATTCAACTACTAACTAGTCATCTTTGTCAAATGTCAAACTCCCCATTTCCTGTTTTCTTCTTTCAAAAAATGTGCAAGGTATTCAAGAAAATTCTTACATTATAAAAAATATTCCAAATTTCCTATGGTTTTTTCAATCCTAAGGAAGACATTCTAAATAAGGATTGTTCTCTTTCCTCTATACCTGAATTATTAAATATTCCATTCTCTTCATTCTCCTTTATGGAAGAATAAATTTAATGTATTTAGGAGTTGGTGCTCTCCTCTTCTTCCATGTTTATGGATTTCTTTGAGTTGTCTCTATATTATATCCAAAAACATGGTAAAATATTCTCCTACCATAGCCTTCATAAATTTCATCCGCATGAACATCAAACACATCAGCATTATCCTTCGTTACTCCTCCCATGCCATTAGTTTGTACATTAAGATCATTTTCCTAGCTCATGTCCCCAACCAACTTTGAAAAATGTAGTTCTTTAGTCTGGAAAATGCAATGTACAAACTTTGAAGGAGTAATTGTGATTGTACAAACTAGATATGTTTTCAGTGTTGGCTTTGTTTGGCACTTGTAACAATTTTTCTCACCCTTAACATGCACAGTGAGTTGTCCTAAATACCCAGTAGTTCCACTTTCTACCAGAGGAACTCCTACAACCAAGCAAATCATGTTCACATGTATGCAAGCATCAAGACTTTCCAACCCATTTAATCGAAATTAAACTTCTTAAAAAAATATAATCCAAACTAAGGATCCTTGACATTGGCATGGTGTGCAATAATCTTCATATCATGTCTTAATTTTAAGATAGATTCCCATGCAACACTAACTTTTGATTTCCCAATGTGGCATTTTTGAAATATAAATTATCTTTTTAAATTTATAACATCAATTGTATCCATGCCAATGACATGTAAATCTTTAAAGCCTTTAACTGCGAGGGTTTCAGGAATATCACATCCTGCGCTACCAACATCGATGATCAAAACTTTAACACACGAAACCACATTTAATTCATCCATGGAATCCACTGGGGTTCACAAAAATTATGAGAAACTAAAATGGAGGAGAAAGGGATCTCTGAACATGGTGGTGGAAAAGATGATGCCCCAGAAATTAAAGAGGAATACTTAACTTATCTACCCCCATTCCAAAGTAGGGTGGAATAGTAGGGTGGAAGCTTTAAAGCCATATCACCTTTGCTAGGAAAAGTTTCTAGGGGTGAACACACTTATAATATCAATGAATCCTTTGATAAAAGTTGTGCCTTTTCTGTGAGATTTTTTCCTTAATGAATTTAAATATGAACAGATTGTATAAATTGAACATTTTAACACCAACTTCTATTTCCAGGGAAGGGGAAATTGATGAAGAATTTGATTTAAAATAATAGTCTTGTTCATTTTTATATTACAGTAAAAAATATGTTGCAATCAATTACAAAGCATGGAACTTGTCCACTTTACAATATAATTTGAGTTGAAATCGACCATTAGAATTTCCTTCTAGGTATATTAGTGAGAAAAATGATTATGGTGGTCTATTTAACTCATGCTCTGACACATCATGGTTCATCACCAACAACATTTATCTGCACCTTGGGTATCTCTACATTCTCTCCATTTGGGTTTGATGCACTAACATCCATTTCCTACAACTTCAATTGCCTCAACAAATGTAACCTATCATGTACATATTTAGAGGCTATTTGTATATAGGAAACAAGCATATGAGCCTTACGGAATAAGTTCTTTATTCATATACTTTAGAGGGATGGTTTCATAAGAAAACGAGGCACTAGTGAAAATTGGAAGAAAAGGAAAGATGGCAATATCATAAAAACAATGAAAAATATACAAAATGGTTGCATGTATATCAATATGAGAAGAAAACCATGGTAGGGAAGTATCCATTTATTATAGCTAACATAGCATCATGTCCAAAAGTTGGGACCCACATTACAATATAGATTACTTTCTAAGACCATTATCGTATACGACAACATGAAAATGCCACATAAGAAAATTAATGCATGTAATTTCACTGAAGATAAGTGGATGCCAATATAACGATATATTTTCACTGATTCATTTGTTATAGTATGGTAGAGAAAGGAGTATTCATTTATGTTAGTTTTACATAGAAAGCAGTAACATCCACAATGACATTGAAATATTGTTGAGACCCATTGTATAAAAAATATGCAAATAAGGCCATATCTCTAGTAAGTGCATGATTAATGATAAAATCCCCGAAAATTACAACCTTGGTTGTGAATGTGTTTGCATGAGTGAGAGATAGATATAGAAATATTCATGAATAACCAAAAGTAGCAATAGCACCTAAGGCACCACTCGTATTAAAAAAATTGTAAAAGGGTGAGTCCTGAGAGTTTTTCTTTCTATCTATAATGTTAAGTACAAAGTACTCAATACAAAGCATAGAACATCCCATGACACAATAATAAGTAATAAGTATGAGATAATAAGCCTTTGTTTTAAATATTTAAGAAAAATAACTCCAGTCAAAGAGAGGTTAATCCCATAGTTGCTTCTAAAATGCTTACCTTAACACTCATGTTTCCCAACTATTTTGTGTAGATGGGAATGCAATGTTTCCTACTTCGTTCTATTGAAAAATATAGGAAGAAAGGATCAATTTGACTTTAGCCTTAGCAAAATTGAGTAAATCAAATTTCCACGTCATGAGGACAACTTGGAGGTAGTTAACTAGCATGGCATCGCTCTTGTCATAGTTAGACACAATTATGGTGAGCAAAAGCATATGAAAGATAAGCATTGAATTACATATATTATTGACATGATATACATTTATAGTACATGGTGTGAACCTTGGATTCATATTGCAAGTGGTCTCTTGGACTTTGGTGGTTGTTCATGTTCCACACCAACCTATAGAGGATTAGATGTCCAACATTGCCCCCCTTAATCTGAAGGGGTATGTATGAGTCCAAGAAGAGAGTTGTACTACAATATGTGCAAATAAATCATGGTAGCACTAGCCTGAATGTGCTCTCTGAAATATAAGGGGGGTGGTTTAAGGATGACCACCAACACTGGAACACTTATTGTAGTTCCCTAAACTCTTCCAAATCTGGCATGAAGCTGGGGTCTTCTACTAGAGAAGTTCTCCTCATGTTTTAAAGAGGGAAACCTTTAACCTTGAAAGGTAGGTCTCGCCCAACAAAAAAAGGGATAACCTCAACCTGAAAAGGGAGGTCTCAATCTATGATGGTTTATGGATGACCACCAACTCTGGAATGTTTAATTCAATTCCTAGAACTCTTCCAAAACTGGCAAGAAGCTGAAGCTTTCTACTAGAGGAAGTGTCCCCAATTCTTTGAAGATATGTCTCAACCACACATAGATGGTTTAAGGCTGATCACCAATCGAAGGCATGCTCAGGTTCATCTTTCTCTCTGGCTACAACTTTGAATCTAGTATGTTATGTTGTGTCTTAGGCTCGCTGGATGTGTCTTTGAAGCTTGTAGATGACCATCACTTCCCCCTATCAAATATAAGGTGATAAGATTAAGAGATCTCAACTGCAAGGCTTTTTAATATTCGAGAACAAATCTTCTTGTATGCCCATTACTAAGAAGTGATCCATCTAAGATGAATCTTTGTTCTTTCAGGAGGCTTATTTTTGAAGAATCTGTTTGAAGAATGAGTGATTTTATGACAGTGCTCACATGGATGAAGATAAAAACAATGATCTTTCATATGTCCAACTCAGTCACAGTGTTGGCATTTAACAATCTGTTGTGGCTGCTGTGGAAGAGGACTAGAATTTGGAACTGAAGATGAATTGTCATAAAGGAATCCAAAACTCTAAAACTGGATGGGATTTGAGTAATATGGAATATGGAAGGGCACATCCTTGTCGTATCCAAAACTAGTTCTGTGCTGGTTATGGACAAGCTCTTCCCAAGGTTTGATGTTCAACTTGGGAAGTGGAGGCTGAATTTCTGCACCTACATGTAATTATGTTGCTTCATTGGGTACTAGATTTGAATCAACCTCAATCTGACTAATTTCATCGCTTGCTGGTTGTTGATGGGTGTCTTTTATAACCATGAACAAAGGATTGCTTTGAGCAAAAAACAATTTAGAATAACAAATCCGCTGAAGCTCAACTCGCTGGAACTGAGCTTATAGCTGCAAAAATCAATATTTTCTTGTGCATTATGCAGGGAGGTTTGAATGTCGTAGAGAATGTCTTTGTTGATGATTACTTTCCCATCAACAATGGAAAGTATTAGGGTGTTCAATAGCTATAATATATCATCAAATTTGGCCATTATGTTAGCAAAAATAAACTTCTCTCAATGATCTCTTCTTTAAACCAATGGATTCAAAACTTTACACCATTATATAAACAACCTTTATGGAATTCAATGTATACAATGTTGGAATTATGACACAGGCTTGGCACTATGGCATAGGTGTTGTCCTTGATGGCAACTCACTCAAAGGGCAGATCACAGTTCAGGCTCTCAAAATGAAAGAAAATCAGGTATACGCAAGTTCCTCTTAACAAAATTGTGTATACATGCGGGTGTACCGATCAAAAGGCGCGTATACGTATGCACCCACTTTCATGCAAAGAAAAGTGCATACATGTGGGAAAGCTTATGATGGGTCCATGGTTTCGACATATTTGAACCTATGATTTTGGTCCTTGGTATTGAATCCAAAGTGTTGAACCCAGGTATTGAGTCCCTAGTACTGGATCTCTATGGTTTTGGACCATGGTTTGAGTAAGGTCTAAGTCTATAAAAAGGGAAGGAGAACATTTTGCAAGGATCAACTGTAGCGTTGAATATCTTATGAAGAACAAGATCTAGAATACTTTCATTGGGTTAAGGTGCATAACTAGATTTGAATCAAGGAGGAACCTGAGCGCAAGGAGAAGGATAGGTTCTATTGATGGGTCAAGATCTTAAGGCATTTTGAAGAGAAGTATCTTTGTGTAATTTTTGATTTGTTATATTTGGTGCATGATGTGACCTATAAATATGATAATCTAGATATAACTAATGTCTGAATAAGTAAAACGAATAAATTATCTTCTATAGATCTATACGCAGGTTCAGCGCAACAGAGGTGCGTATACACGTTGGTTCACTAACATAAAACAGCGTATACGTAGGATGCCCTTGATACAGAAGCGTATGCACGCAGGTTCCACATATTGAAGTAGGTTACATCTCATGAAATATGTTTTAGCTGCTTTTGTTTATTGCTGCAGCGTTCTGGGTTCAGAATTGGTGTTTGGTTACTGGTACTGTTTTCTGGTTACAACATTCTGAGAAGTTATTGGTTGATTCAGTATTTGTTTGTACAAAGGAGGTTGGTTAATGCAGATATACTTGATGTTTGATTGATATTCATGGATCTAGTCTGAAAATTTATGAAACATGGTCCCTGGAAGGAAAGAGAAGGTTGTAGCCTTCTGTATGTCAGCACCTATGCGCTAGTACCTCATCTAGTACAAGAGGTAAGGTGGTTGTAGCTCCCTTCTAGGAGAAGCTGGAGAATGGGAGAAGGTTGTAGCCTTCTGCAAGTAGCAGCCTGCGTACTGGTAAAAGACTGCACCAGTACAAAAACATTGTAAAAAGAAGTTTCTAATTGAAAGAAGATAGAGACGAATTGCAGTAGGTGGTTTTCACCCACATTGGGTTTCCACCTTATATCTTGTGTTCTTATGTGTGATTTCCTGTTCTATTTTACTGTTCCTGGTTACTGTTCATATGGTCTGATGCACAAATTAATGATCAACATCTGAAGAATAATTTAAATTACAAGTCTGCTTATATACACTTGTTTCCTTAACTGAAGTTGCATACATACGCGGTATTTACTAACTGAAGTAGCATATACAAATCTGATTGTGAAATGAAAAATAATTTACCTGATAATACTGATTCACCTCCCCTCTTAGTATTATTCCCAACAATTGGTATCAGAGTAGGTACTTCAGAAGAAGCTTGATCGCTTGAAGGAAGATCTATCATCATGAGCAACTACGAAAAAGAAGCATCAATCAGGCCACCAATTTTTGATGGGAGCAACCTCGTCTATTGGAAGGTAAGAATCACTGCCTATCTTCAATCTCTTGGTACAAAAGTATGGGATATTGTGGAAACAGGATACACTTTTCCTTCAGCAACTCCTACAGATACAGCTGGTAAGAAGCAGTATGAAACAAATGCAAAGGCTGTCAATACTCTGTTAGGGAGCCTATCTCAATCAGAATTTGTCAAGGTTATGCAGCTCAAAACCGCAAAAGAAATATGGGACAAGATCATTTTGATCTATGAAGGAGATGAACAGGTAAAACGAGCAAAACTACAAACTCTCAGAATTCAATATGAAAATCTCAAAATGCACAATGATGAAAGCATGGCTAACTACTTCCTACGTATAGATGAGATTGTTAATTGTATGAAAAACTTGGGTGAAGAAATAAAATAAATTTTTTTGGTTGAAAAAGTTCTAAGATCTTTGTCTCCTAAGTTTGATTCAAAATTTTCTGGCATAGAAGAAAAATAGAATCTACAGAGCATTACCATGTCACAGCTGCACGAAATTCTAACTGCTTACGAAATGAGAAATGGGGTACCATCAGACAGGAGAGAAGCTACATTCAAAGCCTCAAGAAAAGGAGATTACAATGAGTCAGGACATATGTTAGAAGAAGAGGAAGAATCAAATTTGGTCAAGAACCTTCAACGGGGAACTGAAAGATTCAGAGGTAAGCTGCCTTTCAAATGCTTTTATTGTGGAAGAGTTGGTCATCATGCTGCTAAGTGTCCTCATAAAGATAAACTTGACAAAGGTAAGGAACCCGTTAGATGGAATAGAAAACATAGTGTAAGTAAGAAGAGCTATTATACACATGAAGACAGTGATGGATATTGAAATAGTGATGAAGATGAACAACGTAATGATTATAGACTTTTGATGGATTTTGAAGATGATGATTTCTTGGATGCTATAATGAAGAAGGTCTCTATGAAGAAATTTCTAAACTCAAAATTTGTTTAGAGGAAAAGAATATGATTATAGATACTTTGACATTCCAACTTGCTGAAAGAGAAAAACCCAATGAAAAGTTAGAATGTGAAATTGTGGGACTTAGAAAAGATATTGAGAAAACAAAAGCTCTTAATCTTAGATTTGCTAAGGGATTTGAAACTTTAGATGAGATTGTCAAAGTGCAATGTTCTCCTCTAATCAAGATAGGTCTTGGATATACTGAAGAAGCGTCTCAAGCACAGAAGCAAGCACAAAAGCCATCCACCTCCAAAAGTTATCTTGATGCAGCAAGAAAAAGTGAACAGATTGACAATCGACAACAAAAGCATAATGCAGATCCCCAAGTAAATCAAGGACGATTTGCTTCAAGAATGAACAAAGATTACCAAGTAAATTAGGGGCAATCTACTTCAAGGATGAACAGAAACTTCAACCAACCACAGGTAAATCATTCTCAATTTGCCTCAAGAATGGATGTCAATAGAAACTACAATCATTTGGTTGGTAGGTTTGATAATCGCAGAAATTTCTTCAATGGCCAATGTTTCTCTTGTCATAACTTTGGTCACAAAGCTACTCAATGTGTTGCCTACAAGACCATCATGACTAGAGAAGCTCAAAAACAAAGGAGTATGACTGGGATCATGAAAAGGACCTACAATAACTTTTCTTCTCTTGAGAATGAAGTAGAATGTTCTATTTGTAACAACTTTGGTCATGAAGATTCTGAATGCAGGAGTAGGTTTCGGCAAACAACTCAGAAGGAGAAAGTTTCATTGAATTCTAAAAAATGGAAAAAGAAAGAATCGAAACTAGAAAGATGTGGGATAGCCCTAAATGTGGAAGGATAGGAAAATCAGTGGTACATCGACAGTCGATGCTCAAAACATATGACAGGTGATAAAGAAAAACTTCAATCATATAGTGCCTTAGAAAAGGAAAAGAAGGTCTCATTTGGAAATGACACCCCTACACTCATAAAAGGTAAAGGTTCTATGTTTTTGAAAGAAAAGGTCAAGGCTGGTAATGTTATGCATGTTGATGGCATAAAGCTTAATCTATTTAGTGTCAGTCAAATGTGTGATCAAGGAAATGAAGTAATATTTCGATCAAATGGATGCATTGTTCGTGAGCTTGATATAGGAGAAACAATGATCAAAGGCATAAGAACTCCAAATAATTTATACATACTCAAGGGAGGACAACAACAATGATATCTAAGCAAGAATGATGAACACTAGCTATGGCACAGAAGATTGGGGCATCTAAGCTTCTCTCAGATAAGGAAAGCACGCAAATATCAGGCGGTTCGTGATCTCCCCGACGTTAGAATTCTAGACAATACAATATGCAAATCGTGTCAGTTTGGTAAGAAAAACAGAACTAATTTCCTTGAGAAGGAAGGATCAGATAGCAGGCCACTTGAACTTATCCATACTGATGTATGTGGTCCATCTAGGAAAAGGTCTCCTAGAGGAGAAGAATAATTTATATTGTTCATTGACGACTTTTCCAGGATGTGTTGGTTAGAACTTATGAAGCATAAAAATGAAGCCTTCGAAGAGTTCAAAGCATTCAAAGCCTTGGTTGAAAAAGAATTAGATCACAGAATCAAATGCCTTAGGTCTGATCAAGGAGGGGAATTTACCTCAGATGAATTCTTTGATTTTTGTGAAGAACATGGAATAAGAAGGTAATTCTCTACTGTAACGACCCCTCAGTAAAATGGAGTAGTGGAAAAGATGAAGAGAACAGTTCAACAAATGGCTCGCGCTATGCCTGATGAGTCTGGAACTCCTGCAGCCTTCTGGGGTGAAGTCGGATTTGCTGCAGTTACTATTCTCAATAAGACAAACATCTGGGTAAACAACACTCAGACTCCTCATGAACTTTGGTATGGTAAGACTCCGATAGTTAAATACTTCAAAATTTTTGGAAGCAAATGCTACATCAAAAATACTGATGAAAACCTTGGCAAGTTTGAACCTAGAGCAGATGAAGGCATTCTCCTTGGTTACTCTCCTCAGAGCAAAGCATATAAGTGTTACAATAAAAGACCTGGAAAAATTGTTGAAAGTATTGATGTAGTGGTTGATGAAGAAGGGAACACTCCTAGGCAAGTAAAATCTGAAGATTTCGAAGATGATGAAGACTATCCTTCTACATCAGATCAGATTCATGATGAATAAGAAACCGATGAGGCACTAGAAGAACAGATAAGAATAGAAGAAAAGACTCCATCTAGGTACGTTCAGAAGAATCATATAGAAACCCAAATTTTGGGGCAAAAGGAGGCAGGTGTACAAACAAGAAGAACCGTTTTAGAAGCTTCAATTTATCTAGCATTACTCTCCTCCACTGAACCACAAAATATAAGAGAGGCATGCAAGGATGAATGGTGGGTAAAGGCCATGGAGGAAGAAATTAAGAAGATTGAAAAGAATAACACTTGGGAGTTGGTTCCTAGAACAAAAGATAAGAATGTCATAGGAACAAAATGGATATTAAAAGATAAGCTGAATGAAAATGGAGATGTGATTAGAAACACGGCTAGACTTGTTTGTAAAGGGTATGCTCAACAAGAAGGTATAGACTTTGAAGAAAATTTTGCACCAGTTGCTAGACTTGAGGCCATAAGAATGTTCCTTGCTCTTTCTAGCTTTCAAAAGTTCAAAGTATTTCAAATGGACGTGGAGTCTGCTTCCTGAATGGAGACTTGGATGAAGAAGTATATATTGAACAACCAGATGGGTTTACTCTTGGAAATGATCCAAAACTTGTATGTAGACTCAAAAAGGCTCTCTATGGCCTTAAACAAGCTCCAAGGGCTTGGTATTATCGGTTGGATAAGTACCTCCATCAACAAGGTTTTATAAAAGGATCAACATATAGCAATCTATATATAAAAATTGACAATGATAATTTGCTAATACTTGTTGTGTATGTAGATGATATCATCTTTGGTAGCAATGAAGAAGACATGAGTCAAAATTTTACCTTTGTGATGCAGAAAGAGTTTGAAATGTCCATGCTTGGTGAGCTCACATATTTTCTTGGTTTACAAGTCCAACAAAATAAAGACGACATTTTTCTATCAGAAACCAAGTATCTCAAGCAGATCTTGAAAAAATATGGGATGGAGGATTCGAAACCAGTGTGTACCCCTCTGGTAACAAGATGCAGCCGCAGCGCAAATGATGAATCAAAAACAGTACATCAACCAGCCTATAGATCCATGATTGGTAGTCTGCTCTATCTAACAGGTACCTGACCAGACATTATGCATGTAGTGGGAATAGTTGGAAGGTTTCAGGCAAATCTAGAGGAAACTCATCTTCAGGCAGTTAAGAGAATTTTCAAGTATCTTCAAGGAACTCAAAACTTTGGCTTATGGTATCTTAGAGATACAGATCTCACAGTTCATGCATATATAGATGCAGATTGGGCAGGAAGCGTGGATGATAGAAAAAGCACTAGTGGTGGTGCATTCTTTATGGGTCCTAGATTAGTATCTTGGTTCAACAAGAAACAGAGTTCAATTGCATTGTCTACTGTTGAAGCAGAATATGTAGTTGCTGCATCTTGCTGCACACAACTCCTTTGGATGATGGAAACATTGCAAGACCTACAAATCACTTGTACTCCACCTATCTCCATTTTTTGTGATAATACAAGTGCAATCAATATTTCAAAGAATCTTGTCATGCATTTAAAGACTAAGCACATACCTATCAAGTATCATTTTCTTCGGGAACAAGTTCTTGTACAAAAGGTCAAGTTGGAGTATGTTCCCTCTAAGGAACAGGTTGCTGATATACTCATGAAACCACTGCCCAGGGAGACACTTGAATACCTTGGACAGAAGCTGGGAGTAGTTGATTTATCATGTTGATGTTGAAGCTTGTCTATTCCAAAGAAAAGTGGTTGTAAGTGAGTTTAATGAGGAGGATTCGCGTACATACGCCGGTTTATGTGAATACAGTCGCGTATATGTTGGTTTGAAGAAAAGCAGTGGGGTCAGACTCAGGTTGGAAAGAGTCTAATATGGGTCTAGTAGAGACAAGTTGGCACAGGTTCAGGGGGAGAGTATATACTTCTAATACTTCATTGTTGGCATTAACATAGAAGCTCTTGGTTCAAGTACATAACTATTTTGGTTTCAGGTGGAACAGGTGAAGAGGGAGAGAATGGTTGCTGATTTGAATGATGATTGACAGATGCTGCTGATAATAGTTATTGATGACTTTCATAGTCTTGTCTCTATGTTATGTATATCTTTTATTATCAAGGGCATGTAATGACATATTTTGGTTTCCCCACTATGCCTGGGATGAATGATGTAATGTACTTATTTGTCATGTGTAAACTTCTGGTGTATTCCCCACTTGGTTGGGTGCATAAGTCAATATTGGTATGTCCCCACTTGGTTGGGAGATGGATGTATGTATGTATGAGTCTTTGGTGATAGGAAGGTCATTTATAATATATAAAATCATGTTTCTTTTGTAGAACATCTTCTTGCAGACCTTGCCTACAGTCAGGGGGAGCTTGGACAACACAGCAGAGCAGAGATTTCAGCATGTATTTAGGGGGAGCATAACACTTTGCCCTTGATGTCAAAGGGGGAGAATGATTTCGAGTGACTTAGGGTTTCCAACAAGTACAAAGGGGGAGATTTTTGGCATTATGACACAGGTTTGGCACTATGGAATAGGTGTTGTCCTTGATGGCAACTCACTCAAAGGGAAGTTCACAGTTTAGGCTCTCAAAATGAAATAAAATTAGGTATACGCAAGTTCCTCTTAAATAAATTGTGTATACATGCGGGTGTACCGATGAAAAGGCACGTATACATATGCACGCACTTTCATGCAAATAAAAGCGCGTACATGTGGGAAAGCTTATGATGGATCCATGGTATCGACATATTTGAACCTATGGTTTTGGTCCTTGGTATTGCATCCAAAGTGTTGAACCCAGGTATTGAGTCCCTAGTATTGGATCTCTATGGTTTTGGACCATGGTTTGAGTAAGGTCTAAGTCTATGAAAAGGGAAGGAGATCATTTGGCAAGGATCAACTGTAGCATTGAATATATTATGAAGAACAAGATCTAGAATATTGTCATTGGTTTAAGGTGCATAACTAGATCTGAATCAAGGAAGAACCTGAGTGCAAGGAGAAGGATAGGTTCTATTGATGGGTCAATAATCTTAAGGCGTTTTGAAAAGAAGTATCTTTGTGTAATTTTTTATCTGTTATATTTGGCGCATGATGTGACCTATAAATATGATAATCTGGATATAACTAATGTCTGAATAGGTAAAGCGAATAAATTATCTTTTATAGATCTGTACGTAGGTTCAGCGCAGAAGAGGTGCGTATACACGCTGGTTCACTAACTTAAAATAGCGTATAGGTAGGATGCCCTTGATACATAAGTGTATGGACGCAGGTTCCACATATTGAAGTAGGGTACATCTCATGAAATATGTTTTAGTTGCTTTTGTTTATTGCTGCAGTGTTCTAGGTTCAGAATTGGTGTTTGGTTACTGGTACTGTTTTTTGGTTACAACATTCTGAGAAGTTATTGGTTGATTTAGTGTTTGTTTGTACAAAGGAGGTTGGTTAATGTAGATATACTTGATGTTTGATTGATATTCATGGATCCAGTCTGAAAATTTATGAAACGTGGTCCCTGGAAGAAAAGAGAAGGTTGTAGCCTTCTGTAGGTTAGAACCTACGTACTAGTACCTCAGCTAGTACAAGAGGTAAGGCGATTGTAGCTCCCTTCCAGGAGAAGCTGGAGAATGGGAGAAGGTTGTAGCCTTCTGCAGGTAGCAGCCTGCGTACTGGTAAAAGACTGTACCAGTATAGAAACAATAGAAAGATGATAGAGATGAATTGCAGCAAGTGGTTTTCACCCACATTGGGTTTCCAGCTTATATATTATGTTCTTATGTGTGATTGCCTGTTCTGTTTTACTGTTCCTCGTTACTGTTCATATGGTTTGATGCACAAATTAATGATCAACATCTGAAGAATAATTTAAATTACAAGTCTTCTTATATATGCTTGTTTCCTTAACTGAGGTTGCGTACATACGCGGTATTCACTAACTGAAGTAGAGTATACAAATTTGATTGTGAAATGAAAAATAATTAACTTGATAATACTAATTCACCCACCCTCTCAGTATTATTCCCAACAATTGGTATCAGAGCATGTCCTTCAGAAGAAGCTTGATCGCTTGAAGGAAGATCTATCATCATCAGAAACTACGAAAAAGAAGCATCAATGAGGCCACCAATTTTTGATGGGAGCAACTTCGTCTATTGGAAGGTAAGAATCACTGCCTATCTTCAATCTCTTGGTACAGAAGTTTGGGATATTGTGGAAACAGGATACACTTTTCCATCAGCAACTCCTACAAATACAGCTGGTAAGAAGCAGTATGAAACAAATGCAAAGGTTTTAAATACTCTATTAGGGAGCCTATCTCAATCAGAATTCGTCAAGGTTATGCATCTCAAAACCACAAAAGAAAAATGGGACAAGATCGTTCTGAGCTATGAAGGAGATGAATAGGTAAAATGAGCAAAACTACAAAGTCTCAGAATTCAATATGAAAATCTGAGAATGCACAATGATGAAAGTGTGGCTAACTACTTCATACGTATAGATGATATTGTTAATTGTATGAGAAACATGGGTGAAGAAATAAAAGAAGTTGTTTTGGTTGAAATGGTTCTAAGACCTTTGTCTCCTAGGTCTGATTCAAAAGTTTCTGCCATAGAAGAAAAACAGAATCTATATAGCATTACCATGTCACAGCTACACGAAATTCTAGCTGCTTATGAAATGAGAAAAGGGGGACCATCAGACAGGAGAGAAGCTACATTCAAAGCCTCAAGAAGAGGAGATTACAATGAGTCAAGACATATGTTAGAAGAAGAGGAAGAATCAAATTTTGTCAAGAACCTTGAACGGAGAAGTGGAAGATTCGGAGGTAAGTTGCCTTTCAAATGCTTTTCTTGTGGAAGAGTTGGTCATTATGCTGCCAAGTGCCCTCATAAAGATAAACTTGACAAAGGTAAGGAACTAGTTAGATGGAATAGAAAACAGAATGTAAGTAAGAAGAGCTATTATACACATGAAGACAGTGATGGATATTCAAAAAGTGATGAAGATGAAAAACGTAATGATTATAGACTTTTGATGGCTTTTAAAGATGATGATTTCTTGGATGTTATAAACAAAGAAGGTCTCTATGAAGAAATTTCTAAACTCAAAATTTGTTTAGAAGAAAAGAATATGATTATAGATACTCTGACATTCCAATTTGCTGAAAGAGAAAAACACAATGAAAAGTTAGATTTTGAAATTGTGGGACTTAGAAAAGATATTGAGAAAGCAAGAGCTCTTAATCTTAGAATTGCTAAGGGATTTGAAACTTTAGATGAGATTATCAAAGTGCAACGTTCTCCTCTAATCAAGATAGGTCTTGGATATACTAAAGAAGCGTCTCAAGCATAGAAGCAAGCACAAAAGCCATCCACCTCCAAAAGTTATCTTGATGCAGCAAGAAAAAGTGAGCAGATTGACAATCAACAGTAAAATCATAGTGCAAATCCCCAGGTAAATCGCTGACGATTTGCTTCAAGAATGAACAAAGATTACCAAGTAAATTGGGGCCAATCTACTTCAAGGATGAACAAAAACTTCAACCAACCACAGGTAAATCATTCTCAATTTGCCTCAAGAATGGATGTCAATAAAAACTACAATCATTTGGTTGGTAGGTTTGACAATCGCAAAAATTTCTTCAATGGCCAATGCTTCTCTTGTCATAACTTTGGTCACAAAGTTGCTCAATGTGTTGCCTACAAGACCATCATGACTAGAGAAGCTCAAAAGCAAAGGAGTATGACTAGGATCATGAAAAGGACCTACAATAACTTTTATTATCTTCAGAATGAAGTAGAATTTTCTATTTGTAACAACTTCGGTCATGAAGACTTTGAATGTAGGAGTAGGTTTCGGCAAACAACTTAGAAGGAGCAAGTTTCATTGAATTCTAAAACATGGAAAAAGAAAGAATCGCAACCAGAAAGATGTGGGAGAGCCCTATATGCAGAAGGAAAGGAAAATCAGTGGTACATCGACAGTGGATGCTCGAAACATATGACAGGTGATAAAGAAAAACTTCAGTCATATAGTGCCTTAGAAAAGGAAAAGAAGGTCTCATTTGGAAATGACACCCCTGCACTCATAAAAGGTAAAGGTTCTATGTTTTTGAAAGAAAAGGTCAAGGCTGGAAATGTTATGTATGTTGATGGCTTGAAGCATAATCTATTGAGTGTTATTCAAATGTGTGATCAAGGAAATGAAGTAATATTTCGATCAAATGGATGTATTGTTCCTGAGCTTGATACAAGAGAAACAGTGATTAAAGGCATAAGAACTCGAAATAATTTATACATACTCAAGGGAGGACAACAACAATGCTGTCTAAGTAGGAATGATGAACACTGGCTATGGCAGAGAAGATTGGGGCATCTAAGATTCTCTCCAGTAAGGGAAGAATGTAAATATCAGGTGGTGCATGATCTTCCTGACATTAGAATTCCAGACAATACAATATGCAAATCATGTCAGTTTGGTAAGCAAACCAGAACTAATTTCCCTGAGAAGGAAGGATCAGCTAGCAGGCCACTTGAACTTGTCCATACTGATGTATGTGGTCCATCTAGGAAAAGGTATCCTAGAGGAGAAGAATACTTTATATTGTTCATTGACGACTTTTCCAGGATGTGTTGGTTAGGACTTATGAAGCATAAAGATGAAGCCTTCGAAAAGTTCAAAGCATTCAAAGCCTTGGTTGAAAATGAATCAGATCGCAGAATCAAATGCCTCAGGTTTGATCGAGGAGGGGAATTTACCTCAGATGAATTCTTTGATTTTTGTGAAGAACATGGAATAAGAAGGGAATTCTCTACTGTAAGGACCCCTCAGTAAAATGGAGTAGTGGAAAGGATGAACAAAGCATTCAACAAATGGCTTGTTCTATGCTTGATGAGTCTGGAACTCCCACAACCTTTTGGGGTGAAGCCAGATTTGCTTCAGTTACTATTCTCAATAAGACAAATGTCCGGGTAAACAACACTCAGACTCCTCATGAACTTTGGTATGGTAATACTCCGACAGTTAAATACTTCAAAATTTTTGAAGCAAATGCTACATAGAAAAGACTGATGAAAACCTTGGCAAGTTTGAACCTAGAGCAGATGAAGGCATTCTCCTTGGTTACTCTCCTCACAACAAAGCATATAATTGTTACAATAAAAGACTTGGAAAATTTGTCGAAAGTATTGATGCAGTGGTTGATGAATAAGGGAACACTCCTAGGCAAGTAAAATCTGAAGATTTCGAAGCCGATGAAGACTATACTTCAACATCAGATTAGATTCATGATGAAGAAGAAACCCATGAGGCACCAGAAGAACAGATAAGAATAGAAGAAAAGACTCCATCCAGGTACGTTCAGAAGAATCATCTAGAAACCCAAAATTTGGGGCAAAAGGAGGCAGGTGTACAAACAAGAAGAACCATTTCAGAAGCTTCAAGTTATATAGCATTACTCTCCTCCACTGTACCACAAAATATAAGAGAGGCATGCAAGGATGAATTCTAGGTAAAGGCCATGGAGGATGAACCTGAGCAGAGTGAAAAGAATAACACTTGGGAGTTAGTTCCTAGACCAAAAGATGAGAATGCCATAGGAACAAAATGAATATTCAAAAATAAGCTGAATGAAAATGGAGATGTGATTAGAAACAAGGCTAGACTTATTTTTAAAGGGTATGCTCAACAAGAAGGTATAGACTTTGAAGAAACTTTTGCACCAGTTGCTAGACTTGAGGCCATAAGAATGTTCCTTTCTCTTTCAAGCTTTCAGAAGTTCAAAGTCTTTCAAATGGACGTGAAGTCTGCCTTCCTGAATGGAGACTTCGATGAAGAAGAATATATTGAACAACCAGATGGGTTTATTCTTGGAAATGATCCAAAACTTGTATGCAGACTCAAAACGGCTCTCTATGGCCTTAAACAGGCTCCAAGGGCTTGGTATTATCAGTTGGATAAGTACCTCCATCAACAAGGTTTTATGAAGGGATCAACATATAGAAATATATATATAAAAATTGACAATGATAAGTTGCTAATACTTGTTGTGTATGTAGATGATATCATCTTTGGTAGCAATGAAGAAGACATGAGTCAAAATTTTTCCTTGGTGATGCAGAAAGAGTTTGAAATGTCCATGCTTGGTGAGCTCACATATTTTCTTGGTTTACAAGTCCAACGAAACAAAGACGACATTTTTCTATCACAAACCAAGTATCTCAAGCAGATCTTGAAGAAATATGGGGTGGAGGATTCGAAACCAGTGTGTACCCCTATGGTAACAGGATGCAGCCTTAGTGCAAATGATGAATTAGCAACAGTACATCAACCAGCCTATATATCCATGATTGGTAGTCTACTTTATCTAATAGGTACCCGACCAGACATGATGCATGCAGTGGGAATAGTTGGAAGGTTTCAGGAAAATCCAGAGGAAACTCATCTTCAGGCAGTTAAGAGAATTTTCAAGTATCTTCAAGGAACTCAAAACTATGGCTTATGGTATCCTAGAGATACAGATCTCACAGTTCATGCATATACAGATGCAAATTGGCAGGAAGCGTGGATGATAGAAAAAGCACTAGTGGTGGTGCATTATTTATGGGTCCTAGATTAGTATCTTGGTTCAAGAAGAAACAGAGTTCAATTGCATTATCTACAGCTAAAGTAGAATATGTAGCTGTTGCATCTTGTTGCACACAACTCCTTTGGGTGATGCAAACATTGCAAGACATAAAATCACTTGTACTCCACCTATATCCATTTTTTGTGATAATACAAGTGTAATCACTATTTCAAAGAATCCTGTCATGGATTCAAAGACTAAGCACATACCTATCAAGTATCATTTTCTCCGGGAACAAGTTCTTGAACAAAAGGTCAAGTTGGAGTATGTTCCCTCTACGGAAAAGGTTTCTGATATACGCACCAAACCACTGCCCAGGGAGACATTTGAATACCTCAGACAGACGCTAGGAGTAGTTGATGCATCATCTTGCTATTGAAACTTGTCTGTTCCAGAGAAAAGTGGTTGTACGCAAGTTTAATGAGGAGGATCCGCGTACATATGCCGGTTTATGTGAATAAAATCACATATATGTTGGTTTGAAGAAAAGCAGTGGGGTCAGATTCAAGTTGGAAAGAGTCTGATATGGGTCTAGCAGAGACCAGCTGGCCCAGGTTCAGGGGGAGTGTATATACTTCTAATACTGCATTGTTTGCATTACCTTAGAAGCTCTTGGTTCAAGTACACAGCTATTTTGGTTTGGGGTGGAACAGGTGAAGAGGGAGAGCATGGTTGCTAATCTAAATGATGATTGACAGATGCTACTGATAATAATTATTGATGACTTTCATAGTCTTGTCTCTATGTCATGTATATCTTTTATTATCAAGGTCATGTAATGGCCTATTTTGGTTTCCCCACTATGCTTGGGATGAATGATGTAATTTACTTATTTGTCATGTGTAAACTTCTGGTGTATTCCCCACTTGGTTGGGTGGATGAGTCAATATTGGTATGTCCCCACTTGGTTGGGAGATGGATGTATGTATGTGATCCGGATTTAAATAGGAACGCAATAAAACACAGAGATAACCATAAATACAAATATGCAGTGGAAATAATACTTCACTTCATTAATGTAAAATACTGAAATATGCTTACAAACAGTAATGGAAATAAACCAGCTAGGGCGATGGTGGCTACATGCCTCTGAACTGTTTCGAACTGTGTTTACAATGAGACTCAAAGGCCTATTTATTTATTATTGAGAAACAATGGAAAACCCTTAACATTCCGAAACCTAACCCTAGAAGATGAAACGCCAAACTATGGGCCCCGTTTGGGTAAATTGGTACATCAACTTCCCATGGTCGTAACTTTGGCATACGATCTCCATTTGACGCGCATGATAGCCCGTTGGAAAGATATATCTGAGGACTACGACAGAAAAGACGATTTTTTATCTAAAAAAGGGCCTCAAAACAGCTCCAGAAGTTTAGGACCCGAAAAGCTACTAAAAATAGTAAACTACGCTATAATTAAGGAAACTAAAAGAGACAGTTGTGGGGGTCCAAATGGGATAGGTGGGTGGCCACCAACATCCACCTGGATCACTATGTATGAGTCTTTGGTGATAGGAAGGTCATTTATAATGTATAAATTCATGTTTCTTTTGTAGAACATCTTCTTGCAGACCTTGCCTACGGTCAGGGGGAGCTTGGACAGCATAACAGAGCAGAGATTTCAGCATGTATTTAAGGGGAGCATAACCATTTTCCCTTGATGTCAAAGGGGGAGAATGATTATGAGTGACTTGGAGTTGCTATCAAGTCCAAAGGGGGATATTGATGGCATTATGACATAGGTTTGGCACTATGGCATAGGTGTTGTCCTTGATGGCAACTCACTCAAAGGGCAGATCACAATTCAGGCTCTCAAAATGAAATAAAATCAGGTATACGCAAGTTCCTCTTAACAAAATCGCGTATACATGTAGGTGTATTGATCAAAAGGTGAGTATACGTATGCACACACTTTCATGCAAAGAAAAGTGCGTACATGTGGGAAAGCTTATGATGGGTCCATGGTATCAACATATTTGAACCTATGGTTTTGGTCCTTGGTATTGCATCCAAAGTGTTGAACCCAAGTATTGAGTACCTAGTATTGGATCTCTATGGTTTTGGACCATGGTTTGAGTAAGGTCTAAGTCTATAAAAGGGGAAGGAGATCATTTGGCAAGGATCAACTGTAGCGTTGAATATCTTATGAAGAACAAGATCTAGAATACTGTCATTGGGTTAAGGTGCATAACTAGATCTGAATCAAGGAGGAACCTGAGTTCAAGGAGAAGGATAGGTTCTATTGATGGGTCAATATCTTAAGGCGTTTTGAAAAGAAGTATCTTTGTGTAATTTTTGATCTGTTATATTTGGCACATGACGTGACCTATAAATATGATAATCAGGGTATAACTAATGTCTGAATAAGTAAAACGGATAAATTATCTTTTATAGATCTGTACGCAGGTTCAGCACAGCAGAGGCGCGTATACACGCTTGTTCACTAACTTAAAATAGCGTATACGTAGGATGCCCTTGATACAGAAGCGTATGCATGCAGGTTCCACATATTGGAGTAGGGTACATCTCATGAAATTTGTTTTAGCTGCTTTTGTTTATTGCTACAGCGTTCTGGGTTCAGAATTAGTGTTTGGTTACTGGTACTGTTTTCTGGTTACAATATTCTGAGAAGTTATTGGTTGATTCAGTATTTGTTTGTACAAAGGAGGTTGGTTAATGTAGATATACTCGATGTTTGATTGATATTCATGGATCCAGTCTGAAAATTTATGAAACGTGGTCCTTGGAAGAAAAGAGAAGGTTGTAGCCTTCTGTAGGTCAGCGCCTACATACTAGTACCTCAGCTAGTACAAGAGGTAAGGCGGTTGTAGCTCCCTTCCAGGAGAAGCTGGAGAATGGGAGAAGGTTGTAACCTTCTGGAGGTAGCAGCCTGCGTACTGGTAGAAGACTACACCAGTATAGAGACATTGTAAAAAGAAGTTTCTAATTCAAAGAAAATAGAAATGAATTGCAGCAGGTGATTTTCACCCACATTGGGTTTCCAACTTATATCTTGTGTTCTTATGTGTGATTGCCTATTCTGTTTTACTGTTCCTGGTTACTGTTCATATGGTTTGATGCAAGAATTAATGATCAACATCTGAAGAATAATTTAAATTACAAGTCTGCTTATATACGCTTTTTTCCTCAACTGAAGTTGCGTACATACCCAATATTTACTAACTGAAGTAGCGTATACAAATCTGATTATGAAATGAAAAATAATTGACCTGATAATATTGATTCACCCCTCCTCTCAGTATTATTCCCAACAATTGGTATTAGAGCAGGTCCTTCAGAAGAAGCTTGATCACTTGAAGGAAGATCTATCATCATGAGCAACTACCAAAGAGAAGCATCAATCAGGCCACCAATTTTTTATGGGAGAAACATCGTCTATTGGAAGGTAAGAATCACTTCCTATGTTCAATCTCTTGGTATAGAAGTATGGGATATTGTGGAAACAGGATACACTTTTCCATAAGCAACTCCTACAGATACAGTTGGTAAGAATCCGTATGAAACAAATGTAAAGGCTGTCAATACTCTATTAGGGAGCCTATCTCAATCAGAATTCGTCAAGGTTATGCACCTCAAAACCGCAAAAGAAATATGGGACAAGATCGTTTTGAGCTATGAAGGAGATGAACAGGTAAAACGAGAAAACCTACAAACTCTCTGAGTTCAATATGAAAATCTCAAAATGCACAATGATTAAAGCGTGGCTAACTACTTCCTACGTATAGATGAGAATGTTAATTGTATGAAAAGCTTGGGTGAAGAAATAAAAGAAGTTTTTTTAGTTGAAAAGGTTCTAAGATCTTTGTCTCCTAATTTTGACTCAAAAGTTTCTGCCATAGAAGAAAAACAAAATCTACAGAGCATTACCATGTCACAACTGCACAAAATTCTAACTGCTTACGAAATGAGAAAAGGGGGACCATCAAACAAGAGAGAAGTTGCATTCAAAGCCTCAGGAAAAGGAGATTACAATGAGTCAGGACACATATCAGAAGAAGAGGAAGAATCAAATTTTGTCAAGAACCTTCAATGGGGAACTGGAAGATTTAGAGGTAAGCTGCCTTTCAAATGCTTTTCTTGTGGAAGAGTTAGTCATTATGTTGCCAAGTATCCTCATAAAGGTAAACTTGACAAAGGTAAGGAACCAATTAGATGGAATAGAAAACAGAATGTAAGTAAGAAGAGATATTATACACTTGAAGACAGTGATGGATATTCAAATAAAGATGAAGATGAACAACGTAATGATTATAGACTTTTGATGGCTTTTGAATATGATGATTTCTTGGATGCTATAAATGAAGAAGGTCTCTATGAAGAAATTTCTAAACTCGAAATTTGTTTATAGGAAAAGAATATGATTATAGATACTCTGACATTCCAACGTGCTGAAAGAGAAATACACAATGAAAAGTTAGAATGTGAAATTGTGGGACTTAGAAAAGATATTGAGAAAGCAAAAGCTCTTAATCTTAGATTTGCTAAGGGATATGAAACTTTAGATGAGATTATCAAAGTGCAACGTTCTCCTCTAATCAAGACAGTTTTTGGATATACTGAAGAAGCGTCTCAAGCACAGAAGCAAGCACAGAATCCATCCACCTCCAAAAGTTATCTTGATGTAGCAAGAAAAAGTGAACAGATTGACAATCGAAAGTAAAAGCATAATGAAAATCTGCAAGTAAATCAAGGACGATTTGCTTCAAGAATGAACAAAGATTACCATGTAAATTGGGGGAAATCTACTTCAAGGATGAACAAAAACTTGAACCAACCACAGGTAAATCATTCTCAATTTGCCTCAAGAATGGATGTCAATAGAAACTACAATCATTTGGTTGGTAGGTTTGATAATCACAGAAATTTCTTCAATGGCCAATGTTTCTCTTGTCATAAATTTGGTCACAAAGCTGCTCAATGTGTTGCCTACAAGACCGTGATGACTAGAGAAGCTAAAAAACAAAGGAGTATGAATGGGATCATGAAAAGGACCTACAATAAATTTTCTTCTCTTGAGAATGAAGTAGAATGTTATATTCGTAACAACTTCGGTCATGAAGATTCTGAATGTAGGAGTAGGTTTCGGCAAACAACTCAGAAGGAGCAAGTTTCATTGAATTCTAAAACATGGAAAAAGAAAGAATCGCAACCAGAAAGATGTGGGATAGCCCTATATGTGGAAGGACAGGAAAATCAGTGGTACATCGACAGTGGATGCTCGAAACATATGACAGGTGTTAAAGAAAAACTTCAGTCATATAGTGCCTTAGAAAAGGAAAAGAAGGTCTCATTTGGAAATGACAACCTTGCACTCATAAAAGGTAAAGGTTCTGTGTTTTTGAAAGAAAAGGTCAAGGCTGGAAATGTTATGTATGTTGATGGCTTAAAGCATAATCTATTGAGTGTTAGTCAAATGTGTGATCAGGGAAATGAAGTAATATTTCGATCAAATGGATGCATTGTTTGTGAGCTTGATACAGGAGAAACAGTGATCAAATGCATAAGAACTCCAAATAATTTATACATACCCAAGGGAGGACAACAACAATGTTATCTAAGCAAGAATGATGAACACTAGCTATGGCATAGAAGTTTGGGGCATCTAAGCTTCTCTCAAATAAGGAAAGCATGAAAATATTAGGCGGTTTGTGATCTCCGTGACATTAGAATTCCAGAAAATACAATATGCAAATCGTGTCAGTTTGGTAAGCAAATCAGAACTAATTTCCCTGAGAAGGAAGGATCAGCTAGCAGGCCACTTGAACTTGTCCATACTGATGTATGTGGTCCACCTAGGAAAAGGTCTACTAGAGGAGAAGAATACTTTATATTGTTCATTGACGACTTTTCCAGGATGTGTTGGTTAGGACTTATGAAGCATAAAGATGAAGCCTTAGAAAAGTTCAAAGAATTCAAAGCCTTGGCTGAAAACGAATCAGATCACAGAATCAAATGCCTCAGGTTTGATCGAGGATGGGAATTTACCTTAGATGAATTCTATGATTTTTGTGAAGAACATGGAATAAGAAGGGAATTATCTATTGCAAGGACCCCTCAGTAAAATGGAGTAGTGGAAAGGATGAACAGAACGGTTCAACAAATGGCTCGTGCTATGCTTGATGAGTTTGGAACTCCCGCAACCTTCTGGGGTGAAGCCAAATTTGCTGCAGTTACTATTCTCAATAAGACAAATGTCTGGGTAAACAACACTCAGACTCCTCATTAACTTTGGTATGGTAAGATTCCCATAGTTAAATACTTCAAAATTTTTGGAAGCAAATGCTACATCAAAAAGACTGATGAAAACCTTGGCAAGTTTGAACCTAGAGCAGATGAAGGCATTCTCCTTGGTCACTCTCCTCACAGCAAAGCATATAAGTGTTACAATAAAAGACTTGGAAAAATTGTCGAAAGTATTGATGTAGTGGTTGATGAAGAACGAAACTCTCCTAGGCTAGTAAAATCTAAAGATTTCGAAGATGATGAAGACTAAGCTTCAACATCAGATCAGATTCATGATGAAGAAGAAACCGATGAGGTACCAGAAGAACATATAAGAATAGAAGAAAAGACTCCATCCAGGTACGTTTAGAAGAATCATCTAGAAACCCAAATTTTGGGGCAAAAGGAGGCAGGTGTACAAACAAGAAGAACCATTTCAGAAGCTTCAATTTATCTAGCATTACTCTCCTCCACAAAATGTAAGAGAGGCATGGAGGGATAAATGCTGGGTAAAGGACATGGAGGAAGAACTTGAGCAGATTGAAAAGAATAACACTTGGGAGTTGGTTCCTAGACCAAAAGATAAGAATGTCATAGGAACAAAATGGATATTCAAAAATAAGTTGAATGAAAATGGAGATGTGATTAGAAACAAGGCTAGAATTGTTTGTAAATGGTATGCTCAACAAGAAGGTATAGACTTTGAAGAAACTTTTGCACCAGTTGCTAGACTTGAGGCCATAGGAATGTTCCTCGCTCTTCTAGCTTTCAGAAGTTCAAAGTATTTCAAATGGACGTGAAGTCTGCCTTCCTGAATGAAGACTTGGATGAAGAAGTATATATTGAACAACCAGATGGGTTTATTCTTGGAAATGATCCAAAACTTGTATGCAGACTTAAAAAGGCTCTCTATGGCCTTAAACAGGCTCCAAGGGCTTGGTATTATCGGTTGGATAAGTACCTCCATCAACAAGGTTTTATAAAAGGATCAATAGATAGCAATCTATATATGAATATTGACAATGATAAGTTGCTAATACTTATTGTGTATGTAGATGATATCATCTTTGGTAGCAATGAAGAAGACATGAGTCAAAATTTTTCCTTGGTGATGCAGAAAGAGTTTGAAATGTCCTTGCTTGGTGAGCTCACATATTTTCTTGGTTTACAAGTCCAACAAAACAAAGATGGCATTTTACTATCACAAACCAAGTATCTCAAGTAGCTCTTCAAGAAATATGGGATGGAGGATTTGAAACCAGTGTGTACCCCTATGGTAACAGGATGCAGCCTCAGTGCAAATGATGAATCAGCAGCAGTACATCAACCAACCTATAGATCCATGAATGGTAGTCTACTCTATCTAACAGGTACCCGACCATATATTATGCATGCAGTGGGAATAGTTGGAAGGTTTCAGGCAAATCCAAAGGAAACTCATCTTCAGGCAGTTAAGAGAATTTTCAAGTATCTTCAAGGAACTCAAAACTATGGCTTATGGTATCCTAGAGATATAGATCTCACAATCCATGCATATACAGATGTAGATTGGGTAGGAAGCGTGGATGATAGAAAAATCACTAGTGGTGGTGCATCCTTTATGGGTCCTAGTTTAGTATCTTGGTTTAGTAAGAAACAGAGTTCAATTGCATTATCTACTGATGCGGCAGAATATGTAGCTTCTGCATCTTGTTGCACACAACTCCTTGGATGATGCAAACATTGCAAGACCTACAAATCACTTGTACTCCACCTATCTCCATATTTTGTGATAATACAATTGCAATCAGTATTTCAAAGAATCATGTCATGCATTCAAAGACTAAGCACATACCTATCAAGTATCATTTTCTCTGGGAAAAAGTGCTTGAACAAAAGGTCAAGTTGGAGTATGTTCCCTCTAAGGAATAGGTTGATGATATACTCACGAAACCACTGCCCAGGGAGACATTTGAATACCTCAAATAGAAGCTGGGAGTGTTGATGTATCATCTTGATGTTGAAATTTGTCTGTTCCAAAGAAAAGTGGTTGTACGCGAGTTTAATGAGGAGGATCCGCGTACACATGCCAGTTTATGTGAATACAGTTGCGTATATGTTGGTTTGAAGAAAAGCAATGGGATCAGACTTAGGTTGGAAGGAGTCTCATATGAGTCTACCAGAGACCAGCTGGCATAGGTTCAGGGGGAGCATATATACTTCTAATACTTCCTTGTTGGCATTACCTTAGAAGCTCTTGGTTCAAGTACACAACTGTTTTGGTTTTAGGTGGAATAGGTGAAGAGGGAGAGCATGGTTGCTGATCTGAATGATGATTGACAGACGCTGCTGATAATAGTTATTAATGACTTTCATAGTCTTGTCTCTATGTCATGTATATCTTTTATTATCAAGGTAACATAATGGCCTATTTTAGTTTCCCCACTATGCCTGGGATGAATGATGTAATGTACTTATTTTTCATGTGTAAACTTCTGGTGTATTCCCCACTTGGTTGGGTGGATGAGTCAATATTGGTATGTCCCCACTTGGTTGGGAGATGGATGTATTTATGTTTGAATCCTTCGTGATAGGAAGGTCATTTATAATGTATAAATTCATGTTTCTTTTGTAGAAAATCTTCTTGCAGACCTTGCCTATAGTCAGGGGGAGCTTGGACAGCACAACAGAGCAGAGATTTCAGCAAGGGGGAGAATGATTTTGAGTGACTTGGGGTTGCCATCAAGTCCAAAGGGGGAGATTGTTGGCATTATGACACAGGTTTGGCACTATGGCACAGGTGTTGTCCTTGATGGCAGCTCACTCAAAGGGCAGATCATAGTTCAGGCTCTCAAAATGAAAGAAAATCAGGTATACACAAGTTCCTCCTAACAAGATCGCGTATATACGTGGGTGTACCGATCAAAAGGCGCTTATACATATGCATGCACTTTCATGCAAAGAAAAGCGCATACATGTGGGAAAGCTTATGATGGGTCCATGGTATCGACATATTTGAACCTATGGTTTTGGTCCTTCGTGTTGCATCCAAAGTGTTGAACCCAGGTATTGAGTCCCTAGTATTGGATCTCTATGGCTTTGGACCATGGTTTGAGTAAGGTCTAAGTCTATAAAAAGGGAAGGAGATCATTTGGCAAGGATCAACTGTAGCTTTGAATATCTTATGACGAACAAGATCTAGAATACTGTCATTAGGTTAAGGTGCATAACTAGATCTAAATCAAGGAGGAACCTGAGCGCAAGGAGAAGGATAGGTTCTATTGATGGGTCGAGATCTTAAGGCATTTTGAAGAGAAGTATCTTTGTGTAATTTTTGATTTTTTATATTTGGCACATGACGTGACCTATAAATATGAGAATCTGGATATAACTAATGTCTGAATAAGTAAAACAGATAAATTATCTTTTATAGATCTGTACGCAGGTTGAGCACAACAGAGGTGCATATACACACTGGGTCACTAACTTAAAACAGCATATACACATGATGCCCTTGATACAGAAGTGTATGCATGTAGGTTCCACATATTGAAGTAGGGTACATCTCATGAAATATGTTTTACCTGCATTTGTTTATTGCTGCAGTGTTCTAGGTTCAGAATTGGTGTTTGGTTACTGGTACTGTTTTCTGGTTAAAGCATTCTAAGAAGTTATTGGTTGATTCAGTGTTTGTTTGTACAAAGGAGGTTGGTATGTAGATATACTTGATGTTTGATTGATATTCATGGATCTAGTCTGAAAATTTATCGAACGTGGTCCCTTGAAGAAAAGAGAAGGTTGTAGCCTTCTGTAGGTCAGCACCTACGTACTAGTACCTCAGCTAGTACAAGAGCTAAGGGGGTTGTAGCTCCCTTCCAGGAGAAGCTAGAGATGGAGAGAAGGTTGTAGCCTTCTGTAGGTAGCAGTCTGCGTACTCATAAAACACTGCACCAGTACAGAAACATTGTAAAACGAAGTTTCTAAATGAAAGAAGATAGAGACAAATTGCAGCAGGTGGTTTTCACCCACATTGGGTTTCCACCTTATATCTTGTGTTAGTATGTGTGATATCCTATTCTGTTTTACTATTCCTGGTTACTGTTCATATGGTTTGATGCATAGATTAATGATCAACATCTGAAGAATAATTTAAATTACAAGTGTACTTATATACGCTTGTTTCTTTAACTGAAGTTGTGTACATACGCGGTATTTACTAACTGAAGTAGCGTATACAAATTTGATTATGAAATGAAAAATAATTGACCTGATAATACTGATTCACCCCCCCTCTCAGTATTATTCCCAACAATTGGTATTAGAGTAGGTCCTTTAGAAGAAGCTTGATCGCTTGAAGGAAGATCTATCATCATGAGAAACTACGAAAAAGAAGCATTAATCAGGCCACCAATTTTTGATGGGAGCAACTTCGTCTATTGGAAGGTAAGAATCACTACCTATCTTCAATCCCTTGGTATAGAAGTTTGGGATATTGTGGAAACAGGATACACTTTTCCATCAGCAAATCCTACAGATACAGCTGGTAAGTATCAGTATGAAACAAATGCAAAGGCTATCAATACTCTATTAGGGAACCTATCTCAATCATAATTCGTCAAGGTTATGTAGCTCAAAACCGCAAAAGAAATGTGGGACAAGATCGTTCTGAGCTATGAAGTAGATGAACAGGTAAAATGAGCAAAACTACAAACTCTCAGAATTAAATATGAAAATTTTAGAATGCACAATGATGAAAGCGTGGATAACTACTTCCTACGTATAGATGAGATTGTTAATTGTATGAAAAACTTGGGTGAAGAAATAAAAGAAGTTGTTTTGGTTGAAAAGGTTCTAAGATCTTTGTCTCCTAATTTTGATTCAAAAGTTTCTGCCATAGAAGAAAGACAGAATCTACAGAGCATTACCATGTCACAGCTACATAGAATTCTAACTGCTTACGAAATGAGAAAAGGGGGGCCATCAGATAGGAGAGAAGTTGCATTCAAAGCCTCAGGAAAAGGAGATTACAATGAGTCAGGACATATGTCAAAAGAAGAGGAAGAATCAAATTTTTTCAAGAACCTTCAATGTGGAACTGGAAGATTCAGAGGTAAGCTGCCTTTCAAATGCTTTGCTTGTGGAAGAGTTGGTCATCATGCTACCACATGTCCTCATAAAGATAAACTTGACAAAGGTAAGGAACCAGTTAGATGGAATAGAAAATAGAATGTAAGTAAGAAGAGCTATTATACACATGAAGACAGTGATGGATATTCAAATAGTGATGAAGATGAACAACGTAATGATTATTGACTTTTGATGGCTTTTGAAGATGATGATTTCTTGGATGCTATAAATGAAGAAGGTGTCTATGAAGAAATTTCTAAACTCAAAATTTGTTTAGAGGAGAAGAATATGATTATAGATACTCTGACATTCCAACTTGTTGAAAGAGAAAAACACAATGAAAAGTTAGAATGTGAAATTGTGGGACTTAGGAAATATATTGAGAAAGCAAAGCTCTTAATCTTGTATTTGCTAAGGGATCTGAAACTTTAGATGAGATTATCAAAGTGCAACATTCTCCTGTAATCAAGACACGTCTTGGATATACTGAAGAAGCGTCTCAAGCACAGAAGCAAGTACAGAAGCCATCCACCTCCAAACGTTATCTTGATGCAGAAAGAAAAATTGAACATATTGACAATCGACAGGAAAAGCATAATGCAAATCCCCAAGTAAATTAGGGACGATTTGCTTCAAGAATGAACAAAGATTACCTAGTAAATCGAGGGCAATCTACTTCAAGGATGAATAGAAACTTCAACCAACCACAGGCAAATCATTCTCAATTTGCCTCAAAAATGGATTTCAATAGAAGCTACAATCATTTGGTTGGTAGGTTTGATAATCACAGAAATTTCTTCAATGGCCAATGTTTCTCTTGTCATAACTTCGGTCACAAAGCTGCTCAATGTGTTGCCTACAAGACCATCATGACTAGAGAAGCTCAAAAATAAAGGAGTATGACTAGGATCATGAAAAGGACCTACAATAACTTTTCTGCTCCTGAGAATGAAGTAGAATGTTCCATTTGTAACAATTTCGGTCATGAAGATTCTGAATGCAGGAGTAGGTTTTGGTAAACAACTCAGAAGGAGGAAGTTTCATTGAATTCTAAAACATGGAAAAAGAAATAATCACAACCAAAAAGATGTGGGATAGCCCTATATGTGGAATGACAGGAAAATCAGTGGTACATCGACAGTGGATGCGCAAAACATATGACAGGTGATAAAGAAAAACTTCAGCCATATAGTGCCTTAGAAGAGGAAAAGACGGTCTCATTTGGAAATGACACCCCTGCACTCATAAAAGGTAAAGGTTCTGTGTTTTTGAAAGAAAAGGTCAGGGCAAAAAATGTTATGTATGTTGATGGCTTAAAGCATAATCTATTGAGTGTCAGTCAAATGTGTGATCAAGGAAATGAAGTAATATTTTGATCAGATAGATGCATTGTCCGTGAGCTTGATACAGGAGAAACATTGATCAAAGGCATAAGAACTCCAAATAATTTATACATACTCAAGGGAGGACAACAACAATCCTATCTAATCAAGAATGATGAACACACGCTATGTCACAGAAGATTGGGGCATCTAAGCTTCTCTCAGATAAGGAAAGCATGCAAATATCAGGCGGTTCGTGATCTCCCTGACATTAGAATTCCAGACAATACAATATGCAAATTGTGTCAGTTTGGTAAGCAAACTAGAACTAATTTCCTTGAGAAGGAAGGATCCGCTCACAGGCCACTTGAACTTGTCCATACTGATGTATGTGGTCCATCTAGGGAAAGGTCTCCTAGAGCAGAAGAATACTTTATATTGTTCATTGACGACTTTTCTAGGATTTGTTGGTTAGGACTTATGAAGCATAAATATGACGCCTTCGAAAAGTTCAAAGCATTCAAAGCCTTGGTTGAAAACAAATCAGATCACAGAATCAAATGCCTCAGGTTTGATCGAGGAGGGGAATTCACCTCAGATGAATTCTTCAATTTTTGTGAAGAACATGGAATAAGAAGGGAATTCTCTACTGCAAGGACCCCTTAGAAAAATGGAGTAGTGGAAAGGATGAACAGAATGGTTCAACAAATGGCTCGTGCTATGCTTGATGAGTTTGGAACTCCTGCAACCTTCTGGGGTGAAGCCGCATTTGTTCCAGTTACTATTCTCAATAAGACAAATGTTCGGGTAAACAACACTCAGACACCTCATGAACTTTGGTATGGTAAGACTCCAACAGTTAAATACTTCAAAATTTTTGGAAGCAAATGATAGATCAAAAAGACTGATGAAAACCTTGGCAAGTTTGAACCTAGAGTAGATGAAGGCGTTCTCCTTGGTTACTCTCCTCACAGCAAAGCATATAAGTGTTACAACAAAAGACTCGGAGAAATTGTCGAAAGTATTGATGTAGTGGTTGATGAAGAAGGGAACACTCCTAGGCAAGAAAAATATGAAGATTTCGAAGATGATGAAGACTATCCTTCAACATAAAATTAGATTCGTGATGAAGAAGAAACCCATGAGGCACCAAAAGAACAGATAAGAATAGAAGAAAAGACTCCATCCAGGTACGTTCAAAAGAATCATCTAGAAAACCAAATTTTGGGGAAAAAGGAGGCAGCTGTATAAACCAGAAGAACCATTTCAGAAGCTTCAAGTTATCTAGCATTACTCTCCTCCACTGAACCAAAAAATGTATGAGAGGCATACAAGGATGAATTCTGGGTAAAGGCCATGGAGGAAGAACTTGAGCGCATTGAAAAGAATAACACTTGGGAATTGGTTCCTAGACCAAAAGATAAGAATGTCATAGGAACAAAATGGATATTCAAAAATAAGCTGAATGAAAATGGGGATGTGATTAGAAAATAGGCCAGACTTGTTTGTAAAGGGTATGCTCAAAAAGAAGGTATAGACTTTGAAGAAACTTTTGCACCAGTTACTAGACTTGAGGCCATAAGAATGTTCCTTGCTCTTTCTAGCTTTCAGAAGTTCAAAGTATTTCCAATGGACATGAAGTCTGCCTTCTTGAATGGAGACTTGGATGAAGAAGTATATATTGAAAAACCAAATGGGTTTATTCTTGGAAATGATCCAAAACTTGTATGCAGACTCAAAAAGGCTCTCTATGGCCTTAAACAGGCTCCAAGGGCTTGGTATTATCAATTGGATAAGTGCCTCCATCAACAAGGTTTTATAAAAGGATCAACAGATATCAATCTATATATAAAAATTGACAATGATAAGTTGCTAATACTTGTTGTGTATGTAAATGATATCATCTTTGGTAGAAATTAAGAAGACATGAGTCAAAATTTTGCCTTGGTGATGTAGAAAGAGTTTGAAATGTCCATGCTTGGTGAGCTCACATATTTTCTTGGTTTACAAGTCCAACAAAACAAAGATGGCATTTTTCTATCACAAACCAAGTATATCAAGCAGATCTTGAAGAAATATGGGATGGAGGATTCGAAACCAGTATGTACGCCTATGGTAACAGGATGTAGCCTCAACGCAAATGATGAATCAGCAGCAGTACATCAACCAACCTATAGATCCATGATTGGTAGACTACTCTATCTACTAGGTACCCGACCAGACATTATACATGTAGTGGGAATAGTTGGAAGGTTTCAGGAAAATCCAATGGAAACTCATCTTCAGGCAGTTAAGAGAATTTTCAAGTATCTTCAAGGAACTCAAAACTATGGCTTATGGTATCCTAGAGATACAGATCTCACACTTGATGCATATACAGATGCAGATTGGGTAGGAAGCGTGGATGATATAAAAAGCACTAGTGGTGGTGCATTCTTTATGGTTCCTAGATTAGTATCTTGGTTAAGCAAGAAACAGAGTTCAATTGCATTATCTACAGCTAAAGCAGAATATGTAGCTGCTGCATCTTGTTGCACACAACTCCTTTGGATGATGCAAACATTGCAAGACCTACAAATCACTTGTACTCCACCTATCTCCATTTTTTGTGATAATACAAGTGCAATCAGTATTTCAAAGAATCCTGTCATGCATTCAAAGGCTAAGCACATACCTATCAAGTATCATTTTCTCCGGGAACAAGTGCTCGAACAAAAGTTCAAGTTGGAGTATGTTCCCTCTAAGGAACAGGTTGCTGATATACTCACCAAATCACTGCCTAGGGAGAGATTTGAATACCTCAGACAGAAGCTGGGAGTAGTTGATGCATCATCTTGCTGTTGGAACTTATATGTTCCAGAGAAAAGTGGATGTACACAAGTTTAATGAGGAGGATCTACGTACATACGCCAGTTTATGTGAATACAGTCGCATATATGTTGGTTTGAAGAAAAGAAGTGGGGTCAGACTCAGGATGGAAAGAGTCTAATATGGGTCTAGCAGAGACTAGCTGGCACAGGTTCAGGGGGAACGTATATATATCTAATACTGCATTGTTGGCATTACCTTAGAAGCTCTTTGTTCAAGTACACAACTGTTTTGGTTTCAGGTGGAACAAGTGAAGATCGAGAACATGGTTGCTGATCTCAATGATGATTGACAGATGCTGCTGATAATAGTTATTGATGACTTTCATAGTCTTGTCTCTATGTCATGTATATCTTTTATTATCAAGGTCATGTAACGGCCTATTTTGGTTTCCCCACTATGCCTGGGATGAATGATGTAATGTACTTATTTTTCATGTGTAAACTTCTGGTGTATTCCCCACTTGGTTGGGTGGATGAGTCAATATTTGTATGTCCCCACTTGGTTGGGATATGGATGTATGTATGTATGAGTCTTTGGTGATAGGAAGGTCATTTATAATGTATAAAGTCATGTTTCTTTTGTAGAACATCTTCTTGCAGACCTTGCCTATAGCCAGCGGGAGCTTGGACAACACAGTAGAGCAGATATTTCAGCATGTATTTAGGGGGAGCATAAGCCTTTGCCCTTGATGTCAAAGGGGGAGAATGATTTTGAGTGACTTGGGGTTGCCATAAAGTCAAAGGGGAAGATTGTTGACAATATAACACAGGTTTGGCACTATGGCACAGGTGTTGTCCTTGATGAAAACTCACTCAAAGGGCAGATCACAGTTCAGGCTCTCAAAATGAAAGAAAATCAAGTATACGCAAGTTCCTCTTAACAAGATCGCGTATACACACGTGTGTACCGATCAAAAGGTGCGTATACGTATACACGCACTTTCATGCAAAGAAAAGTGCGTAAATGTGGGAAACCTTATGATGGGTCCATGGTATCGACATATTTGAAGCTATGGTTTTGGTCCTTGGTATTGCATCCAAAGTGTTGAACCCAGGTATTGGGTCCCTAGTATTGGATCTCTATGGTTTTGGACCATGGTTTGAGTAAGGTCTAAGTCTTATAAAAGGGAAGGAGATCATTTGGCAAGGATCAACTGTAGCATTGAATATCTTATGAAGAAAAAGATCCAAAATACTGTCATTGGGTTAAGGTGCATAACTGGATCTGAATCAAGGAGCAACCTGAGCGCAAGGAGAAGGATAAGTTCTATTGATGGGTCAAGATCTTAAGGTGTTTTGAAGAGAAGTATATTTGTGTAATTTTTGATCTGTTATATTTGGCGCATGATGTGACCTATAGATATGATAATCTGGGTATAGCTATTGTCTGAATAAGTAAAATGGATAAATTATCTTTTATAGATCTATACGCAGGTTCAGTGCAACAGAGGTGCGTATATACGCTGGGTCACTAACTTAAAATAACGTATATGCAAGATGCCCTTGATACAGAAGCGTATGCACGCAGGTTCAACATATTGAAGTAGGGTACATCTCACGAAATATATTTTAGCTGCTTTTGTTTATTGCTGCAGTGTTCTGGGTTCAGAATTGGTGTTTGGTTACTGGTACTGTTTTCTGGTTACAGCATTCTTAGAAGTTATTGGCTGATTCAGCATTTGTTTGTACAAAGGAGGTTGGTTAATGCAGATATACTTGATGTTTGATTGATATTCATGGATCCAGTTTGAAATTTTATGAAACATGGTCCCTGGAAGAAAAGAGAAGGTTGTAGCCTTCTGTAGGTTAGCACCTACGTAGTAGTACCTCAGCTAGTAGAAGAGCTAAGGGGGTTGTAGCTTCGTTCCAGGAGAAGCTAGAGAACGGGAGAAGGTTGTAGCGTTCTGTAGGTAGTAGCCTGCGTACTGGTAAAAGACTGCACCAGTACAAAAACATTGTAAAAAGAAGTTTCTAATTGAAATAATATAGAGACAAATTGCAGCAGGTGGTTTTCACCCACATTGGGTTTCCACCTTATATCTTGTGTTCTTATGTGTGATTTCCTATTCTATTTTACTATTCCTGGTTACTTTTCATATGGTTTGATGCATAGATTAATGATCAAAATCTGAAGAATAATTTAAATTACAAGTCTGCTTATATACGCTTGTTTCCTTCACTAAAGTTGTGTACATACGCGATATTTACTAACTGAAGTAGCGTATACAAATCTTATTATGAAATGAAAAATAATTGACCTGATAATATTGATTCACCCCCCCTCTTAGTATTATTCCCAACAATTGGTATCAGAGCAGGTCCTTCAGAAGAAGCTTAATCGCTTGACGGAAGATCTATCATCATGAGCAACTATGAAAAAGAAGCATCAATCAGGCCACCAATTTTTGATGGGAGCAACTTCGTCTATTGGAAGGTAAGAATCACTGCCTATCTTCAATCTCTTGGTACAAAAGTTTGGGATATTGTGGAGACAGGATACACTTTTCCGTCAACAACTCCTATAGATACAACTGGTAAGAAGCAACATGAAACAAATGCAAAGGCAGTCAATACTCTATTAGGGAGCCTATCTCAATCAGAATTCGTCAAGGTTATGAAGCTCAAAACCGCAAAATAAATGTGGGACAAGATCGTTCTGAGCTATGGAGGATATGAATAGGTAAAATGAGCAAAACTACAAACTCTCAGAATTAAATATGAAAATCTCAGAATGCACAATGATGAAAGCGTGGATAACTACTTCCTAAGTATAGATGAGATTGTTAATTGTATGAAAAACTTGGGTGAAGAAATAAAAGAAGTTGTTTTGGTTGAAAAGGTTCTAAGATCTTTGTCTCCTAATTTTGATTCAAAAGTTTCTGCAATAGAAGAAAAACAGAATCTAAAGAGCATTACCATGTCACAACTACACATAATTCTAACTGCTTACGAAATGAGAAAATGGGGGCCATCAGACAGGAGAGAAGCTGCATTCAAAGCCTCAAGAAAAGGAGATTACAATGAGTCAGGACATATGTTAGAAGAAGAGCAAGAATCAAATTTTGTCAAGAACCTTCAACGGGGAACTGGAAGATTCAGAGGTAAGCTGCCTTTCAAATGCTTTGCTTGTGGAAGTGTTGGTCATTATGCTGCCAAGTGTCCTCATAAAGATAAACTTGACAAAGGTAAGGAACTAGTTAGATGGAATAGAAAATAGAATGTAAGTAAGAAGAGATATTATACACATGAAGAGAGTGATGGATATTGAAATAGTGATGAAGATGAACAACGTAATGATTATAGGCTTTTGATGGCTTTTGAAAATGATGATTTCTGGGATGCTATAAATGAAGAAGGTCTCTATGAAGAAATTTCTAAACTCAAAATTTGTTTAGAGGAAAATAATATGATTATAGATACTCTGACATTCCAACTTGCTGAAAGAGAAAAACACAATGAAAAGATAGAATTTCAAATTGTGGGACTTAGAAAATATATTGAGAAAGCAAAAGCTCTTAATCTTAGATTTGCGAAGGGATCTGAAACCTTAGATGAGATTATCAAAGTGCAACGTTCTCCTGTAATCAAGACAGGTCTTGGATATACTGAAGAAGCATCTCAAGCACAGAAGCAAGCACAGAAGCCATCCACCTCCAAAAGTTATCTTGATGCAGCTACAAAAAGTGAACAGATTGACAATTGATAGCAAAAGCATAATGAAAATCTCCAAGTAAATCAGGGATGATTTTCTTTAAGAATGAACAAATATTACCAAGTAAATCGAGAGCAATCTACTTCAAGGATGAATAGAAACTTCAACCAACCACAGGTAAATCATTCTCAATTTGCCTCAAGAATGGATGTCAATAGAATCTACAATCATTTGGTTGGTATGTTTGATAATCGCAGAAACAATGGCCAATGTTTCTCTTGTCATAACTTTGGTCACAAAGCTGCTCAATGTGTTGCCTACAAGACCATCATTACTAGAGAATCTCAAAAACAAAGGAGTATGATTGGGATCATGAAAAGGACCTACAATAACTTTTCTTCTCTTGAGAATGAAATAGAATTTTCTATTTGTAACAACTTCAGTCATGAAGATTCTGTATGCTGGAGTAGGTTTCGGTAAACAACTTAGAAGGAGCAAGTTTCATTGAATTCTAAAACATGGAAAAAGAAAGAATTGCAATCAGAAAGATGTGGGATAGCCCTATATGCGGAAGGATAGGAAAATTAGTGGTACATCGCCAGTGGATGCTTGAAATATATGACAGGTGATAAAGAAAAACTTCAGTCATATAGTGACTTAGAAAAGGAAAAGAAGGTCTCATTTGGAAATGACACCCCTGCACTCATAAAAGGTAAAGGTTCTATGTTTTTGAAAGAAAAGGTCAAGGCTAGAAATGTTATGTATGTTGATGGCTTAAAGCATAATCTATTGAGTGTCAGTCAAATGTGTGATCAAGGAAATGAAGTAATATTTCGATCAAATGGATGCATTGTTCGTGAGCTTGATACAAAAGAAAGAGTGATCAAAGGCATAAGAACTCCAAATAATTTATACATACTCAAGGGAGGACAACAACAATGCTATCTAAGCAAGAATGATGAAAATTGGCTATGGCACAGAAGATTGGGGCATCTAAGATTCTCTCAGATAAGGAAAGCATGCAAATATTAGGTGGTTCGTGATCTCCCTGACATTAGAATTCCAGACAATAGAATATGCAAATCGTGTCAGTTTGGTAAGTAAACTAGAACTAATTTCCCTGAGAAGGAAGGATCAGCTAGCGGGCCACTTGAACTAGTCCATACTGATGTATGTGGTCCATCTAGGAAAAGGTCACCTAGAGGAGAAGAATACTTTATATTGTTCATTGACGACCTTTCCGGGATGTGTTGGTTAGGACTTATGAAGCATAAAGATGAAGTCTTCGAAAAGTTCAAAGCATTCAAATCCTTTGTTGAAAATGAATCAGATCAAAAAATCAAATGCCTCAGGTCTAATCGAGGAGGGGAATTTACCTTAGATGAATTCTTTGATTTTTGTGAAGAACATGGAATAAGAAGGGAATTCTCTACTGCAAGGACCCCTCAGCGAAATGGAGTAGTGGAAAGGATGAATAGAATGGTTCAACAAATGGCTCGTGCTATTCTTGATGAGTCTAGAACTCTCACAACGTTCTAGGGTGAAGCTACATTTGCTGCAGTTACTATTCTCAGTAAGACAAATGTTCGGGTAAACAACACTCACACTCCTCATGAACTTTGGTATGGTAAGACTCCCACAATTAAATTCTTCAAAATTTTTGTAAGCAAATGCTACATGAAAAAGACCGATGAAAACCTTGGCAAGTTTGAACCTAGAGAAGATGAAGGCACTCTCCTTGGTTACTCCCCTCACAACAAATCATATAAGTGTTACAATAAAAGACTTGGAAAAATTGTCGAAAGTATTGATGTAGTGGTTGATGAAGAAGGGAACACTCCTAGGCAAGTAAAATCAGAAGATTTTGAAGATGATGAAGACTATCCTTCAACATCAAATCAGATTCATTATGAAGAAGAAACCCATGAGGCACCAGAAGAACAGATAAGAATAGAGGAAAAGACTCCATCCAGGTACATTCAAAAGAATCATCTAGAAACCCAAATTTTGGGGCAAAAGGAGGCAGGTGTACAAACAAGAAGAACCATTTCATAAGCTTCAAGTTATCTAGCATTACTCTCCTCCACTGAACCACAAAATGTAAGAGATGCATGCAAGGATGAATGCTAGGTAAAGGCCATGGAGGAAGAACTTGAGCAGATTGAAAATAATAACACTTGGGAGTTGGGTCCTAGACCAAAAGATAAGAATGTCATAAGAACAAAATGGATATTCAAAAATAAGCTGAATGAAAATAGAGATGTGATTAGAAACAAGGCCAGACTTGTTTGTAAAGGGTATGCTCAATAAGAAGGTATAGACTTTGAAGAAACTTTTGCACCAATTGCTAGACTTGAGACCATAAGAATGTTCCTTGCTCTTTCTAGCTTTCAGAAATTCAAAGTATTTCAAATGGACGTGAAGTCTGCCTTCCTGAATGGAGACTTGGATGAAGAAGTATATATTGAACAACTAGATGGGTTTATTCTTGGAAATGATACAAAACTTGTATGCAGACTCAAAAAGGCTCTCTATGGCCTTAAACAGGCTCCAAGGGCTTGGTATTATTGGTTGGATAAGTACCTCCATCAACAAGGTTTTATAAAAGGATCAACAGATAGCAATCTATATATAAAAATTGACAATGATAAGTTTCTAATACTTGTTGTGTATGAAGATGATATGATCTTTGGTAGCAATGAAGAAGAAATGAGTCAAAATTTTTCCTTGGTGATGTAGAAAGAGTTTTAAATGTCCATGCTTGGTGAGCTCACATATTTTCTTGGTTTACAAGTCTAACAAAACAAAGACTACATTTTTCTATCACAAACCAAGTATCTCAAGCAGATCTTGAAGAAATATGGGTTGGAGGATTCGAAATTAGTGTGTACCCCTATGGTAATAGGATGTAGCCTCAACGCAAATGATGAATCAACAACAGTACATCAACCAACCTATAGATCCATGATTGGTAGTCTGCTCTATCTAATAGGTACCCAAGTAGAGATTATGCATGCAGTGGGAATAGTTGGAAGGTTTCAGGCAAATCCAAAGGAAAGACATCTTCAGGCAGTTAAGAGAATTTTCAAGTATCTTCATGGAACTCAAAACTATGGCTTATGGTATCCTAGAGATACAGATCTCACACTTCATGCATATACAAATGCAGATTGGGTAGGAAGCGTGGATGATATAAAAAGCACTAGTGGTGGTGCATTCTTTATGGTTCCTAGATTAGTATCTTGGTTCAACAAGAAACAGAGTTCAATTGCATTATCTACAGCTGAAGCAGAATGTGTAGCTGCTGCATCTTGCTGCACACAACTCCTTTGGATGATGCAAACATTGCAAGACCTACAAATCACTTGTACTCCACCTATCTCCATTTTTTGTGATAATACAAGTGCAATCAGTATTTCAAAGAATCCTGTCATGCATTCAAAGACTAAGCACATACCTATCAAGAATCATTTTCTGTGGGAACAAGTGCTTGAACAAAAGGTGAAGTTGGAGTATGTTCCCTCTAAGGAACAGGTTGCTGATATACTCACCAAACCACCGCCCAGGGAGACATTTGAATACCTCAGACAGAAGTTGGGAGTAGTTGATGCATCATCTTGTTGTTGAAATTTGTCTGCTCCAAAGAAAAGTGGTTGTACGTGAGTTTAATGAGGAGTATCCATGTACACACGCCGGTTTATGTGAATACAGTCACATATATGTTGGTTTGAAGAAAAGCAGTGGGGTCAGACTCAGGTTGGAAAGAGTCTGATATGGGTCTAGCAGAGACCATCTGGCACAGGTTCAGGGGGAGCGTATATACTTCTAATACTGCATTGTTGGCATTACCTTAGAAGCTCTTGGTTCAAGTACACAACTGTTTTGGTTTCAGGTGGAACAGGTGAAGAGGGAGAACATGGTTGCTGATCTGAATGATGATTGACAGATGCTGTTGATAATAGTTGTTGATGACTTTCATAGTCTTGTCTCTATGTCATGTATATATTTTATTATCAAGGTCATGTAATAACCTATTTTGGTTTCCCCACTATGCCTGGGATGAATGATGTAATGTACTTATTTGTCATGTGTAAACTTCTGGTGTATTCCCCACTTGGTTGGGTGGATGAGTCAATATTGGTATGTCCCCACTTGGTTGGGAGATGGATGTATGTATGTATGAGTCTTTGGTGATAAGAAGGTCATTTATAATGTATAAAGTCATTTTCTTTTGTAGAACATCTTCTTGTAGACCTTGCCTACAGCCAGGGGGAGCTTCGATAGCATAAGAGAGCAGAGATTTCAGCATGTATTTAGATGGAGCATAACCCTTTGCCCTTAATGTCAAAGTGGGAGAATGATTTTGAGTGACTTGGGGTTGCGATCAAGTCCAAAGGGGGAGATTGTTGGCATTATGACGCAGGTTTAGCACTATGGCACAGGAGCTGTCCTTGATGGCAGCTCACTCAAAGGGAAGATCAGAGTTTAGGCTCTCAATATGAAAGAAAATTAGGTATACGTAGGTTCCTCTTAACAAAATCGCGTATACACGCTAGTGTACCGATCAAAAGGCACGTATACGTATGCACACACTTTCATGCAAAGAAAAGCGCATACATGTGGGAAAGCTTATGATGGGTCCATGGTATCGACATATTTGAAGCTATGGTTTTGGTCCTTGGTATTGCATCCAAAGTGTTGAACCCAGGTATTGAGTCCCTAGTATTGGATCTCTATGGTTTTGGACCATGGTTTGAGTAAGGTCTAAGTATATAAAAAGGGAAGGAGATCATTTGGCAAGGATCAACTGTAGCATTGAATATCTTATGAAGAACAAGATCTAGAATATTGTCGTTAGGTTAAGGTGCATAACTAGATCTGAATCAAGGAGGAACCTGAGCGCAAGGAGAAGGATAAGTTCTATTGATGGGTCAAGATCTTAAGGCATTTTGAAGAGAAGTATCTTTGTGTAATTTTTGATCTGTTATATTTGGTGCATGACGTGACCTATAAATATGATAATCTGGGTATAACTAATGTCTGAATAAGTAAAACAGATAATTGATCTTTTATAGATCTGTACGCAGGTTCAACGCAGTAGAGGTGCATATACACACTGGTTCACTAACTTAAAACAGTGTATATGCATGATGCCCTTGATACAGAAGGGTATGCACGCAGGTTCCACATATTGAAGTAGTTTACAACTCATGAAATATGTTTTAGCTACTTTTGTTTATTGCTGCGGTGTTCTGGGTTCAAAATTGGTGTTTGGTTACTGGTACTGTTTTCTGGTTACAACATTCTGAGAAGTTATTGGTTGATTAATATTTTTTTGTACAAAGGATGTTGGTTAATGTAGATATACTTGATGTTTGATTGATATTCATGGATCCAGTCTGAAAATTTATGAAACGTGGTCCCTGGAAGAAAAGAGAAGGTTGTAGCCTTCTGTAGTTAGCACCTACGTACTAGTACCTCAGCTAGTACAAGAGCTAAGGGGTTGTAGCTCCCTTCCAGGAGAAGTTGGAGAATGGGAGAAGGTTGTAGCCTTCTGCAAGTAGTAGCCTGCGTACTAGTAAAAGACTGCACCAGTAGAGAAACATTGTAAAAAGAAGTTTCTAATTGAAAGAAGATAAAGATGAATTGTGGCAGGTGGTTTTCACCCACATTGGGTTTCCACCTTATATCTTGTGTTCTTATGTGTGATTGCTTGTTCTGTTTTACTATTCCTGGTTACTATTCATATGGTTTGATGCACAGATCAATGATCAACATCTGCAAAATAATTTAAATTACAAGTCTGCTTATAGATGCTTGTTTCCTTAACTGAAGTTGCGTACATACGCGGTATTTACTAACTGAAGTAGCGTATACAAATCTGATTGTGAAATGAAAAACAATTGACCTGATAATACTGATTCACCCCCCTCTGAGTATTATTCCCAACATATAACCAAGATATAATAAAAAGCGTCCATGCTTATGGTCTTCACACAATTCAATAGAGATCTAATGCCTTATTCACCATAAACATTCAACATGTTTAAAAAAAATATTCCATGTTGTCAACGCATACCTCAATCTGGCTTTAATCAAGAGGTATAACAAGTGCACAAAGGTCTTTGAGTCGATTTAGAATACTACAGCCTTCCACAATGTTCTTCCAGCAAAGAAAACCAACAATCATTCACTAGGAGATAATTTACGCTTACTAAACCATTTCTCAGTCATTTCAAGATCACAGCTTACAAAACTATTCAACAGATTCAAATGCACCACTGTACCACTATATAGGGAACTTAATGCACAACACCACACTATAAGTAGGTTATATCCATCCTAGCATTCAAATTCCTATGCACAGTCACGATTTGTTTCCAGCAATGTTCAGAACACAATGCTTCCACTTGCATTAAGTCATAGTCTTCATACCATGGAACTAAGCATTTACATTCACGGTTCCTTGATGACTGAGCCACACATGTCGGTTCTCCTCATTACCATGTGTGTTCAATGGTTGTCGGTGTCCTTTTAAATTATTTCTCATGCCTTTGATGGGACTTATATACGGGAACAATTAATATCTGTGAATAATTTGACAAGATGATGAACCTTGTATCTGCACAGAGGGTCTCTGAATCCCATAAGTTAAGTCATGACTCTATATGCGGAAAAGGGAAACTGGTAGAGGTTTCAACTACAAGCTGAACAAAAGAAATAAAAAATTTCCCAATCACCGCATATCAAACCCTCCAGGAGTGAGGAGGCAATGAGGAGCAGAGATTCTTAAATACACAAGGGCCATAGTATCTAAAATAGATGTTTAAATACACTTAAATAAGGCCTGTGTGATAGAATAACCACTTATTTTTGCTTTCCTCCTCGTTTCAGTCTTTCATCTCGCATCTACCTATTGAAAATGTATCCATATATATATCATGGATCATTGCTTCCTTGAACACCCTTGATGCTTGTCCCCTCAATAACATTGTAAATTTGGAACAACCCTGAGTCAGATTCACTTTGCTATAATGCAGTGCTAGCTCCTTCATACTCAGAGATTTAACGCATTGTTTCAATGAATTTCTCGAGAATGACCAGGTAACGTATGAATGGAGTAACGTATAGTGATATATGGACACACTAAACACAATGTATTAAAAACCAAATCCCACGATGATATGGATGCAGCGTGACATAGGGAGGATTGTCGTATAAGTGCAGTGGAATAATATGTCAGGCCATACGTTATAAAAAATAGTTCTTAACCAACACAATAACGTAACAGTGTGGAGTATGGGGTGATCTCATAGTCAATGAGATGGTATGGAAGTCCAACATACATCTTTGATTTTTAGCACATTTATTTTGGGCCATTGGAAGGTGTGTGGACTTCACATGAAGGTTCCTATATATACAATTGAAATAAATATTCCATGCAAATCAATCAACGCAGATATGAAACACATAGTTCAACCAACGAACCAACGCTTACATATGACATTAATTTAAACTCCTCGGCTTCACTAGCACAACATTCAATTCAAGATTTGTAACAAGAGTTCAACGCATACCATGACCATCAAGGCTTCATCAGAGAATTAATGTGTTGTTCGAACATAGAGGTGGTGAAATAGTCAATCTACACAAAGATGTATGAGTGATGCACAACTGGGAACATAGTCATCAAAAAGGAGTTAAAAAACACCAATTTTTCTATTTGTCTAAGAGAAGGAACAAACAAATGTGAATTACGCAGAGAGACACAGTTGAGAAACAATTTGTATTACTTTAGAAACAACAAGTTTGAGGAACATGTGGTCGAAATGGTCATAGATGGAGTGGGAAGATAATATTCCAGTCTTCTACTTTTTGGCCACAACTGGGCACAAGTTATTAAAGAGTAGAGGAAATTATGCCAGGTAGAGAAATAACAACAATAGAGTTTAGTTTCGTGGTTTGTTCCTGCGTGTAGGCACCATAAATGTTAGAGAAAGGAAAATCAATTGTCTATTCCAACACACAGATATATATATGCATTCAAAGGTTTCGTATTCCCATGAACTACACTCAAAATTCAAGCTCAATGAGAAATTTGACTCTGTCCTGAAAAATGATCACAAATCGAGAAGCTTCATTAAGAAAAAGAAGCACAAATTTACAGAGGCCACAAAAATAAGTGGCTCACACAAGATTGAGTAGGTTATGAACATACCAGCTTTGATACCATGTTAGAGACAATTATGGCGAACACATGCATGTGAAAGAAAAACATTGAATTACATATATTATTGACATGATATACATTTATAGTACATTGTGTGACCCTTGGATTCATATTCCTTGTGGTCTCTTATACTCGGTGGCTATTCACATTCCCCACCAACCCATAGAAGATTAGGTGTCCAACAGTCACTTTGTTAGCCAAGTAAACGAGAGTTAGAGGGCTTGGAGTTTAGTTATGCATGTGTGATTGCTAATTTTTAGTAATTGATTTAAGTTATTTTTAGTTTTATTCAGTTAACTTACCTCTAACTATTGTTGGAGTAAGATGAAGGTTAGTGGTGTAGTGGGAAAACATTATAACTTAGAGATTTTTTGCTTAACAAATTAATCAACCCAATGTAGCTAGTGTATGAAAGGAATTTAAATTCCTCAACTGAAGTGGAGATGACAACTGTAAGATCAGTTGTAAACTAGTTATGAGTGTCTAGGTCTTGCATGTTGTTAGTGATCGATCCTTGGGAATTGCAAATTTAAATTTGCAGGAAATTCCTATCTTTTAGGGGATTTGGGAAAGGAAATAGGAGGCTTAGTGAGAAAATAATTGGCCAGGTGTTGGCCAGAGTTTGTCATTGAGTAGAGAGAATGGTTATTCTTTTGCAAGTTGAGATCTGAGTTGGAGCAAGCAATTGTAGTAGTTTCTCTATTCATCTTATTAATGAAAAAAGGCTTGAGGGGTTTTTCCTAGTTGGGTTCCCCTATAAATCACTATGTATTTGTGGTTTTTCTTATTACATAACTATGCATGTTATTCTAAATTTTGATTTTCATTCTGCAGATGAGTATAGTAGAATTATGTCTCTTGTTTTCAGGTTAAAATCTTGAGCAGTTGCAATTTATAACAAGTTTCTACATGGTATTAGAGCCCTAAAATCACATTACAACCAATATTTCAAACTTGTCTCTCAAGAATTCCGAAATAATAGCTTTGGTGAAACAATTTTTCTTCAGGTTTAGGAGAATGTATTTCAATGGCCTAATACTAGAGTGTTCCCTTAAGGGTAGATTGAATTTCATATCCTAGAAGGATCGAATGGAAGCAATGCTCAATGATAATGGTGTGTTAGAATATGCTAAAACTGGCATGGCAAAACCCCAACAGTCTGATGTAGAACAAATAGCCCAATGGAAGAAGGATGTTGCAAAGGCAAGAAGAATTATTGTAGAAGGTGTGAGAGACCATGTGGTCGCAAACCTCCAAGGAAAAGAGACACCATTCTCTATGTGGAAGACATTGACTTGACTATTCAAAAATAATAATGACCATAGAAAATTGCCCTTGAAGGACAAACTTCAAAACATGAGGACGTAGAAAAATGACACTATTCTGCAGTATCTCTCCAGGTTTACACAAGTTTGAGATGAGCTTTGAGGGGTCAGGGTGAATGTTACAAAAGGTGACCTAGTGAACCTAGATCTTCTAGGTCTTCCAAAATCCTAACACAACCACCAAGACTGTTTAAATGGAAGGGAAAAATTACTTAATTGTGAGAGATTGTGGTCTGATTTGGTTCAAGAAGAGTTAAGGAGAAATAAGAGAGATGGAACATCATCCAAAGATGTGGATGAAGAAAATTTTCTATTGGTTGGAAAGGAAAATAAGCGAAAAAGAAAGAAGTCCCAGATAAAACTTGAATCCAACCAAAATAATGGAAAGAAGAAACACTTGAGCAAGATAAAATGCTTTCACTACCATGAATACAGGAATTATGCAACAAAATGTTTGCACAAAAATTCTAACAAGAAGCCTTCAATAGTAGTAGGTGAAGCACTAGCTTCACAATTCACATTAGACTTCACCCTAATATCATGCATGACCAACATTGTTATGGGGATTCTATGGTTCATTGATTCTGGTTCCTTTTTTCCATATGACATGGCGCAAGGAGTCTTTTAGTAGCTTGGAGGAGATGTATTTCTAGATGCATATCGAAATGGGGGATGATGAGATGTACGGTGCTATAGGAATTGGTACTGTTAGCTTTGAGAGGGATAAAGGATCTCTTTTTTTCCTTAAAGATGTTATGTTTGTACCTAGGCTAAAGAAGAACTTGATATTTGTAATAGTATTGGAGGATCGTGGCTATGATGTTATTTTCAGTAAAGGGAAAGCCTTTTTGAGACACATAACTACCAAGAAAGTGAAGCAAATTGGGGTTTGAATGAAGAACCTTTACAAGCTTGTGGTGAGAAATTGCATTGTATTGAGTAGTAAGGATGAAAAATTGTAGAGTTGAGATGTTGGAGAACTCTAGCATATGAGATTGGGTCATGTACACCATGGTGCCTTAAAAATAACGCAAAAAATTACCACGGGTCTCCCTAAAGCCTCCCTTGAACAACATGATGTATGCAAGGGTTACACAATAGGGAAATATGTCAAATCCACTTTCAATGGAAAAGATGGTAGAGTAGATGAAATCTTTGAGTGAGTCTAATATGATGTTTGTGGACCCTTTTGTATAGTCTCCACTACAAAACATAAATACTATGTTATTTTTATAGATGATTTCTGTGGAAAATGTTGGATCTTCTTTGTGCGGAAGAAGCATGAAGTTTTCTCTTTTTTTTTTTTGAATTGAAGGAATTGATTAAGAAGGAGATTGGGAAAAAAGTGAAGGCTCTCAGGAGAGAAAATGGACATGAATTTTTTTTGTATTCCTTCAAGGATTTCTATGCCAAAGAAAGTATTTCAAGAGCAATGACAACACACCATAACCCACAACAAAATGGGGTAGCTGAGAGGAAGAACAAGAGAATAGTAGGAGCATCAACGGTTATGTTCCATGAGAAGGGCTTCCATTACTTCTATGGGCAAAAGCATGCAAAAAATACCTCTACTTGAATAACCAGAGTCCTCATAGGAGACTTGGTGTGATCATATTGAAGGAACCTTTCTCTGGGAGAAACCATGATGTGTCTCATTTCAGAATTTTTGGAGCTTTAGTTTATTATCATGTCTCCAAGGATTCAAGGAAGAAACTTGAGCCTATAGCAGAGTTGGGAGCTTTTATAGGATACATAGAAAATCCACATGATTATTGGTGTACTTCCCTTCGTTGAGGATACAGTAGTGAGGAGATATGTCAAGTTTGATTAGAACAAGGCTATGATATTCTCTTTGGAAAGGGAGCTTAGTATTCTACCATAACAGGAGCTCCTAGCTCCAAAGGAGGAGCCTCAGGATGAGCTTCAAGAGGTTATGGAGTAGCCACATGCAGTGGAGCAGAGAAGAGGTATAGTGGAGGAGCCCACTCAACCTAAATCTTTTAGAGAGGGGAGAAAGAGAACTAGATAAGCTAATAGATCATTGTAGGATGTTAGAGAGAATGTGGGAGCCCTCACATCATAGCATAGGCAGAGGAGGCCACATGATAGGTACAACGGTTACATGGCCCTCATGACAAAGACTTATTTATTTGATGAAGTAGTGTCTACACTATTTGGGTTTATTCCATGGTGGAAGAAAATGAATGCATCATGAATAACAATGTATGGGTGGTGGTGTTGAGAGCACAAGGGAAATTAGCGGTTGGTTCAAGATGGATCTACAAAATTAAGTGAACCATACAGTCGATTAAAATAGTGAGAAGTACAAGGCCAGATTTTTGGCCAAAGGATTCTCTTAGATAGAGGGAGTGGACTATGAGTAAACTTTTGCACCAGTTGCAAGATACTCTTGAATCAGATCCATTCTAGCACTGGTTACATATATGGGGTGGAAAATCCACCAGATGGATGTGAAGACCGCCTTTCTCAATGGTTTTATTGAGGAAATTTATATAGAGAAGTCGAAAGGATTTGAGACATATGATCGAGAGTCACATGTGTGAAGACTCAAGGGGTCATTGTATGGTCTCAAACAGGCAGCTCGAGCATGGTACACTTAGATCAACAACTGTCTCATTGGATTGGGCTTCACAAAAATTGAAGTATATGTGAGCCTCTATCACATTGTGCTAGATGGTAAGTTTCTTATTCTTGTTTTTTATGTCAATAATTTAATATTGATAAGTGATGACTAGTTGGTCCTCTCTTGCAAAGAGGATCTTGTGAGGGAATTTGAGATGACAGACATGGGCCTCATGCATTACTTCCTTGGGATGGAAGTATGGTAGGGTGATGGTGAATTATTTTTGTCTTAAGGCAATAATTCTACCAAGATACTTCATAGCTTTCACATGTATAATTGTAAGCCAATGGACACTCCTCTAGCTAAAAACTAGAGGAAGGAATATGCTTCTTCAGGTGAGGAAGTTAATGGTACCATTCACAGGAAACTTGTGGATTCACTGATGTATCTTGTGAACATATGAACTGCCATTTGCTATGCAGACAACAAAGTTAGCCAAGCTATTGTGAGGCCTACCAAATTATATTGGAATTACAAATGATCTCAATACCTACATTCATTATCAACCCAAGGCAAGAATTTTTATTTCAAGAGTGTCAGCAATATATATGAAGTGAATTCAGACGTTAATCTATGTTGGAATCGTTGCAATTGCTAATGAATATCTCTTTAAATTCAATCCAAAAACTCTGAAAAGAATTCATAACACCCTTTGCAATTCTACTTAACTTATTCTGAAAGCAAATGAATCTGAATACAAATAGAAAGAAGCACACTTGGGAATCTTAACTGGAATTGAAACTAACTTATTTAACATGAAAGAGAGCTATGATAATTGAACAAAAAATGATAATTTAACAACAAATGACCATATAAGCATCTCACAGAAAGCAATCAATTCTAGCTTTGAAATCTATGATAACATTACTTATAATGAACAACAATCTGAAATGAACATAACCAATTCGAGAAAGAGCATCACGCATATATAATCACACAACTAAGTCTTGAATCTTGAATAAATAACAACTATAAATCAGAATTTTCAATCCTCACGGTAATCAGAATGATATTAACTTAACAATAACAAACAGTAAAGAATAAACATAAATTATTATAACATAGGTGAAGTAGTAGATCTTCTCTTGACTGGGCCGAAAGTCGCCAGAAGTTTCCTCTATTAGATACTGAGAATAATATTATGAATTAAACGCAATATTCTTCATTAAAATAAGTAACGGAGTTATAGCATCATCAAGATGAAAGTATTAAATGTCCAAAAGAATAGTTACAATATGTGAATTTCTAAACTAGTCGTCCAGCTTGCCTTTCGGCCATATATATAACATATAGAAAAATAAATAGATAAAAATGAATCCTCAAGATCAGGGGATCCTGAGGATTTCGCAATACTTGACCTGATTCTATCATAAAATAACATCGTTCTTCCTGGTCCTCTGTTATCCCGCTTCCCCCAGACGCTGTCTTTTTCCATTACTGGCTATTGTTGTTCTGTCGATTGAACAACTATTGTCTAATCCACATCTCTGCACATAAAGATATTAAAATTCAGTTTTCTATTCCCAAATTTATCTAATGTGTTATTAATATCTTTTACCCAAATTCAGTTGTTGTTTCCTCTATGTTGATCCATAAAACGAAGATAAACATATGAAGACAAATGCTAAATTAGGCTATTTACGAGGAGAAAACATACCTTTTTCTTGTCCCAACATACTCCCCAACTCACCTTATTGCATTTCCTCATGCAATAATATGGTTAAGGTGTAATTGATTTAAGGAATAGGCTGGGTATACTTCCTCCTTTTACAACATGAAACCGTTTTTCTTTTTAAGCACAATGAAAGCCTAGTTCACTTCTTGATCTGTCAAGTTATAATCACTGTGCCACTTATCTGGGGGATACCATATAATTAGGCTTCTATAATGACACCCTATCCACTTAGGCCCCATGGTTAAGACCATGTTACTCTATTTATACAAGCGAGAGGAGGCATCTTTAAAATTCCTGAATCCAAATGGCTCTCTGTTTCTGATAGTATTGCTGGATACTTCCCATCTCTGCCTGGCTGCAGATAAAGCTTATTCTTTGATCTCCTGTAGGTACTCTTTCCCTTCTTGTATAATGCCTATGTGGAATGACCCTAATTGGCCCATAACACCTATTTGTTTCATAAATTGTTTGTGCTGGACAGAGAGGTGGAGGGGTTTATAGGCTCTCCCCTAACCCACAAGTCTATGCCATATTATCATTTCCTAAAAGTATTATGGGCCTTGGCCCATTTGATACGGTTAGTAGAAAAGGAAAGAAAGGCATGGAATTGGATATGAAGGGGTCAGGATTGCTATCTATGTCATCTTCCAAAAAGAAATTAAGCATGTAAAGTTCACATAGGAGACGATATACCTGCTCATTATGTTCTCTAAAACACTTGACGAAGTCTGGGGTGATCTTGATTTCCACAGACTTTCCAGCTCTAGCATCTTTGATATTTAGTTGGAGGTGCCTTTCTAGGAGGAACAATGCATCGTTACTAGCAGAAGCTCGGAATGACATGGAATCTAAATAAATAGAGCAAACAGTCCCCAATTTCTCTTTATCCTTTTGTATCTTGACCTGTGCTTTATCAACCTTCTTTTGCTCAACCTTATAATTTGCAAACGTTTCATCCTCTGTGACCGTGAGTGCCTCAAATTTCATTCGTAATTCTTGGTGTACTCGTAGGGGCACTACTTCCTCTTTATGCTGAGTCAATTCCTCCTGAGTCTTGACCAGTCATTCTACAATTTCCTAATGAATGCTTCCCTTACCAAGGAATGTAAGTAGGTGTCTCATATGTTTGGACCTCATCGTCTTGTCATTCCATAGGATTAGTCCGAACAGTAACCTTGGCTACTTCTCAAATCATGCAACAATTAGCTTGGGTGTTCTCTTCACGATCAGTTTGAATGGCAACATCAACAGTAGGGAAGTCTGTTTGAGTTTCCTGTGGGCAAACACAAGGATCCTCTATCTACATTTCACTGTCTTCTAAAAGACATGGCCCTATTTGGGTTTCTTTTGAATAGACCAATAGGGTTTCAGTATGTGTTTTAGCATTTTCCCAAGGGAAATATTCAGTTTGGGTCCCTGTGGTCTCCAATTCTTCTTTCACTTTCTTAACCCTGACTGCCTCCTTCAGCCACTGTTTTATCTTTTAAATTATTTTCTTTTGCCTCTTATATTTCTTGAGCATTTTCCTGAGTCTATCATTGTATGTTTACTTTGTTGTGAGGCTTATGATCGGTGGTGGCATGAATGTATTTACTTCAGGTCCCTGTTCAAGTGGAATTGTGTTGACATCAGGGTGGTGTACTATTGAACCGTATCTCCCAATGGATCTTCACCTCCCATGTCTCTTTCGTCATGAATTTCTAACTCAAGAGACCCCAATCGAATGGTGTCTCATGAGAAATTCTCGTTTTCGGGGCTTTCTTCTAGGTGGGCCTCATCCTCATGGGACTTCATAAAAGTAGCATGTCCCAGTTGATTTGCTCCTCCTAGGGTTTCATCTGTAGGGTTTTCTATAGCTAGGGGGTCCAGTGGACCAATAACTACTGTTTGATTTCCTTCTCTAATGGTTCCTTTTGCATGAACTTTTACGTCAATGGGTTTCTCCATAGAAGGGAATGGTTCCCTCTATTCTTCCAAATTATCAGTTAAACGACAGGGTTTGATCGTGACCAGGACTACCGTCAGGGGCAGACTATTTGGGGCACAATTTTTCGCATATGAATTCTTGGATTGCTCCATTCCTTCACCAAATATCCACATGTTCTCCAATACTCGTGCCACCTCTTCCTCATAGTCTTGCAAGGAGTCATCATGCAAACTTGGAGGGGGGCTATGAGATGGCCCAAGCTCATTTATTTGATTTGGGGTGTGTTACTAAGACTTCCCCTGCACAGAGTGTATTCATTTTTCTAGGCCCGAGGCCACAGATGAATTATTCCTTTTTTTGTGTCCTTTTCAGACCTATGGATCTTGGTCCTTGCTATTTAGTTGTTGGGTTTTCTATGGGTGGGGGGAGAGTAGAATTTACAATATTATCCTAGGTTAGTTGTTCCTAGGCCAACCCATGAATGATAATCAATTTGATCAGCCGATGATGACTAATGGCTGTATGTAGGACCTTTTATTTTCTAACTTGAAGAGCAACATCATGCAATAGGGGATTTAAATAAAACGACAAGTTAACTACAATTTTATGTTTTAAGATAGCTAACAATTTGAGTTTTTAGGGCTTTACCATGTCCTGTCATCCATCACATGTGATGTACATCTGCAAAATGGCCACCAATTCCTGCCATTTCTGTCTTAGAGCTGTAGCAAGAATGCCTTTCCCTATTTGCACGAATGGCTCGTCTGGGTCCTAAAATATTGTGGCCGCACTATGTAGAAGAACATGTTTATCCATCCACCTTGTTCCTTAAGCTGGAAGTCCAGTGACTTTGGTTATGACTGCTTCAGAGACCATTATGTTCTTGCCTCTTACCGTGGTGCTACCATTATGCAAATTCAACATAAATTCAAGTGTCATCTCTTCGTGAAATCCCTATAATTTATTCAAATATTGCAGCTAGCAGGTGCACTCAAGAATTGCATGAGCCTGGTTTGATACCATGAGCACTATGGGTTCATTTTAGATGGATCTACCTCGCATGGCTGCTGTTTTCCTGTGACTGGTTCACTTGCATGCACTTCTCTCACACTTTTGCAATTTAGAACAACAACAGAGAATGTTAAGCCTATTGATAGGGAAATTTCATTGTTTTGAGAATTAATATCACATACAGTCAATTCATTTGTATCTTCGGAAATATTTTACACAGGATCATAATCAATCCGCATGCTATCATTAATGGTTGTCATCCTTCCTCCAATCAGAAATATTTTGTTAATTATTACACATAGACAATCATCATGCAATCCTTTAACTGGAAATCAGTTTAATAATTATCACACAACTATCCATAAATTGTCACACATGTTGTTCATATGTAGACCATCCCCTCTCCAATGGGAAAAGGGTGTCCACGTTCGTCAAGCATGGGAAAAACAAGAAAAAGCGTCGATAAATCATAAATGTAGGCAACCAATCAATAAAGGCGGTGTAATATACAACAACGGAAATCAAAGCAGTACACGTCAATAGATTTGAAATGTCGTAAATTAAAATAGAGATTTAAGCCATTATGTCAAAATATTTTTACCTTCAGTGGAAAAGGATCAAACACATGATCGACGATAAATACTAATGACTATCATTAAAGTGATTGGACAAATATGATATAATGGATAGATGATATAAGTTACCATACATGTGGACTTTTTAGGAGTGTTATTCAAATTGGAAATTTTCCTTTAGAAACGAATCCATGGGTGGCAATAGGATAGAAAGAATTTGGTAGTGTCACATAGTACTTCAATACCACAAGCAGATCCACTGTCGCCAACACGTGTCCATAGCCTTGACAGGGTTCCTTTTTAACCCTTCAAATTGATTGAACAACAATCGTTCAATCGATTGAACAAATCCTAGAAAACACACTTAAAGAAAAGAAAAATCCTCGTCCTTACATGGTGATGCCTAACTAGATTACAATCAACCATAAAGGAATATATACATTATTACAATCAAATAAAAATGCAATTTTGTGAGAGCAAAGTTGCTGGCTCATCACTCCCTGACGCACCCGATGCCCATTCACCTTGAAGGAATGGCTAGACCCGTCAATGGTAGTCAAAGTGAGAGTACCATTGTTATGTACTTCTTGAATTTCATAAGGGCTAAGCCACCTTGTTTGTAACTTGCATAGAAAGTCCTAGAATCGGGAATCAGAAAGGAGTGCCCAATCTCCTTTTTGAAATGTCTTCCTTTTTATAAGACTGTCGTGCCACTTTTCCCTTTGTTGCTGAATAGTTGTAGTCCGTTGCAGAGCAAGTAGTTGAGCCTCATCCAATTCATTTATTTGTTGAAGTTTCTTGGTTTGGGCTTCTGTTAGATCCAGTCCCCCTTCCTAGGCTGTTCTTAGAGTCTTTATTTCAAATTCAATAGGAAAAATAGGTTGTTTTCCAAACACCAGTTGGTACAGAGAATACTCAGTAATATTTCACCAAGTTGTGTGATAGGCTCACAAGGCCTCTGGCAGTCTAGTAGCTTAATCTCGCCAATGTGTTGAGACTGTCTTGGTCAGAATTGCTTCGATGACCTTATTGGTGCTTTCAACCTGCTTGTTCGCATGTGGGTGATACGAGTAAGTGATTCTATGTGTAATGTAGTGGTTTCTTAGAGTGGGTGTAATCTTGTGTCTTACAAATTTTCCTCCCCCATCTATTATCACTTCCCAAGGTAAAACATACCACATGAATAGCCAAAAAAGGAAATTTATTATAGATTCTTCTATAGCTCTTGACAAATCTATTGTTTCTACCAACTTCGTCACATAATCTATGGAACCAGTATGTAGGCCTTTTCTTTGATGGTGGATAAATGGGCCTGTTAAGTTGCTATACTAATAGGTGTCATATATCATGATTGACTTGGTTTAGCTCTGAAATATGTACATACCTTTGCTTTCTGTAAGTGTTTTCCATATTTGTAAAAAATTAAAAAATGTAAAGAGGGTATGTCCTAGAAAAAGAATAAAAGGACAAAAAGAATGAAGAAAAGGTCAGAAAAAATGAAAGAAAATGAACCCCAACAAAAATAAAAAGACCATAAAAGTGTGCAAGTCCAAATTCCACTGCTTTTTCACTTTTTGTATAATAAAGATTGTGTGCAACTTGTCACTTATGCCACAATCCATGGTAGCCAAATAGTTTAATCCTGGTTAATCCATGTTTTCAATTTCATGTTTTTGGAGATAGAGAATAAAAATCTAAACAAACTGTTTAATCTTGGCAGATAAGTAGATAGATAGATTAAATAAAAGGATCTCAACAGTTTAATCTGAGCCCTTGGATGTAATAAGGTTAGACTTAGTTAGGATCCTCATTGTAAAAGAAAAGAAAGTTTGATAAGGGTTTTCCAGTTTAAGTGGACCCTAATAAAGAAGTAAAAACGATATGATAAGTAGGTAGGGTAATTAGATGGATGGTTGAAAAATAATGTGTGATGAATGGTTAAGTTAAAAGCTTAAATATTTTGATTTAATCACTTGGAAAAAACATGGATGAGAATGAAGACAATACATTAGGAACTCAAAGTCAAACTAATTAACTTCCTTACTCATTTTTCCCCAAGTTTTTACTAAATTCCCCTAAGTACTAAAAGGAACCTACTCAAATTAAAGGGGCTTAGATTATTTCTCTGACTTCTTGAGGGACTGGACCCTTGGCCCAATAATTTATAATGCCTAAGTGCTTAGGCCCCTTCATCAATATTCACCCCCCTTCATAATTCACTCGTCCCATTCAAATGCTTTTCCTAAGTAAATCACTATTTTACTTAGGAATATTAAAATATTCTCTATATAGAACCCCCAAATGCAATTAGCCTAAGTGCATGTATTACCAGAAGGGAGATAAGTGCATGTCTTCACAACCTATTTTTCAGTTTGTGCAAAGTCTTATTTTTGACATCTTTTTTTAGAGAATATTGTGAACATATGGAGCTAAACTTTGGGAAACGGAGAGAGGTTTATCTCAATAACATACTTTTCTACAATAACCTCTTTTACTTTTTACATATCTATCTCAGATTGATATATACAAGTGTATCGTTGAACCCTAAATTTGTAGAATTTCTGGGGCAGAATGCACAAAGGAAGGATGCAGTTAGTGACTGGGATGCCTCATCATCAACTAAGAGTTGCTACCAAATTTGAATTTCTTTTCTTTTTCACTGTAAATCCATAGAAATAGTGCCAAATAGATTCATTAGTTTTGAATGTCCTTTATTTTAGTTCTATTAATGTAAACAGTTGGAGATATTTGTGAAACTAATATTGATATTTTTTCAAGATATTTCAGTTTACAATTAGTATAAATACTTCTTCATTTGAAGTATTTTGGGTGGATTATACAACATTTATATAGAAATTCTCTTCTGGAACTGAAGTGCTATTTTACCAACATTTGTAAGGCTTGCTGGATTAAGGAATAAAGCTAAGACAGTTTACAGGATACTTGTGCCAAACCAAAATCAAATAAGTATTCTATATCTCTTGTGTTTTATTGTTTTCCCTTCTATTTATTAATGAAATTATGTTTTTTCATGAAATCTGAATGATAAATGAATAATGATATTTTATAATTTGCTTTGCTGCAATCTGTTTTAAATGGTTTATCTTCTTAATGTTTTCTTCTAGACTATCATAGTTAGGGAATTCTTAAATGATCCCTTGCTTTCATAGTTCATCACAGTGACCCATTTAACAAAGAATTCTTAATTGCTCCTTGTTAATGAGCACCCTCTATTCTGCATGTTAAACCTGGTTAAAGGACTATTCATTGCCCTTTCTCCCTGTTTAATATCGTTTCATCCATCCATCTGAACCTGGAATCTGCCTTTTGTTTTGCTAACTTTCCCTATGAGTTTTCCCTTTAGTAATTGATTTGATCCAGATAAGCCATTTCTTTGATTGACTCCATAGCCAATGGCTTGAAGGCCTTGCTCTGTCCATTTGTTCCCAAAATTCCACCACCCAACCAAAAATCCCTTAAGAGCATTCATAACTAGCCTAATATCCCATAAAAAAAAGCTAAATCATAAAGAGAGAGCCTTCTCTGAGTACAGAGTGGCTAGATTCTATACTTAAAAGATTGGTTTGTGGTTACCTCGGAAATTTCTTTCTTTAACCTTGAGAAAATTTTGAGTGATAACATAGTGGCAACTCCACTGGGGAGAACTAACATTCTCTTCAGAATTGTTTTACAGGTTTAGATCTAATCTATGATGGTGGATAGTGATCAGACACACAAAGGTTAAAATCATCCACCTGGTGACTCCTAATTAAATTCACAATCAAGACTCCACTGGAGAAATGAACCTGAAAGAACTATGTGAAAATATCAGGCATTTAACTTGGATTGTTATCCAAGAAATTATGTTCTTTCTCATTGATAAAGTTTTTTAATGTATATTGTATTTTAGCGAAGATTTTAGATTAAATTTTATTTATTTTCCTTTTAAAAATGTAGATATATAGTCTCCTTACACATTTGAACAACAATGTTCTAACTCTTTTGAAGATCATTTTCTAATTGAGGAGAATAAAAAATTTAAGACTAATCGTACAATCCCTGTACATATTCCAGTACCTCATAAAGTTCCTGATAGATATAAACCACTCATTTTACCTCCTACACTCCATTCTTTCCCTAATGATTATCCCAAGAACCTCCCTAGGTTTGATGGAGAGAATGGTATTACTGTCCAAAAACATATTCAAAATTTTGAGGATTATCTTAACTTATTTGAAGTAGATGAAGAGGATGTCAGTATTAGGCTTTTTTCTCTTTCTTTGCAATACAAATTCAAGAGTTGGTTCAAAACCCTGCCCGAGGAAAGTATCTCAAATCTCCAGCAGTTTCTCAAACTCTTCCTTGACAGAAGGATAATCAAAGTCAATCTTCTTATAATCATCGAAGAATATAATCAATTAAAAAGACGTCCAAATGAAACAATACAACAATTTTCAGACAGATTTAATCAAATGTATTATTCAATACCATTAAGTATAAGACCTCCCCCTGGTTCAACTCTTTTGCATTATTCAAGAGCATTTGATTCAGAGATATAATTTCATCTAAGAGAAAGAAACCCCTCAACAATGGAACATATGCAGAACATGGAAGTAGATGTAGAAGTTAATCTACAAATTAGAAGAGAAAAGTTGAAAGCAGAGAAAGAGGAAAAACTCGACATTTTGATAAAGAAAACAGAGGAAATGATTCATAAGATCACAATGAAAGATGAATTTTTTGCTCAAAATCACCATGACACATTTATTTCACAAAAGGAAAAGGTTGATATTCATGAACAAATTCCTACCAACTCAATCTACCATAGATCATAAGATAGATTCATAGAGCAATATGTGGAGGAGAAATCTCATGATCTAATATGTATGTTAGATGACATTACTTCTTTTGATTATTTTCCCAAATATGATGAGTATGATGATAATTATGTTCTTCAAATCCAAACTAACTTTACAAAGCAATCAGAAGCTAATTTGAGGAATAAGGAAGTTCAGGTTCAACAACTTGAAAATAGTGATTAGCTTGTTCATTTCAGCCATGAGAATGAGGAGGAAAGTGCAGAAAATTTTGAAATTAGTGAAGGAACTTTACCATTTTGTTTTGCTTCATTTCAGTTTATCAGAGATAACTATCATGCAATTAGAAATCAAATGTCAACAAGTTTTGGTATTAATTATCTAGAGGGTAATAAAAGACTTGTTCAAGACTTCTCATATCTAGATTTGCAGCCCCAAAATGCCATTGAATGTGAGGTTGTAGAAGAAGACTTGGAAACCGGAACATATATCAAATGATCCAAGATGATTCCATGCCTCCTTGTTTTGAATCATTTCAATTTTTAAAGGAAATTTGGTATAAAGTTTTTAAAGAAAGGGAGGAGCAGGTTGTAGAAATCTATGAAGTTCCATTTGAACCTATATGTAATAATTTGCAGCAATCCTTCTAAGTTCTTTATGATCCAATAGCTGATAGGTTGGATGATGAATGTAATCATAATTTTTCTCCATTGACAAACTATGAAAGTCAAAATCAAGATGATAATGGTTTCACCAGATAGACATTACAATCAGTAGAAATATCATCACAAAGCTCATCTGAAAGTCTGCAGGGTGATAAAGATGAAGGTATTATTTCAGTTTCATGGCATGCAGGCCATACACAACAGATGTACAGTTGTTTGAATCAGTTCAAGAATAGTGTATATATTTTACAAGATCCTTTTGTATAGTTTCTAGAGTCAACAAAGGAAATCGAGAATTTCCTTATCTTCTCAAAGGTTAACAAAGCTATATTTGATTTCAAGATCTCAATTTTAACCACCAACAAGCAAAAGCAACAAAGGTCACCAATATACCTAATGCTTGGATGGTTGCATTGGTTGTTTCATTTTACCTAACCAACAGCCAGATAGCTGATTAGAGTAAGTAGGTAGGATTTTGGTTTGAATAAATTCAGTTTCCATTAGCAAGTATATGTTAGATCAGATTTAAGTTTGCAGAAAAGGCTACAATTTCAGTTCAAGTTTTTCAGTGAAAAGATTATAAAATAGATCATACATATGTGTGGGATTAGCCCAACGGATCAGGCTACTAGTCGACGATGTTCTTGACATTTCACAAGGAAATGCCATCCCCAAGTGAAGCTGTTGTTAGGTTCCTATACTAATAGGTGTCATATATCATGATTGACTTGGTTTAGCTTTGAAATATGTACATACCTTTGCTTTCTGCAAATGTTTTCCATATTTGTAAAATATTTAAAAATAAAAAAAATGTAAAGAGGGTATGTTCTAGAAAAAGAATAAAAGGACAAAAAGAATGAAGAAAAGGTAAGAAAAAAGAAAGAAAATGAACCCAAACAAAAAGAAAAAGACCATGAAGGTGTGAGTCCAAATGCCAGTTCTTTTTCACTTTTTGTATAATAAAGATTGTGTGCAACTTGTCACTTATGCCACAATCCATGGTGGCCAAATAGTTTAATCCTGGTTAATCCATGTTTCAATTTCACGTTTTTAGAGATAGAGAATAAAAATCTAACCAAACTGTTTAATCTTGGCAGATAAGTAGATAGGTAGAGTAAATAAAAGGAGCTCAATAGTTTAATCTGAGCCCTTGGATGTAATAAGGTTAGACTTAGTTAGGATCCTCATTGTAAAAGAAAAGAAAGTTTGATAAGGGTTTGCCAGTTTAAGTGCACCCTAATAAAGAAGTAAAAATGATAGGATAAGTAGGTAGGGTAAGTAGATGGATGGTTGCAAAATAATGTGTGATGAATGGTTAAGTTAAAAGCTTAAATCTTTTTCTTTCATCACTTGGACAAAATATGGATGATAATGAAGACAGTACATCAGGAACTCAAAGTCAAACTAATTAAATTCCCTACTCATTTTTCCCCATTTTTTTACTAAATTCCCCTAAGTACTAAAAGGCACCTACCCAAATTAAAGGGGCTCAGAGAATTTCTCTGAATTATAGAGGGACCAGACCCTCGGCCCAATAATTTATAATTCCTAAGCACTTAAGCCCCTTCATCAATATTCACCCCCTTTCATAATTCACTCATCTCCCTCAAATGCCTTTCCTAAGTAAATCACTATTTTACTTAGGAATATTAGAATATTATTTATACAGAACCCCCAAATACAATTAGCCTAAGTTATAATGTTATGTGATGAAAATGATTTCGGAAACATTTAACTTAGTGCATTAAATTTCCACAAAGTCATATTAACTTTTAACTTATATTATTATTTAACTCCCCAAAACCAAAACATCTGCGCCCGTATTATTATAAAAATCCCAAATATTTACATATACCATCCTGCGGTTAAATATAACCTTAACAAAATCAATAAATAGAATTAATTAACCAATCTATGGTTAATTAAGAACCCGAAACCCCGCCATACTAAATGAGGATTAATTAGTCACCAGGATTAACTAATAACTCAATGACCAATCAAATCGCCTTGATATGATTAAATCCTTTAATTAATATTGGGCCCACCTTCCATTATCCATCAGTCACATCATTACCTCGACCACCATCCGATTGGATCCCTTAGATTTGACGGCTATCGCCCATATCACACGGTCCTTTTGGTTGACCTTTAGCGCGTGATATGGGCAGTTTTCCAAAGCTCACCAATGAAACGTGTCAGTCGATCAATGGAATCGCGCGACCCTCCTCCCAAACCACTCGCCTCCCAGAAGTGGTGCGATGAAACCCGCTTACTGCCCCTGCTTCCCACTCTCCACATGTGACAAATTGTCCATTGTTCATTCAAAGCTTACCCGCCAATATCAACCATTTACCTGTTTAAACACGAAAACCCCAGTTCTGCTCCGTTTCACCTGATTGTGTAGTAAAACGCTATGTAACCCATCTATGCCACCTGAAGCCTCTATTAACTGATTCGAGCATGGTTTACCTCTTGAAAAGCACTCTGGACTCACTCCACAAACCTCTCAAGCTCAAATGAAACCTTTTCGACCCTCCCTATCAACCTAATGTTTTCCTAATAGTTTGTTTTGTTTTACAGGTGATCAAAAGACTGCAGCCTTGGATAAACAGTCTTAATACTAGTCATAAGACCTGTTTACTCCAAGATTGTTATCAATTCTATTCAAATAGAGATGAAAAATAAAACACACAGCTGAAAGACAAGCAGAGGAAACATGGAAATAAAAGGATTTACTGTTGAAATAGACAGTAAAAATCTAAAATATATAGTAAAAGTAAAAAGTAAACAGTAAAAGTAAAAGTAAACATGGAGACACTAAGGTTTAAATAGAGATAAAAACACTTTCACCAACAACATTGAGGTTTTCCAAAGTAAAAGTGAAAAATAGTCAAAAGAAGTTTAAGGTTAAAAGATGAAATTAGAGTAAAAAATGGTACATTCTTTAGAAATTTCTCGTTTAAGTCATAGTTTTGCAGAAACTATTGTGGCCAATACAAGAAGTATTTCAAGAAACTAGAGGATGTTTTTGTTTCAAATAGGCCAATCTACAAACACATATCTCACTTTTTTCACAGGTATTACCAAAAGGGAGATAAGTGAATGTATTACTAGCCTATTTTTCAGTTTGTGCAAAGTCCTATTTTTGACATCTTTTTGCAGAGACTATTGTGAACATATGGAGCTGAATTTTGGGAAACTGAGAGAGGTTTATCTTAATAACAAACTTGTATACAATAAAATCTTTCACATGTTACCTATCTATCTCGAATTGAGATATACAAGCGTATCATTGAACCCTAAATTTGTAGAATTTCTGGGGCAAAATGCACAAAGGAAGGATGCAGTTAGTGATAGGGATGCCTCATCATCAACTAAGAGCTACTACCAAATTCGACTTTCTCTTCTTTGTCACCATAAATCCATAGAAATACTGCCAAATAGATTTATTAATTTTGAATGTCCTTTATTTTAGTTCTATTAATGTAAACATTTGGAGATATTTGTGAAACTAATCTTGATATTTTTTCAAGATATTTCAGTTTACAATTAGTATAAATACTTCTTCATTTGAAGTATTTTGGGTGGATTCTACAACATTTCTATAGACATTCTCTTTTGGAATTGAAGTGATATTGTACCAACATTTCTAAGGCTTGCTAGATCAAGGAATAAAGCTACGACAGTTTAAAGGATACTTGTGCCAAACAAAAATCCAATAAGTATTCTATATCTCTTGTGTTTTATTGTTTTCCTTTCTGTTTATTAATGAACTTATGTGTTTTCATGAAATCTGAATGATAAACGAATAATGATATTTCATAATTTTCTCTTCTGCAATCTATTTTAAATGGTTTATCTTCTTAATGTTTTCTTGTAGACTATCATAGTTAGGGAATTCTTAAATGCTCCCTTGCTTTCATAGTTCATCACAGTGACCCATTTAAAAAAGAATTCTTAATTGCTCCTTCTTAATGAGCACCCTCTATTCTGCATGTTAAACTCGGTTAAAGGATTCTTCATTTCCCTTTCTCCATGTTTAATACCATTTCATCCATCCATCTGAACCTGACATTTGCCTTTTGTTTTGCTACCTTCCCTCTTAGTTTTCCCTTTGGTAATTGATCTGATATAGTTAAGCCATTTATTCGATTGACTCCATAGCCCAATGGCTTGAAGGCCTTGCTCTATCCATTTATTCCCAGAATTCCACCACCCAACCAAAAATCCCTTAAGAGCATTCATAACTAGCCTATTATCCCATAAAACAAATCTAAATCATAAAGAGAGAGCCCTCTCTAAGTACAAATTGGCTACATTTTGTACTTAAAATATTGGTTTGTGGTTACCTCAGAAATTATTTTCTTTAACCTTGAGAAAATTCTAAGTGATAACAGGGCGAAAAAAATCTAGTTCCCACCATTCAAAGGGTTATATCACCAATTGGGGGTGTAATGACATTTCATTAGATTGATTAGGTCCACCAATCCTTTGGCAGCTATCACAAGCCTGGGCATATTTATTAGCATCTTTAAAAATAGTGGGCCAATAATAGCCCATATGTAATACCTTGTGCCTTATCCTATGATCTACGAAGTGTCCTCCGCATGGCTCATCATGGAAAGCCTTCAGGATGTCGTGAATCTAATCCTCATGAATGCATTTGCATATACACATATTAGACCCTCTGTGAAAAAGGTATTCGCCAATCCAAGAAAATAGGGTGCTGTGCTGGACAATATTTTTTCTTTCCCTTGCTATCAAGTTCCTCGGCAGATTCCCCACTGCTAGATAGTTTGCTACATATGCATACCATGGTGTTTTGACTGCTACAACAAACAATTGTTCATTTGGAAATTGGTCATCCATTGCTAATGGATCATTTACCTTTGGAACTCGAGACATAAAATCAACGACTGGGTTTTCCTTGCCCGGATGATCCATGATGGTGATATCAAACTCCTGCAAAACAAATAACCAATGAGTCACTCGAACATTTGTAATTGGTTTGTTGGCTAACTACCTAATTGTAGAATGATCAATATACATAAAAAATTAATAGCCAGTTATATGTTGGGTTGTGTTATATTCTTTCCACGACTAACCCACATAGTTAACTGGGGGGTTAGAGGTGGGGCGGAGCCCCCCCTTCATTGCACCGATTGTGTAGCAAGGGGGGGGGGGGGGGGGGGGGGGGGGCACAAGGGATTTGAAGTGTACCCGTAACCCCACTTTATGGGCCCTATGTTAGGTTGGGTAGACCCACCTATGGTTTTGTGCATGATTTTCACACATATTATTGGATGCAATGGTTTTCAGTCCATGGTTTTGGACGCGATGGTTTTTTAGTCCATGGTATTGGATGCTTTGGCATGTATAAATATGTATTGTAACATTGGAAGGAATATAATGAAAAATGAAGTTGGTAGTCCCGGTTTTGGGATCTAGGGGAAATTCTCTGTGTATATGTGTTTTATGTGTTATGCTCTCGCATTGTTTACTTTATGTGTTTTAGAATTCATGTGCAGGTAATTTATCTACGGGGATAAAACCTACATTTGGTATCAGAGAAATTTTGGCTTCAAGGGGATGCCTTTGTTGTTGAGGGGTTTCGCTCAGGCCTATGGTAGACCCTGTTCAGTGGGAGATCTGCAAGATTGACTCTGGTGGTAAAAGAAGATGGTGAGCAGTGGAAAGATAGAGATCGAGAAATTTAATGGTCAGAGTTTTGAGTTTTGGAAACTCAAGATGGAGTATCTGTTGGTGGATAAAGATCAACGGGTTAGGTTAGATCCAGGTACTAAACCAATGAGAGTGTCTGATGAAGAATGGAAGAAGTTGGATCGGAAGGCAAAGAGCACAATACAATTATGTGTCTCAGATTCAGTATTGCTAAATGTATCAGGGGAAGCTATGGCGAAGGCTTTGTGGGACAAGTTAGGGACTTTGTACCAATCTAAGTCTCTAGTGAATAAACTGTTCCTGCAGAAAAAGCTGTATAACCTGAGGATGAAAGATGGAGACTCGGTGACAGAGCATTTGAACGCATTTAATACTGTGGTAAGTCAGTTAGCATCTGCTGATATTAAAATTTCAAATGAAGATAAGTGCATTAGTTTGTTGTGTTCTCTACCAGATTCGTGGGATAATCTAGTTATTGCAATAGGTAGCAATGCAATTACCTTGCATTTTGATGAAATAGTCTCAGCCTTGCTGATGGACGAGATGAGACAAAAAAATATGGAGAGATAGAATGGTGATGCCTTGTCTATATGAGGAGGGTCCTAGAATAGAAACAAAAAAAAGTCATCGAGTGGGAGATCTAAATCTAGAGGGAGATCTAAATCTCTAGGAAAACCTGTAAAGGTGGTGTGCTGGAAATGTGGAAAGGAAGGGCACTTCAAAAGGGACTGTAAATCTAAAGCTCCTGATAAAGGAAAGGGAGCTCATGATTCTCCTTTTGCAGAAGAAAAAACCACCTTAGATTAATATGGGGATGTGTACTTGGCTTCTTCAAGTACACATGTAGATCATGAGGCATGGTTGATTGACTCAAGTGCATCCTTTCACTTCACTCCCCATAGAGAGTGGTTCTGCGAGTATGAGAAATATGATGGTGGTGATGTCTTCTTGGGGGATGAAAGGAAGGATAGAATCATTGGTTGTGGAAAAGTAAAGTTGAAACTGCAAGGTGGAAGGGTTAGAACACTTCCAGGTGTTCTACATATTCCTGCATTGGCCAGAAATCTAATTTCTGTAAGCAAGTTGGATGATGTAGGTGTAAAAATAGTGTTCAAGAAAGATACCTACAAAATGGTTTAGGGAGCACTAGTATTGATGCGGGGAGTTTGGATTGGAACTCTGTAAAAGCTATAATGTAGCACTGTTATTGATGGGTGTAACAGCTTTGTGGTTCCTGAAAGTGGAGCAGAAAACATAGTGGTCTTTGGAGAGAAGACCATGTTGTGGCATCAAAGACTCAGACATATTGAAGAGAAGGGCCTTCAAATACTTCATGGTAAAGGTATGGTAGAAGGTATGAGTAACAGCTCTCTAGATTTTGATTTCTACGAAAATTGTGTATATGGGAAGCAGAATCGGTGAGTTTCCCCTCTAGTAGTAAGAGGGTGAAATTGATATTAGAGCTTGTGCACAGTGATATGTTTGGACCTGTGAAGGTTCCATCACTAGGCAAGTATGTGTACTATAGATGACTTCTCAAGGAATACATGGATATATTTCCTTAAGAAGAAATCTGAAGTCTTTGACAGGTTTAAAGAATTTAAGGCTCTCGTGGAAAATCAGACAGAGAAGAAGATAAAGGTGTTGAGGATAGATAATGGTGGAGAGTTTTACAGCAAGGAATTTGAAGAATTCTGTAAGAAGTGTGGTAGAGCATAGTGGTGGGCTCCAGTATTGCAACAATATTGTTTCAACTCCTGGAACTCCCTTCTTTACTTTTATCAACCTGGTAGTTCGTAACAAACTTGGAAGCAACGGTGCTATATGCACAAGTACTAGCTCTTGTCGCAGGCTGTCACTTGATCAACTGGCACAAGTCCACTAGGAGCTTAAGACAACTTCTATGAGCTCTCAGAAGAAGCTTTTAACTGTGATGGATGAAAGCTAACTCTAAGGAGGCTAATCTATTTGTAGAAAAAAACTAAAAGCTGAAAGGAAATGCAAACCCTAGCAAACCCTAGTTTTACCGACTAACCCTACTAGGGCAAGAAAAGAGATGAAAGCTGCTGAAATGGATGCCATTGACTCTTGGAAAGGTAAAATGCATGTTTCTAAGCTACTTCTGATGTAAAATCTGGAAAAAAAATCTTTTTGTATTTTTGAGTAATTTTGCAGAATTATTATGCATGTGCTTTAACTGTTTTTGACTGTGCAGGGGTTGATTGGAGAAAGGAAATGGAGCGGGAACTTGCAGGAGGTTGGAAGGTGAGAAGAGGGCATAAGGGGTCCCTAGCACCCTTCCAAAGAGTTTCACAGTGATTAGATCTCGAGACACTGCCCACATGATCTTTTACAGGAAGTCTGTCGGGGTTCTACTGGATGTTCTACAGGAAGAGCCGAGAGAGGAATTTTGAGGGTTGACGGAGGGAAATTGGTGGGAAAGTGGAAATGGAGGTTGGATAAGGCTATGAAGAGATCTAAGACCTGGTAAATGAGGCTAGGAGCAATGAAGACGGTTGGATTTGTTCAAGGATGGAGGGACCAATGTTGCACAAAAATGAAGAAATTAGGTCAAACTGGCAGAGTGTGGTGAATGAAGGGAAGGAATCCGTAATCTGGGGTTGGAGCAGGTGGTGTAGGGAAGGAAGGATAGGCAGGGATGGATTACAGGTGATCTGCACACTATTTCTCCAAAATCATCAAAGAAAGACTAAAAACATCAGAGATTGATCTACTTTGACCTATTCTGACCTAAAAACCAGAAATCATGGTGGACAGAATTTTATTGGAAAAAGATCATGTAAGGCAACTATGAAAACCAAGCAAGAATAGATCTAAGCATGTCATCACAACTGGTATGAACTTCCCTAACTAAAAATCTAACACTTACGATTGCATGGAAATGCAAAACAATGTTTTTGTGGTAGCAAGTATGCCTTGGTCTCAGCTCATGGTCCCAAGGAGGGAGAGATGAGATCAAGGATTGCTTGGTGGCATTTTTGTAGGTATTTTCCTTTACCAAACTATCAAAACAACCTGAAGCATGAAAATCTATTTCAATCATCAAAAGCAACCTAAATGACAAAGCAATATGTTAATCTAAGTAGCAGAAATTATTCTAGGAATGCAGCAAAAACATATAAAAGTACACAAAAGGAGGTACTGGCACTTGGGTTGGGCCCAAACCCAAGAGCTACAACCTCCTAAAAGAAACTCAGAGCTGATGCAAAGTGAAACTGATCTCCATTACTCAAAAAACAACCATGTCACAAAAACGTTTACAGCAAAAGCTCAAAAATGAGCTGAAAGGCAGAGCAGCACTAAAGTGCGAAAATACAACTTTTCAAGAGCTAAACTATGAAGGCTGGAAGCCTTCCTACTTATCACCACAAGGACCTGCAATAGCCTTCCTTAACTCAAGGGGCTTGGCTGCTCAAAACTGCAAGTAATCAGCCACTTCACAAAAGATGCTAGACTGCCCTTCGGGATCATCTTTGGTGGGTTGCTGAACTTCGAGCTGATGGTGGAGAACTTGAGGAAGGGGTCATTTAGTGCAGGAGACACCCTTCCTACAAATCCTTAGCCTTGTTCCCTCGTATTTGGCTGTCAACTGGCTCATAAATTCTTGACCTTGGTCCAAAAGATGTCCAAAAATCTGCAATAAGCACGTATTAGACTTCATGGTCAAGTGATTATTCTCATTCATTCAATTAAAATACATATACTCAAAAGCATGCATAAACTATGAAGAATGGTGGATTAATGGAGAACAATAGGCAAAATGAGCCCAATAAGTTACCCATTTTTGGGGCTCATCATCACCCCCCTGCTAAATGGGTTGCTCATCCTCTGAGCAGCTAATCCATCTCATCATATTTGATTGCTTTGACTGCTTCTCTCACATCCCAGGCTTCCAAGGTGATGTCTTCTTCTCGGTCATGGAACCCTGCTTTTCTCTATACTTCCTCTCTCTGCTCCTCTTCTTCTTTGACTCCTTCTAGCAACCCTAAAAGCAAGGGAGTACTGAACTTTATGCCGATCCAGTTGGCCTGGATATTTTGCATTGAATGTTTATAGAGTGGTACTCTTGCCAAGGCCTCCCTCATCCTTTTTGGGGTGTGGTATTCTCTTATTTTTAGACTGTGGGACAATGTGTTCCATCTCCTTGTCTAAGCATGAATGCAGCTATCCCCCAATAGACTTTCCATGTCCTCAAAGTGAGCAATGGCCTGAGCTTGTTTCTCAGTGTGATCTGGGAGAACCTGAGGACTATTGGCCATGTGCTAATGGGCATATATTAAGGCTGGGGGATCCTCTGGTTATGCTCTGATCATGAGTGGATCACTTAGCTCCTATTCATAATATTCTAAATCTCTCCTGCCCTCTTTTCCTCGTGGTTTAACCAAGAGGCCATGGCCATAAGTTCTGCATCTCCTAATGTAGCATTAGGGTCCCACATATTCATGTTTGGATGGGCCAAGTTGTGTAAATATAATTTTGATAACTTGGCCTTATCTCCTACTGAGCTGATATCACACAAATCCATGAATTGATGGTAATTCTGAAATGGAATGGTGCCCCTTTGGGCCAAGGTGTTAATTTGGAACTACAACCATTGATCTTTAAGATATAAAGCATATGCCTTATTAGGTTTCCTACATTGTAAGGCTTCTACTTCCCAGTTGGCCATGCAAGCCAGTTGGGCCTCTTTCTCTTGCACCTGTTGCTGTAGGGACTATATTTCCTCTACTACCTGTGACTCCTTTTCCTGTAGTAGTTTTGTTAGCACCTCAACCTCAGCCTGCAGCTTGTCCCCTTTCTGCTGTTCATCAGATGCTTCATTTTTTGCCGGAGGCCCTTCTTGCTGCTGCTGTTCTCCCAAAATGGAGGGCCTATCTTCCTTATGACTTCGCTGTAGCTGCAATTGTTTTCTTAGCAGCTTATTCTCCTCCTACAACTGGGCTCTTTTGCAGCTTCCTACATGCCTGACCATGGCCAATTCTCCTCTTAACTCTTTTAACTTCTCCTCCATGTGGCCTATGTCATCAATTCCCTTAGATTTGGCAATTTTCATCCATGTGTGTGTTCTCATCCTCTCTTGTTCTAATGCAAGAGAGAGTGGCACAACAAATTTCTATGGGATGATTTTCCCACCCTCTAACAGGTTGTAGTATGAGACCAAGCTAGGCTGAGGGCTTGGTTCCAGTACCTCCTCTGTCTTTCCATCTCCCTGTGATGATTTGCTTGTCTTTTCCTCCAATTTCTCGATCTCTTTTAACATAGCTAGAGTTTCATGTAGAGACGTCTCAGCTTCCTGTAGAGCTGTCTTTGAGTCCATCATCCTAATTCTCTCTCTCTAGGTGGAGGTTTCTGGGCTTCCTTGTTTATAGGTGATAGACATCTTTGAAGGAGACTCTTCTTTTGGTTTATTTGTTCTGTCCTGAATGACAATTGGCTCTTTTGACTGTGGTTGGGGTCTGCCCACTTTTATCTGTGTGCTCCTCCTTGCTTTAAAGTACATGGAGGTTTGCCTCTTTCTCTTCCCTTTTTGTTTTGGAGGTGTGCTTAAGGCAGAAAGCATAGCTGCTACCTCCCTTGCAAATATCTCAAGTGATTTCTCCTCTTGCTGTTCTTTTTCCCTGTGTCAATTGTTTCTTTTTGTGTTACTGAGATTTCAGGGTGTGTCTTTTTCTTTTGTTTCTTTGTTCCTACTTTGGCTGTGGCAACCTTCATTTGGGCTTTTTTGGCCTTCTCTGTTCTACTCTGCATCCTCTTTTCCCATGGTGTTTTTTCTGTTGTGTCTTCTCCTATTTTAGGTTCAGCAATTTGGCCCATTTCCCCTTATTCTTTCTATTCCTTTTGGGCTTGAATGTCCTGTGTTCCTTCACCATTGGTTTTTTCACCCTCCTCAGTGTGTTCTCTCCCCTCATTGTTGGATGAGGTGATGTCTTCAGCAAAAATTCTAATATTTTCATCCCTGGACATGTTTCGGAAGGTCTCCCAAGATATGGGGATAGTGTAGGTGTGCAAAGCATCTTCCACCAATAGTTTGATGAGCCCATGATGGGCCAACTGATCTGGGATCCCTTCATTTAATTTTGTACCACATTCAATTAGTGACTGAAGAAGAAAATAGGGAATGCTCAGTTTGTTGGCTGGAGGCAAATCAATCCCATGCCTTAGTTCACACAGCAACCTGAAATGATATCCATAGATGATGCTAAACCTTCCTTCACATGTGATGTACTTCATAATTTGGAAACTAACTTCACTCCAGAGAGGAGGCAAGCTGGTTCTTCTAACCCTATTTTTTTCTTCTATAGGATGCTCCATGGGCAGAAAGAATGAATTTTTGGCAACTCGGCCCAATGATCTCTTTTCTTTGCTCTAAGGGAGCCCCAATGGTAGACCAGTAATTGCACTGATGAGCTCAGGGGTGAGTTCTAGGGTCAAACCCCTAAAACTGACTGTGGCATGTGTTTTTGACTGTGGTCTCAGGGACATTAAAAAATCCTCAGTTATCTCCTAATCATGACCCTGAATTTTGTCAAAGAAGGATATCCAATTTGCTCAGGTGAAAAGGTCCACCACCTCAAGATGCTCGCGCAGTTTGCTAGAGTCTGATGGTTCTTTCCTTATGAATCCTCCTGGCATGCTGAGAGTGCTCTTTTTATGATTTAATCAGAAAAGGAAATGCCTTTTATGGTTTCCCCTAAACCCAAGAAGGAATTTATTGAGTGTCCAATATCAACTAGCAACAATTCTTTGGTTTTAAGACTACTATCACCTAGAACTTGACTGTCTTCTTATGAAAAGACAAATTTGGTTTTTACAGACAGAGCACAAGGATCAAGTTTTCTTCTCAGCACACAGACAGATATGAAAATTCAAAATTTTTTTACACACACAGGATGGCCTCCATGGCTGCATATATCTTCCCTACAGGAGAATTCAAAAAGGAAACGTGGAGGAGAATTTTGATGCAGAAAACTGGGAAACTCAGTGCAATATGCAGGCAAACATTTTACTTCCAATACACAGGCATATTTTTTCTCTGATTTTCCAATCTGATGCCGTTCAATTCACCACCTTGCACAAACACATCATGCATAGAGGAGTTTTTTGAGCCTACGTCATTTGAAGCTCCAAATTCAATGAAAAATCCCAGGTTCTCCTGCTCTGGAAAGTTATGCAGGTTTTCCTGTAAAACCCTTCCTATAGAAGGCCTCGGGTTCCTGTAGAATGTCACTGTGCTGCTGAGCGAGCCCGATACATGGGAGATTTTTGAAAACAAGTAGGAAAACCAGTAGAGGATGACTGGTCAACAATTTTTGGAAGTGGAGGACACGTACTCCAGTCGGGGACATTGCAAGTGCAAGATGAACAGAAGGTGGTGTAATTTTCAGTCGGGCATCTTTTAACTGCGGCGTGATTTGTGGTGAGGGGATGAGGTGGCCGGACCGGATCGTTGATCCGACGTCACAGCCATAATTTTCCTACGTGTTTCTAACTGCCATCACCTCCTTTCTGCCATTATCCACCACCACCACTGCCAATCCTGACAATTTCTTCAGGAATGGACACTCCACACGTGCTGGCTGCACATTTCATTAGCAATTTTGAATGTAATGGGGTTTGTTTGGATCCCGCGAGGATATGTAACTGGCCGAGGGTGGCCAGTTGACTGGCCACTGATTCCACTCAATCCGAACCATTCCCATAGGCATGCAGCTTTTAAAATATAATTTATGCAATTGACGAATGAGTTTAGGCACTTACCTGTGTGGTCACAGCCGCGTTATGCAGACTTCGGGTTTTGGAACCACTCCTTCATTTGCTGCTACTTCATGCACGGGTTTTGGAACCCATTCCTTCATTCACTGATGTTGCATGCACGGGTTTTGCTTAGCTTTTGCTGCTGTTGATATTTCCACGTTCAAGGAGAGCCCTTTGCATGTCTCCTTTGTCGTTTTTGGCTGTCCCTTTCTCCAGAGTATGTCTTCCAAAGGGATCAGCTGCTACAGGATTCCTGTAGGATGTCCTATAGCTACTTCTCCTCCTAGAATGCAATGCTAGAATGAGCAGGGCTATACTGCTGAGGAGGGGTTCAGCTAATAAGCTGTCCAGATGGAGATTGATAGGTATGGTGAGCGAGACACTACTGCTTGATTTGTCATTACAAGTTCTCGCTGGCAGTATGAAGAAAACAAGGCTTTTTTTTTGTGACTATGCAGGAACAAATAATAGGATGAGTGCAACGGAGGTGTAAAGAGATGAAAAAAAGGGTGACATATGGTGATGGATGGAAACAAGGGTGTTGGCAGGTCTCATAGGTAGATTCCCAACCTTCGAATTCTCTTTTGAGATCAATTTTGCTTGTCTGTGGGTTCTACAGGATCTTCCTATAGAAGACACAGAACTTCCTGTAGAAGACACAAAACTCCCTATAGAAGGTGAAATCTTGGCCCGAATGAGATCAAATCTTAGGAAAGGGGAGTGGTCATGGAGGAATATTCTTGTAGCCTAGTGTCGACCTCTGTCCTTGTTTTGTGCGATCCTCCTAACCTACAATGTCCTTCCTATAACCTACAAATTGTTCAACAGAAGTCAGGTTTATTTTTCTGTGTTTTTTCTTTTTTTAATTTTTTTTTTTTGAGAGACATCTAGGGCGCCTCCAGGAGGTTTTCACCCTCACTATTTGTCCCAGATGCCTCTAAGAGGTTTTCACCCAAGGATCTTTTTATTATTTTTCTGTTTTTTCCTCTCTTTTTTTTTTTTTGGTGCTCAGAATGTGGATGGAGTGGAGACAGGGACCTACTCCACTACCAGCACTGATTTATCCAGAGTTTCAATGAACTCCTACTTAGAAAGGGGCTTCTTGTAGATCTTCAAACGAGGCCCATTGACGAGCATGGGGATGGCTTCTTCGTCAATGGTTCTGATAAGGACTGAACCATTTTCATTACATTTCTCCACTATATATGGTCCCAGCCATCTTGTCCTCATCTTCCCTTTGAAATCCTTGTATCTTGAATCGTATAATAGTGCCCAATCTCCTGGCTAAAATTTTTTCTCTTTAAGGTGTTGGTCATGCCATATTTTTCTTTGAAATTGAACCACCTCTGAGTGGAGGAGGGCCTGCATTCTTTGTTCATCTAGTTGATTCAGCTGAAGCAGTCTTTCCTGTTGTGCATGGCTGAGATCTAGGTCTAGCTGAGCTACCAACCTCAATGTGTTGTATTCAAATTCTATGGACATCAAAGCCTTCTTCTCATAGACCAACTCATAAGGTGTGAAACCTGTTGTAGTTTTCCAAGTACTGTTGTAGGCCCATGTGGCCTCAACCAAGCAATCTGCCCAATCCTTTCTGCTACTACTCACCACCTTAGTCAAGATCTCTTCCAAAGCACTGTTAGTGACTTCTACCTACCCATTTTCTTGCAGATGATAAGGGGTGGAAGTTCTGTGATTAATCTTGTGATGAGCAAGCAGGTATTCAATCAGGTTAGAGGTAAAGTGGCTTGCTTGATCTATGACCAATTCTCTTGGGTAGCCAAATTTATAGAAGATATTTTCCCTCAAAAACTCAACCACTTATTCTTTTGTTGCTGCCTTGATTGCCTTCGTTTCTCCCCACTTTTTCAGGTAGTCTGTGCACACAATGATGTAAGACTTTTGCCTTGAAGGAGGGTTGATAGGACTCACAAAGTCCATGCCCCACTTCTCAAATGGCGCGAAAGTCACCTGAGGTTGGAGGGGCATTTCATCCCTTGGAGTTGGTTTCCCCATCCTTTGACATTGGTCACATTGGCTAATGTATCTTCTGGCATCTTAATGAAGAGTGGGCCAATAGTAGCTTCCCTGTATAATTTTGAAAGCGGTTCTTTTTGCTGCAAAGTGGCCTCCACAGGGTCCATCATGACAGGTCAGGAGGATGTCAAAAACTTCCTCCTCCCTGACACAACGCCTCAAAATCTGATTTGGGCCAAGTTTGAACAGGTTGCCTCCAATCCAAGTGAATGGGGCACTTTTCCTCGTGATCTTGCTCTTCTATTTTGAGGATAGGTGTGGCGGGAATTGTGCTGAAACCAAGTAATTTGCTATATCAACAAACCATGGTGAGAGTTCTGAAATAACAAATAGGTGTTCATTTGGTAGTTGATCATCCACCACCCCTTCTTCTCCTGTAGGCAAATCTAGTCTAGATAGAAAATCAATAACAACATTTTCCTTACCTGGCTTGTCAACAATGGTCAAATCAAATTGCTACAATAAAAGTAACCATATAATGATACGAGCATTTACATCAGGTTTATTCATCAAATACCTAATTGCAGCATGATCAGTGTGTACGAATGTCTGATAACTAGTGATGTAGTGTCTGAACTTGTTTAGGGAATGGACTACAGCTATGAGCTCTTTCTCGGTTACAGTATAGTGACGAAATATATGGCATATGGTAGCTTCCTTCAACTTGTCCTAAGGCTGCTCCTATGGCTTTGTTCGAGGCATCTGTGTGAATGTGGAAAGGTAGGGTCTAGTTTGGACCTCTCAAGATTGGGGCAGTTACCAACTTATCCTTCAACACATCCAGAGCCTCTTCACAATTGTCAGTCCACATAAACTCAACATATTTCCCCAAAAGACCAAAAAATGGAGAGGCTAGCTTACTGAAATCTTTAATGAACCTTCTATAATATCCCACTAAGCCTAAAAAGCTCTGAACATCTCTTACCTTTTGAGGAGGTGGAACCTTTTGGATGATAGCAATCTTGTTGGGATCCACCTGTAAGACTTGCTGAGAAATTGTATGACCTACCATGATCCCTTCAGCCATCAGGAACTCACATTTTTCAGGACTGAGGGACAGGTTCATTTCAACACACTTGGTTAAAACTTTTCCCAGGTTAGTCAATGCTTCTTGAAAGTTGGACCCATAAGGAGTAAAGTCATCCATGTAGATTTCCATCGAACCATGAACCAGCTCAGCAAATATGCTCAGTACTACTCTCTGGAGAGTAGTAGGAGCGTTGCATAACCCAAACGGAAGGACCCGGTAGGCAAAAGTACCCCATGTAAAAGTGAAAGTGGTCTTATATTGGTCTTTCGGGCTGATTTGGATCTGATTATACCCGCTGAACCCATCTAGGAAAGAAAAGAACTTCTTCCCTGCCAGCCCATCTAACACTTGATCTATGAAAGGAAAAGGGAAATGGTCCTTCTTGGTGACTTTGTTAAGTTCTTGATAATCTACACATATTCGCCACTTCCCATTTTTCTTGGGCACAAGCACCAGAGGAGAAACCCACTCGCTGTCAGAGATGGGGTAGATCAATCCTGCTGTTGGGCTTCAAAATTGTCCTTATTCTCACTCCATTATTCACCAATACCTTCACATTTTACCTTCATGTCACCTCCATTCCACCTCCACATCATTACATTTACCTCATTAGTGGGTTATAACTATGCTTTTCCAAAGTTTATTAATTCTTAACATTTTAAAGTGGATTTATGGGTAAAATTTAGAAAATAATATGCTTATACTTATACCTAACAATTAGAATGAGTTTGTTGACATGTGTAGGTACAAAGGAAGCTTCTAGGGCATCTTTATGTGGCCTTGAATGATCAAATTCGAATTTGATAAGATAAGCCTCATGGAAAAGATCATGATCTCATGGAGAAGATCAAGGACAAAAGGGGGTTATGTGTCTAGATGGTTGAGAAATGTATGGAACTAAAGAGAGATTAGTGGATCATCATTATGAGTTTGTTATCTCATCCCATTGTATAAATAGGAGTATCTCCTCCATTCCAAAGGGGAGGACTCTTGGAGCATGTATCCAACTTATGATGGAATAGAATAAAGCTTCATTTTACATAAATTTCCATTATATAGTTTTAGATATAAGTTGTCTTAGTGTAGTAAATGGAATAATTTGTCACTTTGTTCTTAAGAGAATTGAGCTCACTCTAAAAGGATGAAAGAAACATTTTATTTCATAATAGATCTTATTTCATTTAATTGCTTAGATGTTTGAGGATTTGTTTGCGATTGATGAATGAGTTTTAAATTAAAATCTTATCAGTATATGAGGGGATAACCAAGGGTCTAAGTTAGGCTCTCTCTCCATTTGATTTGCATGATAATTGAAATTCATTCTTTTGCTTTTATGTTTCAAGTATTTCATTTCTTATGCATATGAATGAATCTTAGTTTAGTTTGGATTAGTATATGAGGGGAAAATCAAGGGACTAAGTTAGTCTTTCTCTCTATTTGAATCTGAACAACAATAAAAGTTCATTCTCTTGTCTTTATTTCAAGTTTCTGGTTTTATGTAATCAATGATTTCTCTATTATACTGTAGGGAAGGACAACCAGGACCTCCTTAATTAGGAGCCTCTTCCCTTGCATATTATATTGAATCGTAAATAATTTAGTTAGACATAGAGTTAGTTGCCTACTCCTGCATATATTTTGCTAGCATCATCACAAGCTTACGAGTTTCCATGGTTGATAATTTAATGAAAGCAATTTAAGCAATTAAATTGCCCAACATTTTGGCACCGTTGCCGGGGATGGTGCTAAGGGATCATGCATTAGGAATTTAATTCAGTACTAGTATTTTTCTTTAGAAAAATTAACTTGTGAAACCTGGTGACAGCAAGATCTTCATAAAGGAGTTCAAGTTTGAGTTTTCTGATGTTTTCGTATTTAGCTAGTTTTAAATTCAGTTTTTTAAAACCCCCCTACATAAATAAAAACAAATCAAACGATTAGTATGCTCTCTTCCTGTGCTTCGTGCGATCGGGAAGATCAGAAAATCTATTGATTTATTTCAAATAAAAATACTCTCGCTGGAAAATTAAGCTGCGCATTCTATGGATTATAAGAAAATTTGCAAGATTCAGATATCAATTTGCTGCAACAATTTAATTTTCTATTTAAATTCACATCATATTGAAATAAATTAATTGCATGCACATATGATTGTTTGATTTTGCAAATTTTTTTATCTAGTTCCGGCTTCTGATTTAAATCTATTCTTCCTGCGCCATAAAATTGCTTATGAAAACAAAAACTTCTCTTGACTGAGGTTTTCTTCCTGCAATGCATAAACATATAAATAAGGTGCTTCTATTGGGGGTTTTAGGTTTAAAATAAAAAAATTGTTATGCCCTGAACGAGATTGGGCATCGAAAAGCGACCCAAAATTTGTAGTACCCAACCTCATGAGTTCAGCCACTGCTAGAGATGAGAACACAGAATTAAGAACAGGAACCTCTGACAATGCCCTCAAATGATATGTAGGGTCATAAACCTTTCTCAACGCCTCCAATAACGGTTTCATCCCTTCATACCTCTGCTCTGTGGGGGTTGAAGATCTCTCTGAATTCGATGGCTTCATTGCCAATGAAACGTCGAGACACAAAGCATTTAAACCCTGACAGGTAGCGTCTAAGAAATCCCCATCGTCTGCCATGGTGACCACATCACCGTCTTCATCTGTGTATGTGATGTAAATGTCTGCGTTAGGGTTTAATTTGAAGAGCTCACGGATTTTGGATTTGAGAACATCGAAATTTATTTCTCGAACATATTCTTCCCTGAGTTGAAATGTTACACGCCGAAGGATACCCTGGTACTTAACCTTCACAACCAGAGCCATGAGAAGAGTCCACCAAATCCCACTTTTTATTGTGCGTTTTGTATTTTTAGCTTTATTTTGTTATTGTATTTATTTGTTTTGATTTCGTTATATATAATTTCTTCATGTTTGTTGTAATTTCTTAATGTTTGTTATTATAATTAATATATTGATATATTAATTGTATTAATATATTAATATATTATTATAATTGTATTTTGTTGTTATTTATATTTTAAAATTCATTGTATATATTAATATTTGTTAATTGTAATTTGTTATATTTTTTTTATAAGTTGTTGTATATGTTTGTTAATTATTTTATTTAATTATTAATTAATGTTTGATATAATAATTGTATTAATATATTAATTATATTAATATATTAATATGTTTTATAATTGCATTAATTAATATAGTTATAATTTCTTGTTATTTGATTATTGTTATGTTGGTTATTGATTTTTTTTATTATGTTGTTATAATATATGATTGTCTTAATACATTGTTAAAAAAAAATAAAAAAAATTGTTAAGTGTTTTGTGATTGTTTTTGGCATAAAACAAAACTTTGGTGGCATGTAAATTGAGAGAATCATGAGAATTACAAAAACTGGATGAAACTGCAAGAGTTGGTACAAGTACAAAAATTTAAAAAATTTAAAAAAAAAATTCCACAAAATTCACGCAGGTTTGAAAATAAATAATGGAACATTTGGAAGAATAATTTAAAAGAACATTTGGTGGATTATTTAAATGCTAATTAACTTGCTTAGAGTTTGCAATTTGATATTGTTGTATGCTTTTATAACATACTAATATGCGGGACACAACAAATCTATAATGCCAAACTTTTCGCCATGCACAAAAGTTAGCTGAAAAAAACAGGGAGTATTACTTTTCATGGTTATTTTTAAGAATGGATTGCTTTAAATATCATGATTAATTCAATTTCAACACTTTGATTGTCCTTAATTTGTTTTATTTGGTATGAAATTTTTGCGTAAGAATCATGAAGGAAATGGCCATTTCTTCTAGAGCACACTTATGTTTTCTTTGTACCAAGTTTTTTACAGGTTACAGGATAATCAAGTGATCATAAGGAGATTACATTGTGATGACAATTGGTCTTCCAAAGACTAAATTCATGAAAAATTCTAAAGACAAATCCAACTCTACAACCACTCCTTTGCAACTCCCTTTTTGCAAAAGATTTTGAGTTCCACCAATTGTCAAACCATAAAGCATGACCTTTCCATATCCATTTTTCACAGCAAGAGTTCTTATTCATACACCATGCATTTCCTTCCATCCATTCCTTACAAGCTTATTGTCATTTCCCATGTCATTACCATTCCCCTTCATTTCTACAAATAAAACCCTGCTTCTATGGATATCATTGAGTCAAAGTCCTAGAGTCCAATTCACTTTGTAAAAACACCTAGAGGCTTGCATGCCTTAATGGAAAGTACTCTTGCCAATGAAAAATGGGAGTACATTAACATCCCTTGTTCATTGGATCTTGTAGGTGACTCGACCATGACAAATTTATTCGTACCTACAAAGATGTGTTAGGCATCCTGACTCCCATTGGAATCAATGGTGGGAGCTCTTGTCTTGGCTAGGGGCATTCATTAACGGCCACTAAGTCAATAAATTCTTGCTATGTTCGACATCGACACATTTAATCACATAGTAAGATTTGTGCCATCGAGCGTTGAAGACTTGAAGACCCATATTTTGTAGCAGATGAAGCCAATTTCCTTTCATTGTTTTTCAGTTTGTCATCACTTGAGGACAAGTCAATAAATAAGGCTGGGGGGGAAATGTAACTTCTATATTTTGTATACCTTCCAAGCCTTATACATTTTCAGCCGCATTTAGCAGCAGATTCTGAACATTCAGCAGAAGATCCAACAACAGATTCAACAGCAGATGCAGCAACAATAAAAGATTCACTTTTTCGATTTCATCCACCATTTTCACAACCAAGTAAAGAAGACTATGAACAACAGTTTTTGCAGCCACACGTGCACAACTCTCATCCATTTTTGGAAGGGTAAGTTAGGGTATGATATTTTCTAACTTTTAACCATTAAATTCCTTGAAAAGTTAGAATAATAATTTTTGGAAAAACTTCACTTCCTTTCCTCATTTCACATAACTGCCCAAACCATCCGTTTAAGGGGAAGGATACATTTACATACATACTTTGTCACATTCATATAACATCCATATTCATATATCACATTCTAAAACCCACTTACCTTCAAAATATATTCACTATTACATGAGCATACAAATGGTTTTGTCAAAAGTATTTAAAAGTTAATTGGATGCCAACACAATCATGGTTTTTACACAAGAACCAACCATGATGCATTCCAACAAAAATACTCTCCAATAAAAATCACATTATCAATATGCAAAGATCATACATTAAAATTGAATGCAACAAACAAAATATGGTTGAAACACAAGAACCAACCAAGTTGTAGTTCATAAAAAAAAATGCTTTGCAAAAGTTAAGTAAATGATATCATGCAGATTTTAAGCCAAAGCTCAATTACCAAAAAGTAATGTAATAGATTGCATGAGGACATGCAATACCTTCAGTTTGGGGGTATGTTGGGCTTCAAAACTGTCCTTATTCTCACTCCATTATTCACCAATACCTTCACATTTTACCTTCATGTCACCTCCATTCCACCTCCATATCATTACATTTACCTCATTATTGGGTTATAACTATGCTTTTCCAAAGTTTATTAATTCTTAACATTTTAAAGTGGATTTATGGTTAAACTTTAGAAAATAATATGCTTATACTTATACCTAACAATTAGAATGAGTTTGTTGACATGTGTAGGTACAAAGGAAGCTTCCAGGGCATCTTTATGTGGCCTTGAATGATCAAATTCGAATTTGATAAGATAAGCCTCATGGAAAAGATCATGATCTCATGGAGAAGATCAAGGACAAAAGGGGGTTATGTGTCTAGATGGTTGAGAAATGTATGGAACTAAAGAGAGATTAGTGGATCATCATTATGAGTTTTTTATCTCATCCCATTGTATAAATAGGAGTACCTCCTCCATTCCAAAGGGGAGGACTCTTGGAGCATGTATCCAACTTATGATGGAATAGAATAAAGCTTCATTTTACATAAATTTCCATTATATAGTTTTAGATATAAGTTGTCTTAGTGTAGTAAATGGAATAATTTGTCACTTTGTTCTTAAGAGAATTGAGCTCACTCTAAAAGGATGAAAGAAACATTTTATTTCATAATAGATCTTATTTCATTTAATTGCTTAGATGTTTGAGGATTTGTTTGTGATTGATGAATGAGTTTTAAATTAAAATATTATCAGCATATGAGGGGATAACCAAGGGTCTAAGTTAGGCTCTCTCTCCATTTGATTTGCATGATAATTGAAATTCATTCTTTTTCTTTTATGTTTCAAGTATTTCATTTCTTATGCTTATGAATGAATCTTAGTTTAGTTTGGATTAGTATATGAGGGGACAATCAAGGGACTAAGTTAGTCTTTCTCTCTATTTGAATCTGAACAACAATTAAAGTTCATTCTCTTGTCTTTATTTCAAGTTTCTGGTTTTATGTAATCAATGATTTCTCTATGATACTGTAGGGAAGGATAACCAGGACCTCCTTAATTAGGAGCTCTTCCCTTACATATTATATTGAATCGTAAATAATTTAGTTAGACATAGAGTTAGTTGCCTACTCCTGCATATATTTTGCTAGCATCATCACAAGATTACGAGTTTCCCTGGTTGATAATTTAATGAAAGCAATTTAAGCAATTAAATTGCCCAACACCTGCATCCAACAACTTTTGCAGTTCTTCTTTAACAATGTCCTTAAGTGTTGGATTCATTCCCCTCTGACACTGCCTGACTGGTTTACAATCCTCTTTGATGTAAATGTTATGGGTATACACTGAAGGGTGGAGTCCTTTCATCTCCTTATAGCTCCAAGAAAAAGCATCCAAAGGGCGGTTCAACAAGCTACACAGCTCCTTCTCTTGAGAGGGAGATAGGCATGAGTTGATCTTCAAGGTTCTTTTAGGGCCAAATTCCACATTCTTAACTCGGGAAGAGGTCGGATCAGCCACATAGAGATCCCCTAAAGCACTGGCTTGGGTGTCTCCTACCAACTCTTCTAATGGCAGCACACTGGGAGGTGGATTTTGGATTAAATTCTAAATAAGGTCATCCTCATTTTGAGGACCCCCCCTGGCGGCCTCCACGGTGCACACAGGTGTAGAGTAGACTTCATCCTCATCTTCTTCCTCCAACCAGAGAGGTAAGTCATGTTTGAGCAAAGGTTGGGCAAGAGGATATAGGACTAGCTTTCTGGACATTGGCCCATTATTAATGGTCATGCTCCCAGCTCGACAACTAATGTAAGCATCTGCAGTAGCTAACCAAGGCCTTCCCAAAATGAGGGGGTATCCAGTGAGTTTTTCCTTTGGCTGAAGCACCAAAAAGTCTGTAGGTTACTCCCAAGAATCAACAGAGAGCAGGACATCTTCCACAATCCCTTTAGTTGTCACGGTGGAGTGGTTTGCTAATTGCAGTACTGTCAAGGTCTCTCTCAGGGAACCCTGAATGTTAAGTTTGAGCATAGTGTTGTTGGTCATCACATTAATGGAAGCCCCTAGATCAATTAGGGTGTGGAGGATTATGGTGCCATTGATGTGGACATCCACTACAGGACTCCTAGGGTCCAAATATTTTGGACAGATTACTTGTCCCAACATTAGATTGGACAGTTGTCCTATGACATTGATAGTTGGGCATCTCTCTTGCGCCTACCTGGGTGCCTGAAACACTTCTCTTTGATCAATTTGTTGTAGATTGGTACATCTTTGATGGCTTGGAGAAGTGGTATTTTTACACACAGCTGTTTAAGTTCTCCTAGAAGTTCAGTCTCTTCCAGGTTTGGTTGCGTGTATCCAGTTAGTCTCTTAGGAAAGGGTGGAATGGCTTTGGGTTCACTTTCCTATTTTTTGGCTTCATCCTCCTTAGGAGGAGGTTGGTTATCTAGGAGGACCTTCCCAGATCGAGGGTTGATCTTTTGAATCTCCACAACATAGGTAGGGCATGTTGTCTCTCCAGTATATACCTATTGGGCCTATCTGTTATTGGGGTTCGGGTTCGGTTGAGTAGGCATCTGGGGTTATCTTAGAGGAGCAGGAGGTAATGGCTGTGGTTGAGCAGGTGGTGGAGACAAAATGGTGGGAGGAGAGTTGTACTGGGGCCTCCACCCTTATTGTGGTGCATTCCACTGAGGTTGTGGCTGAACATGAGAATGAAACGAATGAGGAGCAGGTTGAGTATGGTATTGAGGTGGACATGACCAAGGATGAGGTGCGGACCAGGAAGGATGAGTGGGGGGACCCCAAGAAGGTATGTGAGTGGATTGGTTGGGGTTGTAATATGTTTAGGATGTCCCTTGCATACCCTGCTGATAAGGTCTGGATCCATGTGGCTTCCTTTTGTTGAGGAAGTAGAGTGGTTCAATGGCTCCTTCAGCCCCTTGGTACATAGCTTTATGTCCAGGTAAGGTTGGGCACTGGTTTGTAGGGTGGTCTTCCTCACAAATGAAGCATACCTCTACTGAGTGCAATGGACAATCGTTCTTAGGATTCTTCCTTGTGCATCTAGGACAAAAGATGGCAAAAGCCCTCTTAGCTTCTTCTTTCTTTTGTTGGATTCAGAAAGTATCCAGTTGCATGGAAATGGTCTATCTCACCTCACTTTTAAGGTCTTCCATCTAATTTGTAAACTCATGTTTGGAGAAGGTGGCACTAGCTGAAAGTGGATTCCCCCTACCTCTTCTCCGGGCTGACCTAGAATGGTTTCTAAACACAGTATTTATGTCCTCATAAGGTAGTTGGTAGATGTCTCCTCCAACTAGAAAATGGAGGGTATCTAGAAGGTCTTTAGGGACTCCTCAGAGCAAAACCAGCTTCAGAGATTCAGGGTCAAGTGTGCACTTGGCCCTTTTATAACTGAGTTGGAACCTTTCTTCATAGTCTTCCAGAGACTCATCACTTGCCATGGTCATTCGAAAGATTTCTCCCTTCGTTTCCTTTGACCTACAGCAGTCCCAATATTTGTTGTTAAAGGATTGCCGCATTTGAGCCCAAGTTGCGATACTGTTTCCAAGTAACCCCATGAACTAGCATAGTGTTGTATCCTTGAGGGTAGAGGGAAAGAGTTTCAACTTTTGCTCGCCTTCTCCATAGTCATAAGTTCAACAAAGGACAACAAACTCAAACAAGAAGGTATCAGGGTCTTCAATGGTCAATCCATGGAAGTGAGGTAAGGCCGAGGGACTTATGTTTTTCATTTTTGTGTCCCCATTTGTCTCTCGGATGGGAAAGCACCTTCTATTCTTTCCTCATTCCCTATATCATTCATGTGTTTAACCATGGTCTCAAGAGGAACATTTTCTTGCTCTTATTCTATTATAGGGTCTTTGTATATCTATGGAGGTTCACCTATAGATTCTTCTAGATCACTCTCACATAGGAAGAGAGAAGGATGACTCAGTGATGTGGTGGGGGTGTTGGGTAAGAATTTTCCTGTATGGTCTCTGTTCCTACGAGGCATGAAATGAAATATTTTTGGTTGAATTTTGCTTTTTCTGCTTGTACCTGCAAAACTGAAATGGATTGAAATGCAACTAACTAAAATCTATCTTGCTGGAATGAAAATGCAGAATTGAAATTAAAGCAGGAAAGGACTAATCTATGCTACTGAAATGAAATTGTAGAAAGGAAATGCTAAGCTACACTTGCAAAATTGAAGTTGTTGAATTGAAATGCTAATTTACGCTTGCGGAATTGAAATTGCAGAATGGAAATGCTAATCTATGCTTGCAGAATTGAAATTCTTCTTTAGGAAAGTAGGAAATGTCTAATATACTTTTACAGAAATGAAATTACAGAATGGAAATGAAACAACTACTCTACGCTTGCTGAAATAAACTACTGAGCAGAAGGTTGTAGTAGAAAATAGAAGAAAAGCAGCAATCACAAATACTTTGATGCTTCCCTGGAAACGACGCTAAAAATATGGTGGGCTCCAGTATTACAGCAATAATGCTGCAACTCCTGGGACTCCCTTCTTTACTTTTATCAACCCTGTAGTTCGTAACAAACTTGGAAGTGACGGTGCTATATGCACAAGTACTAGCTCTTGCCGCAAGCTATCACTTGATCAGCTGGCACAAGTCCGCTAGGAGCTTAAGCCAACTTCTATGAGATCTCAGAAGAAGCTTTTAACTGTGATGGATGAAATCTAACTCTAAAGAGGCTAATCTATTTGCAGAAACAAACTGAAAGCTAAAAGGAAATGAAAACCCTAGCAAACCCTAGTTTTACCGACTAACCCTACTGGTACAAGAAAAGAGATGAAAGCTGCTACAATGGATGCCATTGACTCTTGGAAAGGTAAAATGCATGTGTCTAAGCTACTTCTGAAGTAAAATATGGAAAAAACATATTTTTGTATTTTTGAGTAATTTTGCAGAATTATTATGCATGTGCTTTAACTGTTTTTGTTTGTGCAGAGGTTGATTGGTGAAAGGAAATGGAGCGAGCACTTGCAGGAGGTTGGGAAGGCAAGAAGAGGGCATAAGGGGTCCTTAGCACCCTTCCAGAGATATTCACAGTGATCATATCTTGAGAAACTGCTCACATGATCTTCTAGAGGAAGTCTACAGGGGTTCTACAGGATGTTCTATAGGATGTTCTACAGGAAGAGCCGAGAGACGATTTCTGAGGGTTGATGGAGGAAACCAGTGGGAAAGTAGAAATGGAGGTTGGATGAGGTTTTGAAGAGGTCTAGGACCTAGTAAATGAGGCTAGGGAGCGATGAAGACAGTTGGATTTGTTCAAGGATGGAGGGACCAATGTTGCACAAAAGTGAAGAAATTAGGTCAAACTGGCAAAGTGTGGTGAATGAAGGGGAGGAATCTGGAATCTAGGGTTGGATCAGGTGGTGTGAGGAAGGAAGGATAGGTAGGGATGGATTACAGGTGATCTGCACACTATTTCTCCAAACTAATCAAAGAAAGACTAAAAACATCAGAGATTGATCTACTTTGACGTATTCTAACCTAAAAAACAGAAATCACGGTGGACAAAAGTTTATTGGCAAAAAATCATGTAAGACAACTATTAAAACTGAGCAAGAACAGATCTAATCATGTCATCACAACTGGTATCAACTTCCCTAACTAAAAATCTAACACTTGCGATTGCATGGAAAGGAAAAATAGTGTTTTTGTGGCAGCAAGTATGCCTTGGTCTTAGCTCATGGTCCCAAGGAGGAAGAGATGAGATCAAGGATTTCTTGGTGGACTTTTTCAGGTCTTTTCCTTTACCAAACTATCAAAATAACTTGAAGCATGAAAAGCTATTTCAATCATCAAAAGAAACCTAAATAACAAAGCAATATGTTAATCTAAGTAGCAGAAATTATTCTAGGAATGCAGCAAAAACATATAAAAGTACACAAAAGGAGGTACTGGCACTTGGGTTTGGCCCAAACCCAAGAGATATAACCTCCTAAAAGAAGCTCAGAGCTAATGCAAAGTGACACTGATCTCCATTACTCAAAAAATAACCATGTCACAAAGAGGTTTACAGCAAAAGCTCAAAAATGAGCTGAAAGGCAGAGCAGCACTAAGGTGTGAAAATACAACTGTTCAAGAGCTAAAATATGAAGGCTGGAAGCCTTCCTACTTATCACCACGAGGACCTCCAACAGCCCTCCTTAACTCAATGGGCTTGGCTACTCAAAACTGCAAGTAATCAACCACTTCACAAAAGTTGCTCGGCTACCCTTGGGGATCATCTTCGATGGGCTGCTGAACTCTGAGCTGATGGTGGAGAACTGGAGGAAGGGGCCACATAGTGCATGAGACACCCTTCCTACAAATCCTCAGCCTTGTTCCCTCATATTTGGCTATCAACTGGCTCATAAATGCTTGACCTTGGTCCAAAAGATGTCCAAAAATCTGCAATAAGCACGTATTAGACTTCATGGTCAAGTGACTATTCTCATTCATTCAATTAACATAAATGTACTCAAAAGCATGAATAAAATATGAAGAATGGTGTATTAATGGAGAACAATAGGAAAAATGAGTCCAATAAGTTACCCATTTTTGGGGCTCATCACATAGCAGAAGACTACTCCATATACAGCTCAAGAAAATGGAGTTGGAGAAAGAATGAATAAGGTGTTGATGGAAAGGGAAATAAGCATGCTCAGTGGTGCCAGGTTAGGATAGGAATTTTGGGCAGAAGGGGTGGATACTGCATGTTACCTGGTCAACAGATCACCTTCATCAGCGTTGGAGGATAAAACTCCACAAGAGGTATGGATTGGTAAGAAACCCTCTCTTTCACATCTAAGGGTATTTGGATGTGATGCATATGTACATCTTCGAAAGGAGAAACAAACCAAGTTGGATAGTAAATCTGAAATGGCATATTTGCACAAAAATGAGAATTGGGATTTGGTGTAGTTGCTGGCTGGAAGGAAACCCATTGGCAGCAAATGGGTGTTCAAGAAGAAGACAAATGAAAAAGCAAAGGTGGAGAAATACAAAGCTCAGTTGGTAGCAAAAGGTTATTCCGAGGTACTGGGAATTGATTTTGGTGATATTTTTTCTCCTATTGCCAAGGTAACTTATATTATATTACTTTTATTTGCTACTACTTCTTTTGATTTTGAGGTAGAACAGATGGATGTGAAGACAAATTTTCTTCACGGGGATCTGGAAGAGGAAATCTACATGAAGTAACATGAAGACTTTGTGGTGAAGAGTAAGAAAGAACTAGTATGCAAGTTAAAGAAGTCTCTGTATGGGTTAAAACAATCACCAAGGATGTGGTATCAGAAATTTGATACATTTTTATGGGGACTTAGCTTCACCAGAAGCAAAGAAGATCATTGTGTGTATTTTAAAATAATTGGTGACTGTGTTATTTATCTGGTCTTGTATGTGGATGATATGTTTCTGGTTGGAAATCAAAAAGAAATTATCTAGGATTTGAAGACCCAATTGTCCTCCAAATTCAACATGAAAGATCTTGGTGCTGCAAACTATATTTTTTGCATGGAAATTAAAAGAGATCGGGTAAAGAGGAATCTCTAGTTAGACCAGAGGAAGTATGTCAACACAATATTGTAGAGGTTTAATATGCAGGATAGTAAACCGGTGAAGGTTCGTATTCTTGTAGGTGTGAGGTTATCTGCTAAATAGTGTCCCAAGACACAAGAAGAGGAAGAGGACATGTCCCGTGTTCCATATGCAAGTGCAGTCAGTAGCCTGATGTATGCAATGGTTTGTACTAGACCAGACATTACACATGCAGTGGGAGTATTGAGCAGGTTTATGTCAAAACCAAGGAAGGAGCACTGGATAGTAGTGAAGCAGGTTTTCAGGTATCTATGTGGCACTAGTGATTATGGTTTGTGCTACTAAGGAAGACCAGGATTGGACAGAGTGTTGGATATTCATGGCTTTGTTGATGCAAAATGGGCTAGAGATCTGGATTAAAGAAGATCTACAAGTGCGTATGTGTTTAACCTATTTAGAGGTGTAGTTAGTTGGATGAGTTATAAACAATCTGTAGTGGCACTATCAACTATAGAGGCAGAATACATGGCAACCACTCATGCAAGCAAGGAAGCAGTTTGGTTGCAGATATTGTGTTCAAGTCTAGGGTTAGTACAAGGAGCTATAAGGATAGACTGTGATAGCCAAAGTGCAATCTTCTTGGCAAAAAACCCTGCATATCACTCAAAGACAAAGCACATTAATGTTTAGTATCACTTTGTGAGGGATATGATAGAAGACAAAAAGGTGTTGCTGGTAAAGGTGGAAACTTTGAAGAATACTACAGATGCATTGAAAAAATCTGTGAGCTCTGAGAAGTTCTCTTGGTGTAGAGAGACAATGGGTGTTTTAGGGCTGGAAAAATTACTAAGCTCTCTTATGGCCCCCCGTGGAAAGAAAAAAACAAGTGGGAGAATGTTGGGTTGTGTTATATTCTTTCCATGACTAGCCCACGTAGTTAACTGGGGGGTTAGACAGGGGGCGGAGCCCCCCCTTTGTTGCACCGATTGTGTAGCGGGGGGGGGGGGGGGGGGGTCACAGGGGATTTGAGGTATACCCGTAACCCCACTTTATGGGGTTTGAGGCAGTGCCCCAGAAAATTTTGGTTTTGGATCCTATGTTAGGTTGGGTGGACCCACCTATGGTTTTGTGCATGATTTTCGCACATGTTTTTGTACGCAATGGTTTTCGGTCCATGGTTTTGGACGCGATGATTTGCGGTCCATGGTATTGGATGTTTCGACATGTATAAAGATGTATTGTAACATTGAAAGGAATATAATGAAAAATGAAGCTGGTAGTCCCGGTTTTGGGATCCAGGGGAAAATCTCTGTGTATATGTGTTTTATGTGTTATGCTCTCGCATTGTTTATTTTATGTGTTTTAGAATTCGTATGCAGGTAATTTTTGTACGGGGTTGAAATCTACATTATATAATGCCTAAATTTGTTTATGGAATAAGTGACAGCTAAGAATTCTTTTTCTGTTACTGTATAGTTAAGTTTAGCAGCAACAAGTTTTTTGCTAATATAATATATAGCATAAGGTTTTCTATCCTCCTCCTGGCCGAGGATAGTGCCTATTGTTGCATCTGATGCTTCCATGGATATGTGGAAAGGTAGTTCCCAGTTTGGTCCACGTAATACTGGTGTCGTCAAAACTACTTTCTTTAAATCTGCAAAAGCTATATCACATTTGTGAGACCATTTAAAATCAACATTTCTAGTTAAAGGATATAAAGGCACAACAATTTGTGATTTTTTTTGATAAAAATGTGATAAGAGCCTATGTATCCCATGAAGCTATGTACCTCCGTCTAAGTACATGGTGTAGGTAATAAAAGAATTACCTATATTTTTTATGGATCTACCTGTATCCCTGCTGCAGAAATATAATGTCCCAAGATTGCGCCTTCGATCATCATCATGTGACACCTAAAATTTGTTAAACACAGCCCAGTAGCAATGCATTGTTCTAAAACAAATTCTAATGTTCTTAGCACTTGATCAAAGTCATCCCCATATGGGGTAAATTCATCCATGTAAACTTCAAGTCCTTCATTTATCAGATCAGAAAAAATGTTGAGTATAGCTCTTTGAAATGTAGCTGGGGCATTGCATAAGCAAAATGGTAACACTCTATAAGAAAACCTACCCCAGGGAGAGGTGATGGTTGTTTTGTCTTGGTCTTTAGGGGTGATTTGAATATGGTTGTGTTGGAGGGAAATGTTCCCCTAGGGTTTTTTGGGTTGAAACCCTAGCAGACTGAAAGTTATCTATTCAAAGAAACACACATTCACACAGCCATTATGCTATTATAAGCAAATTCTATTGTAAAGGGGACGTACCTTAGGTCCTATGTTTGAGAAGGCCCTTAGGGTCCAAACCCTTCTTGGAGTTCCCTTCTTCTCTTTTGTCCTGCAAAACAACCAATTCCAAAGAACACAGCAGTATATGGACAAAACCTTATAAAGAAACCATCTTCATGTTATAAATAAAGGTAGTTAGTTATGAAATCCAAACAACCATTTACATATGAATTCTAAACATGAATATCATAAACATAAAGAAGATTCATATCAGGAACCAAGACATGTGTTTCTTTTATTATAGACAAATAAAGTACATAAAAAGGAATAATTTCACCTAAGTCACCTTCAGCAAGCTCCAAGCAAAGCTTCCTGCTGGATCTGTTCCAGCCTCAAGCCTTTAACAAACTCCTTCCATGCCTTACTCCATGATGTCATAAATGGTGGATGAGCATCAACACACAAGGAAACAAGGGTTTCCTGTACAAATGGGGGAAGTGTAGAAGGAACAAGGGACTTCAAACCTGGTCAGGGGAAAAAAATCTCAGCATAATAACCTTTCTCTCTCTTCTCTCCCCCGTTAGGCCTTCCCATTGAGGTCTTTTTATACCTCTCCGAAAGTAGTTTTTTAGTTGGGAGTTGGTTGGGAACAGTTGGGCCACGGGCACTAACAGGTGATCAACAGGTAAAACTCGTGATCTCCGCCCGAAAATAAGGAGTTTTATATTTTTTTAAGTGTTTTAATACATATACGCGGGTTGGGTATACACAGACCCGCGTATACCTCGTTTAACTCAGGGCAATGTCGTGTATAAGGGATAAAACATTGTTTTTTAAATTTTAGGACTAGGTCTGGAAGGAGGGGCTGCCCTAGGCCGTGAGTGCAGCATCACAAACCATAAGAGTGAGATTTGGAGCTATAACAGCTGCCCCGTAATATATGAGGTCAGAAGGGGTACATGATGGCCAAAATGTATTATGCAAGTACATGGAAAGGAAATCTGTAAAAAACTGAGGAGGACTTCACCAGAATTCAGCTTGCCAAGCCACCAAAGGAGATCAGAAAGAAACACTGTCTGAGGTGGGCATACCCATGCTCAGAAAAAGTAAAGCATGTCCGCATATCAAGTAAAAGTGGATCCACTAAGTATACAAGTATAAATGACTGGAAAATACATAATGGATCATCTGATCATGATCGAACAAGTACATGTCTAAATACCACATATAAGACTGTCAATGATGCTGAAAGATGCAACGAATCACTGATATCAAAGACTGATCCCAAAAGTTACCAACTGAACATGATGGAATAGGATGGTACTACACTGCAAACTCAGGTGCTAGCATATAGAATGTCACCATGACTGACTGCAACATATAAGGTGGAGTGGTATCAACTAGCAGCAACAGGAGCAACTATCAAGTGAACCATGAATGCTGATACAACCTGAGGTCTTCACTGACCACCGTGGTACATTTCTACACCATGGGAATAAATGATCTGAAGTCGACCATGTGAGAAATCGTTTGATTACCGGTCATTGATGTATACCGTTAACAAATGCGAGACTACTCACTGATAATGATAATGAGCATCAAGGTACCCAGTACAATCTAACAAGTGTGAATAGATGCGCTGGAGTTGAACACCTGTAAGAATCTATCGATCAGGAGACAATGATGGTTTCCCACTGTCGATAGCGAAGGATCTGCCACTAAGGATCTTTGCCCCAGAGCAATGAGTCAGAGTCGATAGGGAAAGATCCACTAGAAGGAAGGCATTAAGGCATCCTTCATCGATCTAGCATGAGTGTAACCCGTAGGCCAATAATGTGGAAGGAATCGGACGAAAGAGATGTAGTAACCCAACCGAAGTACATTTCCGGCGTACACTAGGTGTGGCTAGCGCACGACAGAAACCCTCTGAACCAACCAATAATGAAAGCTGACACAGAAGTGAGGTATCCACCAATAGGGTCAAATGGAAACCAAGGTACTGCATGAATCCCAATGTGTGATAATGTAAGCTGATGTCGAACACAAGGGAAAACACTCAGTCAAAGACCCATGATACTGATTGATGCTGAGCACAAGGTGACCTATCAATAATGAAAATAGGGTCAGGGTGCAGCTCTAGGCCTGTCCTCAGAGCAAGATGTCATTGTCGATAAGGACAAGACCCGCCAGCAAGAAGTCAATGGGGACCTTCTCAAACCGGCACGAGTAAAGGACCAATATAGCTAATGTGATGATAGACATGATACTGACAAACAGGGATGGCCGACTGAAAAATGAGTCAAGAGACACCACAGAAAGGCCAACTCAGGCTAACTTCCCTTGAACAAAAGCATGACTCAATGTGACTATGTGGCAGCATATGATGACTCTGTAAAAGTTCGTCATGCAGGAGGCACGAACGAGCCCTCCATATGATTGGAAGAGATAACAAATCGGGGGAGAACTGACTCAATAACAAGGTTAAGGCGTACCTAAGTCAAACTAAATCCCGCCCAAATGGAGGAGACTTTGTTTTGAGTGCTTTGTTCAAGGGCGGCACGACTGACTCTAGCTGCCAATAATAAAATGGAAATACTGTCCTGTTCCCACTCTTTTTGGAATATTTAATTTTTTTGTCTTTTTATGTTAAGCTTGAAAAAGAATAAAATAATGCTACGGTATAGTGGAAAGAACGAGTGTCAGTGAAACAGATGATCTAGTTCCTGGGAATGGAATGTTCCTATGCTCAATGCAGGGAGGCGAAAACTAGTCAGTGACACTCAAAGGTGTGTTCCTTCCACGGGTCAAGGTGTGTCAAGCTGAAAAAGTCAAAGGTATGCAAGGTTGATTTTGCAGTTTTCATGGTCAAAAGGTTGGCTTAAGCACGAGTCCAGGTGAATCCGGCTCCAGGCCAAAAGGTGCAAGTGGTCAACATGCAATGCAGTCGTACAACTCAACACAAAGGAGCCTCTAGGGTATAAGGCCAGAACGAAGCGAAGAAGAAAAGAGGAATGAGTCTTCAACGCATAAGTCATGGCGGGACTACAGAGGACTCCTGAGCCTACTCAAATTAGAGCAACATGGGCAACAAATGTCAGTGAGGTACTAACTACAATTCCCATGTAAAGGATGGCTCTACCATCGTGTCATGATTTAAAGAATCAGCGAGTGAAGATGGCTTACGAACCATAACACGATGGGGTTGACCCTATGGCAGATGTATTAGCAAATGGAGGCTAGTATGCATAATGCAACGGAAAAATGGTGTCCCTAACCTATATGCCAGTGAGAAAACGATACCTGCCATGATGGGTCAGCAGTCATGGAACTGTCTCGAAACTGTTGAAAAATTTCAAAAATGTCCTGAAAAACAAACCAATCTTGACATTCCAAGCTCCCAAGTTAAAAGTCACATGAGGCCAAACAAAATAAAATTTTGAAAAAATTTTACATTTTCAAAACTTATAAAAGAGATTTTGGACTCACCAATTTTTCCATTTGAGTTTGAGAGCAAAGGATTTGGAGCAAAAGGAGCAAACTTCCCATAGCCAGATTCAACCGTTCAAATTCGTCAAAAACCTCCAGGTAACTCTTATACCTAGCTTGCAATTAATTGTGACTGGTTTTAAGATTTTTGATTAATGTTTCACCGTTGAATTTTTGCCCAAAATTTCTTCGTGGCGTATACGCGGGTTGGTAATATGAGACCCGCGTACACGCGGGCCCTATATGCGACTGTGTGCACAGGGACCCGCGTATACGCCGCGAACAATTTTTAAACAAAAACTAACAGTTACAAATCATTTTTTTTCTCAGAATGCCTGTCACGTGGCGTGAAAGAGAGCATGTAGCAGTGGATAATGAAATTATGAACAGTCCAGAAGCTTTAGATGCCCTACAGGGATGTGGTTTTCTTAAATTCTTCAAATTTCCGAATATGAAAGCAAACACATGTCTGCTTGAGATGCTCATTGATTATTGGGACGTCGAGGATGAAGGCTTTATGATCGATCAGATGCCACTCAGGGTAGAAGTGGAAGATATCTATTTCATCAGGGGCCTTTCTCGAAGGGGAGAGGTAGTACATTCCCGGGGCAGGACACGGAGCAGTCTCACGATAGAGGACTATGTACAGATATATTGCCCGGGACATCCCAAGAAGGTTGGGAGCTAGGTTTCACCATATCTCGAGTGAACGGATCGTCCTCTCTGCATCAGGCATCATGGCTGACCATGAGCGTGGCAGTTGACTATCTCACTACTGTGTTCGACTAGTGTACTCCTCTTCTGGCCAACATGAAGGGCCAACACACCTCTATTAGGAGGGGACAGACCAAAAACTTTGGATATGGGACTATCCTGTGTACTTTCTTTTTCGAGAAGGTTCCCGCACTCCGCCCCAGGGTAGCAGTTTCCATCAGCACCCCACGCGATCCACGCATGGGCCGGTGGACTGATCTGATGAAACGTCTGGGGGGTGGGGAGGTCCCAAGGACTGCCTTCGACAATGACTTCTTCACCTGGTGGGATCAACAGATCATCGCCGTGGATGACTAACCCTATGCTGGGCTGGATTTTTGAGGAGATCCTGATCTAGCGTTACCACCGAACGCAGCATGGGGTGAGATTGGTAAGAATTTTTTGATTTTATGATTTTTTTTGGATTTTTCAAATATAATGATGAATTTTGAAAAATATTTTTGATGAGATTCAAATCACTAATATGATGATCATGTTCCAAACATTGGGCTGGTATGACCAGATGGGTTCCCGCAGAATGGACGGCGCGGACGAGGAGACGAAGAGGTGGCTGCTGATATAGAACAGACTCTACACAATGTCCAGCAACACTTGGCGAGACTGAGCTGCCGAGTACTGATGGCTGCCATAAAGGACCTTCCTGAGGATATGCAGCGTCATGTGGTTGGCATGCCACGTGACTGGGTTCGCACTTTTCGGCGTGTGGCCAATGCGATAGTTACCTACTTGGCCGCTCATCCTGAGCCGGGGCATTAGATATGTCAGACATGATTACGGGCATTTGAGTCCCAATTTTGTATATTTTTGGACACACATATGTACACTCGAGACGCTTTATATATATATATATATATATATACAGTTTGACTTTTTGATGCTTGATTTTATTGTGATGAATGATTGATGTGCCAGTCTAATGCCTGATTAGTGATAGAATCAGCTAACCAATTATGAGATCTTGGAATGTGAAAATAATTAATATAAGTAAATTATCTTTGCAACAACCTCACCCTTAAATACTGGCGATATAAACATGGATCCCTTACTTGATAAATGTTGTTTAATTGTGACACTATCAATTGAGAATCAAGATAAACTACCAACGGGTCGATCCCATGAGAGATTGCCTCGGATAATAAATTAACAACGGCAGTATACTCAGCCATATTGTTTGAAGCAAGACCAATGCATACGCCTCTTGATACCATCAATTGACCAGTTGGATAATAGAGTACCCAAGCTGCGAAAGCGAGATTCCGAGTGTGCCGACTAGCACCATCGGAGAACCCAAAATAGACCAAGTCATCCATCAGCACCTACCACAACAGACCAAAAAGTGCTGATATCAAAAACTCTCGATGATATATGTACAAATATACATAATGTACAAAGAAGCCATTGCCTAACTCCTACTTAAGCAAAGTACTTCTTCAGGTAGAGCCCGTTTCAGGGCTCCGCCAGCTTGCTCCTATGGATGCTTATAGGTACTATGATCGAACCAATCAATATACTTCCTTCAGCGAATAACTGTGTTGGAGCCAAAGGAGCCGTACAAACATCCCTAGTCAGACTGGAGGACCAAGATTCGACTTCATGCACAGGGGAATGAAAGTGTAACCAATGATATAAATCTTCCAAAGGTTGATCTACAGCCGTCATTGCTTCGAATATCGCTTCATCCGATGGAAAAAGAATATCTGAGCAATCCGATGTAGAGGTGGAATCAAGGGTCCGAATATGAGCCACATTACCATCTATCTCTTTCCAAGAGGAAGGAGTAGAATGGTTATCTGCAGAGTTATCGATAGATTCACATCTAGGTTCTACTACAGACATAAGAGATTCTATTCCACCCACCTCATCGTCATTTGATGTGGTCACAGATGAAGGTAAGGTTCCAGGATCCGAAGAATAAGGTGTTTGAACAAAATCTCTCCGTAAAGGGTCCCTGGCGGATGAAATTGTATCTATTCTAGCCGTAGGAGGGGGAATGTCAAACGTACCCGTCAATGAAGAGTACATCCCGACTCCTAGATTCTCAGTAGGTGGACGGGGGTTATCCACTAAGGGAATAGTAGAGTCAGAAGTCGCTCGAGGATCAACTGGAGAATAGTCCAATTGATCAACCTTAACGATTTTCCCTTCATAAGGAAAGCAAACGACACGAAACGGAGTCGAAACAACGGCTTCCATTTCGTATACCCAGTTCCTTCCTAAGAGGAGATTATAGTCTAGGTTAGCATTGATGACCTCTACCTCAATATTAATGACCTTCCCTCCAACACATATAGGAAAGGCCGGGATAATCTCGTATGGCCTATGAGAATGACCATCAAACGATGTCAAGAGGGTAGGTGAAGGAACAACTGACGATGATCTAATGGCCTTCTAGCATGACATAGACATGACACACGTGGAAGCTCCCTCATCTATAACCATCCAAAAAATATTTGTTTTCTGGTAGGTAGACTTTATCCGGAAAGCCATGTGATGAGGAAGTCTCTTTTTGACATTATTCATATCAAAAGTGAGAGCTAAGGAATTACTTGGATCCACTGCCCCCATTGCCGATAGCAAGGCACTTCTTTGAGCAGGACATGACTGGAGAACCTCTAAAGCGGACATAGGACATGGACTCTGAGCCAGATCCTCAACAATAGAGTAATTCTGGGCTGCCCTATTATTAGGGTTGATAGTCGTGCATTTAGCGGAACCTTTCGGTACCTGAGGTATAGTCTCAACAGAAGGTCACTCGATATCAAGTGGGTTGTTAGTTTCGGGAATTGATTTATCCTTGGAAGTTTCACCTTCACCATAATTGCGTGACCGTGTGGCCACATTAGCGTGAGAACCTATCATGAAAACATTTCATGACTTGTCCCCTTCCTGGTTGCCCCTTGTAGAGGTACCAGGGTTTGAACTCACGCCAGCAAGAAGTTGTTGCCCTTGGGGAAAAGGGTTGGTTAACACAGCCTGAGAACTAGAAGTCCCTTGCTGTCCTAACAAGCGATGAGCGTCTTAAATCTTAGGGTAGAGATGAGTTAAATGGTCTCCACTGCATAAATTGCATGGAAACTTGACTTTCTTTCTAGACTCATTTCTACCACCACCAGCGTTGTTGCCGAATTTATTTGCATCAGGCTTCCCATCCTGGTTCTTTTTCTTACCTCGTCCTTTCTTTCTCCCATTGGAATTTTGATTTCCTTTGGGGTTATCAGATTGGACGACATTATTGAAGAAGTTTGGGAAGCCGAGGGATTAGACGATGTGACTTGGTTGTTAGAAGCAGTTTCTAAGGACAACTGCTGCAATTGGTTCAACAAGTTCACGGTAGTTGTGTCTACCGACCCAAGTATTTTTGTAGGATCCCAGACTGAGAGTAGATCAATTCTAATTGCTGGGCCCTAAAAATGGCTTGCTCCTCAGAATAGACTCCAGACATGGAGACATCCTTAGATATCTCGGGTTGTAAAGATTTCAAAAACCATTCGAGATGGTACTCCGGAGGGATTTCGGCTTTAATGAGCCTCTTTCTCCGTCTCCATTCCTGAATATGGTCAGAAATGTAAGTTGCCTTATCCTGACGAAAAGTGGCCAGAAGTTCAGTTCCGGCATCATAACGGATAGGTAACTAGAAATGATTTAAGAAAATATTGGCTAAGTTAGCGAAAGATGTAAAGCTGCCCCTTGGCAACTCTATATACCATTTTTCCACATTACCAGTCAAGGTGCGCTAAAAAATCCTCAACCTAATCTAGACATCGATTAGGGAGTTAGATGAGCACCACAAATGGAATGTGGTTACATGGTCGCCTGGGTCTTCACCGCTCTTCCCTTCGAATTTTGGAATGTCCGAAGGGAGTTTGGTTGGGACCGGAGGCCAGGCCGGATTGTACTTGATTGGATCGTTTGTTAACTTAGTGAGATCTAGCAAGTTCAACGTTGCCAGAAACAGAAGCCTAGGAGGACCTTGGGGATTCCACCCAGATTGTGCGAAACTCCCAAAGTTCTAAAAAGATTGTCCTAGGTTTTTGAAGGCACCAGGCTACCCGAAGTAACCAGTAGAACCGGCTGAACCAAAAGGCAAGCCTTGTGATCCAGCAAAATTCAGAGTTTGACCAACTTCGGTCGCAACACCTCCATAGCCAGCAAAGTTTCCTCCTAAAGGATTATAAGGAATTGATAACCCCTGATATTGATTCCAAGCCGAAGCTAAGGGAGGAATACTTTGAAACGAACTAACTGTGGAGTATGGCCTATTCCCTTGTTGGCCGAAAGACGGATTCCCTATTCCCGTGCCACTAACCCCAGGGTTAGTCCAACCTTGGAAAGGATTGCTGCTTTGTCCTATAGAAGAAAAAGGCATGGATCCTATTGTCGGGTTGGAATGTGGTATATGACCACTTCCGAAAGGAAAACCCTGGAATGAAGCTGATCTGCCCATCATGGACGTAGCGGCACTAAACAGAACCGATGGAATACCCTGTGAGTGGGTGCCAAATGGGAAGAATCCAGTACCAAAAGCATTGGTTTGGGCATTTCCACTCGTGGACGGAATGGAGGTAGACCCAACTAAAGATGTGCTAGCAAAAGATCCAAACAAGGAAGCAAAGGAGATGGAAATCATTCCTCCCCCTTGCACCGATGTTGGAGTTTGCATAGTCGTAGCACTTGTAGAAGCCATGCTTCCAATAGTGGTCATCGATGGTAAGCGCGTAGCGTAACCTGGACTTGACGGTCTATGCATCGGAGTCCCAACGTATTGTAATACGTCTGGATGACTAGATGGTAGTGGAGAATTCAGAGCCGCTAACGACTCTGAGAGTTCTTCTACCTCTATATTATTCTCCGCTTGAAAGAGAACTCGAGAAAGAACTGGAGTGTCCCTCTCTTGTTCTGTGGAAGCGCCAGGCCTTGCTTGGTCACTAATGTCCCCGAGAGGAGGATCAATCCCCAATGCGTCAACTGCCGTGGGACAAAACCCACTAGTAGTATTACCTCTGCGCCTTCTAGGAGAAGGCTCTAAACTTGGTGGTGAAAGACCACGAAGTCTTCGAGACCGTCTGGGAGATCGGTCAGCCACTTTGAATTTTTTGTTATGATCTAAATAAAGACTCAAAAAATTGAAAGCTAGGCCAACTAAGAGCACAGAGCACACACTATAAAGTCCCTAAAGATAACAGCCAGTCAAACAACTTCCAAGTATTTCTGCTCCGGGTGATTAGGACCGGACACCAAAATACAAGAAAGTGAATTAAGGGGCCTTCCAAAGATAGTCTGGGATGATGAGGGGCCAATCCTATCAGCGAAGGTATCAAAGGAAGTTACGCTGACCTCCTAACAACAGCCTGCGCCAGTGCAAGCCCCCAAGCTTTGCAAGGGTGCCCTCCAGTAGTACTGTCGAGAGTGATGTAACGTCGACCTCAGGTGCCATGGGATTCCCCTCCGCAGCCACCTGTGTAGATCCCTAGGAGTAGCAACTATGGATACCAACTCGTCGCAGAAGCCAGGTGGAACAGTCGTGAGGTAAGTTTGGACAAGTAGGAGAGGGGGTATCTCTCTTCCCTGTCTTCACAGACCCTCGTGCTTAACTCCCAGATCTGGAGCTTTCCTGGTCTTCCTAACGCTATTGGATTTTCACTCACTATTCAAACTCCTATGTTTGATGTTTATATGGCCTTGGAGAGTTGACTCTCCACTCGCCTAATCCAAGGCCCTAAAATCCTAAACTTGTTAGTGTAACTAACTTAAACAAAAAGTTTTAGTGAATTTTAGTTAGTGCTTGATTTTAAAATAGGTTGTTCTTTAAGTCACAGGATAACGGAAGTGAAACTAGTGGTGTTTTTTAACGCAAAAGAAATTAATAAAAACCTAACTACATGCACATGCACTTGTTTTCATTTTTTGATGAAGAGCAATTTCTATAGGGTTCAGAGGAACTTCTAATAAAACAATTTTTTCTTTTCTTTTCGTTAATTCATGCTTCACACTCACAAAAGTTAACAAAAGCTATGTATGCCTAAAAAGGTATACAAATCTATCCTAATGCAACAAATATATGCCGATGCAAGATTCAAACTACTCTAAAAACAAAAAATGAAAGTTTCTTGCTTATCAACCTTTATCTTGCCACTTAAAATGTCTAGATGGAATATGAGATGCTACCATTCATTTCGTCTAAACACTAAAAACAAGTTCTAAGACAAACATAAAGCACTTTCATTCACTGAAAGGAAACCAAATTAAAACCAAGTTCAAGAAAGCAAAACTAAGTTTTTCAAAAAGATTTTCTTCAAACGCAACAACAAAAAAGTCTTTTCAAAAATGCTCTCAACAACACTGAAACTTGTGATTGAAGAATAGGCAACAAACACTTTTGAAAATTGACACCACACAATTGATGAAAACTCAACAAAAAGAGATGTGTTTAAGGATGCTCTTAACAATCAGAATCAGCAATGAAAACTTTGGCAACAATAACCAAAAAGATCAAAAAGACAAATTTCAAGAAAGTGTCAATCAACAAATTTCATGAAACAAAGAAGTGGATGGTCACAAAAGCGGTTTTTTCAAGCAAACAAAAAGTCACTAAAAGCAAGATTTGACACGAAGATTGAGATCAATATCCCTACCCTGATGAATAAGAGCAGCCAAGATTCCAAACAAGAAATCTTGCGTGCTTGAACAAGAAAAGATGACGCTCGCAACAACAAAAACAAGACCAAAACTCCTTATAATCAGAGAGAATTTGGAACAAGATGCTCACTGTAAAAACAAAAACTGATACTGGAAAGTGACTGTTTAAGACTGAATCAAACTATCTGACAAACCTTTAGAAACAATTAGAATTTAAAAATCTTGAAAATTGCAATATATACGCGACTGTACTGGTGTACATAATGCGTGTATACGCTACTGAAACTAAGGAAACCTGCGTATACGTGTGTTCACCTAAAGAAACATGCGTACATATGCCTCTGTAACTAAGAAAAACAACGTATATAAAAGGTTTCAAGAAAAATAAAAAGACAGACTGAAGAAACTGGCAAAACTTCAAATTCAAGAACAGACCATATAGTGATAGCAAGCAGACAATGTAGTTGAGCCCTGATTGGCTTGAAAACACCCAAACTAGGAACAACAAGTATGTTGTCCTCAGTGGAGTCGCCAATTCTGTTGGAGGGAAATGTTCCCTTAGGGATTTTCGGGTTGAAACCCTAGCAGACTGAAAGTTATCTATTCAAAGAAACACACATTCACACAACCATTATGCTATTATAAGCAAATTCTATTGTAAAGGGGATGTACCTTAGGTCCTATGTTTGAGAAGGCCCTTAGGGTCCAAACCCTTCTTGGAGTTCCCTTCTTCTCTTTTGTCCTACAAAACAACCAATTCCAAAGAACATAGCAGTATATGGACAAAACCTTATAAAGAAACCATCTTCATGTTATAAATAAAGGTAGTTAGTTATGAAATCCAAACAACCATTTACATATGAATTCTAAACATGAATATCATAAACATAAAGAAGATTCATATTAGGAACCAAGACATGTGTTTCTTTTATTATAGACAAATAAAGTACATAAAAAGGAATAATTTCACCTGAGTCACCTTCAGAAGGCTCCAAGCAAAGCTTCGTTCTGGATCTGTTCCAGTCTCAAGCCTTTAACAAACTCCTTCCATGCCTTACTCCATGATGTCATAAATGGTGGATGAGCATCAACACACAAGGAAACAAGGGTTTCCTGTACAAATGGGGGAAGTGCAGAAGGCACAAGGGACTTCAGACCTGGTCAGGGGAAAAAATCTCAGCATAATAACCTTTCTCTCTCTTCTCTCCCCCGTTAGGCCTTCCCATTGAGGTATTTTTATACCTCTCCCAAAGTAGTTTTTTAGTTGGGAGTTGGTTGGGAACAGTTGGGCCACGGGCACTAACAGGTGATCAGCAGGTAAAGCCCGCGATCTCCGCCCGAAAATAAGGAGTTTTATATTTTTTTAAGTGTTTTAATACATATACGCAGGTTGGGTATACACAGACCCGCGTATACATGCGTTTAACTCAGGGAAATGTCACGTATAAGGGATAAAACACTGTTTTTAAAATTTTAGGACCATGTCTAGAAGGAAGGGCTGCCCTAGGCCATGAGTGTAGTATCACAAACCATAAGAGTGAGATTTGGAGCTATAACAGGTTGTCATTGCTGAAGCCATCTAAAATGGAAAAGAATTGCTTCCTTGCCAAAGTATCAAGGACTTGATCAATGAATGGAAGAGGTAAGTGATCTTTCGATGTTTCCTTATTTAATTCCTAATAATCCACATAGATACGCCACTTCCCGTTTTTCTTGGGGACAGCTACCAATGGAGAGATCCATTTGCTATCCAAAATGGGATAAATAAAATTCACATCCAGCAACTTCTGAAATTCTTCTTTTACAATTTCCTTGAGGTGGAGATTCAATCTCTACTGAGGCTGCCAGATAGGAAAAGCATCCTTTTCGGTGTAGATATGATGTGTACACAACTATGGGTCTATACCCTTCATATTAGGATAATCCCGGGCAAAAGCCCATTTATATTTTTGTAGCACTTGAATGAGCTTTTGCTATTCATCATTGTCCAGGCTATCATTAATGTTCAAAACTTTGCCTGGTTCAATTTCAATATTCTTGATATTATGAACAACAGTTTTCTAGATATGTTGATCATCAATATCTTTCAAAGGGTATTCCAAGGCTTCAATTTCAAGAATTTATTTTAACATTTGACATTTGTCATTGTTCACAATAGTTGGACGATTGATAAAATTACTGATAACATCATCTTGAGTGTGGTACTTGAATTCAAGTGCCTCTGATACTGTAAGTGGTGAATGAATGCTTTCTTCTAGGTATGCGGGTGGTTGTTTACATATTTTTACAATTGGTAGACTTGGTTTAACAGGGGGATATAAAATGATATATTTTACAACATCCCCTTTAACAATAGTCATGTTACCCTCTCGATAGCCTATGTAAGAATCAGTTGTTGCCAGACAATGTTAGCCCAGAATCAGAGGGTTCCCATCCAATCGAATCTTTGGGTTTATAACAAGAAAATCTACTGGATATTGTTGGCTTGAGGGGCCCTGACCCAGGTTCAATGTAAAATAGCCAAACAAATCCCTACACTACTAGCCCTTTCAACATCAGCCCGCGGAGTGTGGACCGAAGTCTCACCTGAACCAATATGGGGGGATGCTGGAACCAAGTTTCCATACGTTGAGATGGTTGTGATGTCGTTTGAATTCTTCTATCCCTGCCTTCGTGTAGGTGATCTCTCTCTAGGGCTTGATAGACAAACCCTCTATTCTGGCTTTCAATACATTCACAAAAGTATACGATCAACCTTCATGTAGCCCTAACCTATGGCTCATGTACTTTCACGCTGCTATGGCAGCGCATCTTGCAGATTCCCTAATTACCCTAAGTGATTTGCTTATCTTGCAAAATACTTAAAGTTATCACCATGTAACTAGATACTCTTAATTGCATTTAATTATTCAATGTAATTGCATTCATTCGGGGGGTACCATATAAGCATAATAAAGGAAATTCATACATAATATATTCAAACCCATCAATAGAACAAAGACATAGAAATTGTAGAATAACTCCTTTTATTAATATCTCCCAAGTGTTTATAGACTCTGTCCACCTTGCGCACACAGCTGCAGGGGTCCACGCACTCAGCTGTGGACTTCTACCCTATGCCTCTGCGCACTCAGCTGTAGAGCCTCTACTTAGGTTACAACCCAAGACTTAGAATTCTTGCTCGAAAGCTCTGACTCTCTTACATGTTGTATCTCTCGAATTACTTATAGCTTAGCTCTTTTTATACAATCCCATGGTTTTCGGACCATGGGTAGATCTCTTACAGCTGACTTTACTTTACAAAACTAAGGGTGGACTACCCTTTACGACACATAACACCTTCGTGCTCCACGACAACAAAATATGCAGTGTTTACAATAATATTACAAAAATCAACTTAAACATGGCCTTTTATCCCCAAAACTTCCCTTGGGGGATCCCGCTCCCAACAAGCCCCCAACACAAACATCCCGACTTGCCCTTGAGTCACTCGGTAGGCACAGAGATCTTTGCGCGAAGCTCACCTAGCTCGACCATGACGATTGCAACTTCGGCCAAGCATTGAGCTGCTGCCTACTTCGCATCTTCAACTGCTTTCTTAGTTACTGCCCTTGCACTATCAGCCTGAAGTTGTTGTTGCGTTCCTTTACCTCTAGTAGTGTTGAAGGTTGGGCCCTTAATTGGAGCTCTGTAATCTATAGGTTCAGCTCCAACTGAACCTGTGCCATCTCTATCCAAGTGTCACACATCCCTATGGCCAATTTGTAGATGCAGACCTTAACTGGCTCCTCCTCAGGAATGGCTAACTCTGGGACTATTATGCAGGCCTCCTCAATGACTTGTATGATTCTTCTTGCTCTAGCTATCCACCTCAGCCTTAGTGGCGATGGAAGCATTCCTTCGCAGGGCCATCTTCTCATTACTTATCTTCTGTTGACTAATCACTTGGAGGGTGCGGTGCTCAAAGGCCCTCAGCTCTGTAATTACTCCATCCTACAAGAGGTGGAGTGCTTCACGCGAGATCGCTTCCAGGTTCAATCCACCTCCCTTCAAGGCATTGACAATGGGCCTATAAGCCTCATTTTCTATTGTCAATTCTCCATCCAGCAGCACTAGTGCACGTAAAGACTTTGTGCGCAGCATATCGATAGCCTCTGATGTGTTGATAGCCAAGCTATTAGACACCGTACCAACTTGCAACACGTGGGTTTGCAACTCTTGCATTCCAGTCTAGATGGCCCCTAGGATGATCTGCTAGTACTTTTCAAACTGCTATAGGGCCTTTGTGGTGACATCTCGGACGGTGTCACCGATGTCATATAAGTCGCCCTCTGTCAATGTGATAGGATCCAGTGAGGTCTTGGTTGCCTTGGATTTCTTTCTGGACCCTCCCTTCTCCAGCTCTATCGGGTGCTTAATGCAGGCGGACATCTCCTGAGGGTCCGCGCCATGCTACTCTATGTCCTCTTCAGTCTCACGTGAAGGCAACCACGTGCCTTTGTCAAAGCACTGCTCTATGCCACCAGTCGATTTTCCTACCTCCTTTCCTGTCTGTTTCACTTGGGCCTTCTCAGCGGCTTCCTTTTTCCTCTTTTCAACAAGCTACATCATCTTTAGCTTGGCATCTTCCTTCTTCTTTTGTGCGGTGGACTTGCTTCCACCCACCACCAAGTCCGTGGTAGTGTGCCACTCCACCAGCCATTTATCCAACACCGCATCAAAGTCATCATTTGTGGCTAGGTACGAAAAATCATACCACTTCTATGCAAGGTCCTTCTGCACCTTGATTGATCTCCGACGGAAATTAGTCTAGGAATTTACAGGGTAAGTTCCTCAGAAAGAACACCAAAAGGACACCGCTCACAACCAGATCACAGATCAATACACGAGTATTTTTGACGTGGTTAAAACCCTCAAAGAGGGAAACAGTCCACAGCCTGCGCCAACGTGGCTACTACAGGCAATTTATTAATCAAAGAATGAAAATTTACATAAGCTTCTCTCATGCACGGATTACCCGAACAATGACCCTCCATGCGCTTTAAATAGAACTCATGGACCAATCGGGTGTCAAGCCACGAATCAAGTGTCGGTAATACCGAGGAGAGAGTGAACCGTTGGATCACTACATATCGTGACCGTCAGATTGTAAGTTACAAAATGTACAACGGTAAAGAAACACACTTTACCTAACTCTATTCCTAACTCTATACTAGACCAAGTTGAACTTAACTATTTCCTATGTGTCGGAATATCCTAACATCCCCCCTTAAGAACAACTTGGGATAGGATTGAAGGATTTACAAATATGACACAATAGGAGAAGGAAGGAGGCACTAGAGCCTATCCCCCCTTAGTGACAACTTCCTGAACTCCAAGCATATATCGAAGTTTAGTGAACTTCGCATCTGTGAGAGCCTTTGTGAAGATGTCTGCAACCTGATCATCTGTTGAACAATATTGCACTTCAAGAACATGGTCATGAATGAGCTTTCTGATGAAGTGCATGTGTAGTTCAATGTGTTTGCTGCACTGATGCTGGACTGGATCTTTGCATAGCTGAATGGCACTTTGATTATCACACCAAAGTGTGGTTGGATGCTGTTGCTCAAAGCCAAACTCTGATAGGATCTGACGAAGCCACAAGGCTTCCTTACTAGCTTCCACGACACCACGATACTCTGCTTCTGCTGACGATAGAGAAATGGCAGCCTGTTTCTTACAAGCCCATGTAATGGGTCCTGAACCAGGAGTGAAGACATAACCGGCAGTAGACTTCCGATCATCAGGGTCACCAGCCCAATCAGAATCAGTGAAACCAACTAATAGAGGAGCTGCTTTGGCATTGTAATGAATCCCAAACTGTATTGTACCTCGAACATAACGAAGTATTCTTTTGGCTGCTTTCCAATGACTTTCACGGGGGTTTTGCATAAAACGAGCAACAAGGCCAACAGCAAAGGAAAGGTCAGGACAAGTATGGGTTAAATACAAGAGTTTTCCTACAAGTTGACGGTATAAGGTAGAATCAACTTCAGGAGAAGTACAAGAGACTGAAAGTTTGACTCCAGACTGAAAGGGAGAAGGGGCTGGCTTACAGTCTTCCATGTGAAAATGACGAAGAATTTCACAAGCATACTTGGACTGGGAAAGGGAAATACCCTCCTTGGATTGCAAGACTTGAAGACTGAGAAAATAGTGTAAGTGTCCTAAGTCTGTCATTTCAAATTTCTTTTTAAGGCTAGACTTCACATGGTTTATAAGGTTGGGATCACTACCAGTAAGAATAAGATCATCAACATAAAGAACAAGGATGATAAGAGAGTTGCCCACTTTCTTGGTGTAGACAGTATTGTCAGAATAACACCTAGAAAAGCCAGATTCTAAAAGAAAGCTATCCATTTTGGCATACCAAGCCCGAGGAGCTTGCTTGAGACCATAAAGAGATTTCTTAAGTCGAAATACAAGGTTGGAGTCTGTTTGGATGAAGCCAATGGGTTGTTCCATATAGATTTCTTCATGCAAGTCCCCATGCAAGAAGGCAGATTTAACATCCATCTGATGGACTTCCCATTTTAAAGAGGCAGCAAGGGAAAGAACAAGGCAGATAGAGTTCATTTTCGCAACAGGGGAGAAGGTTTCAGTGTAGTCAATGCCTTCAACCTGTGAAAAGCCCTTAGCAACAAGACGAGCTTTATGTTTATCAACTTTCCCATCTGGTCCATACTTGGTTCTGTAAACCCATTTACATCTAACAAGTTTGCATCCCTTTGGTAGAGGAACAAGATCCCATGTATCATTTGCCAAAAATGAATGATATTCTTCATTCATAGCTGCTTCCCAATGTGGATGGCCTGAAGCTTCTGCAAAAGTGTCAGGATCATGATTTACTGGAGCTTGAGCCAGTAAAGAAGAGGCTCTTTCAAACTGAGAACGTGTACGTCGTTGATCTGTAGGATCACCAGCAAGATCACCTGCTGCATCCCGAGTAGCACGGACCCATCTTGGAAGTTGAGGATCCTGAGAAGGTGGGGGAGGATTGTCATCCTCACTTTCATCATCTGAAGAAGAAATGTTTTCAAAAGTAGAAGAGATAGGAAGAGGTGGCACATCCGTCGGACTAGGCTCGCAGGCCAATTTATTTTCATCAAATTTTACATCTCTTCTAATGATAACATTTTTGGACTTAAATGGAATAAGTCTATAACCTTTTACATCTTCAGAATATCCAACAAAAGTACATTTCTCACTCTTAGGTTCTAAAGCTTTATGCTTTTCATCTGGAATATGGGCCCATGCTTCACTTCCAAAAACACAAAAGTGACTTACATCTGGTTTAATGGAACTCCAAGCTTCTTCTGGAGTGATATTCTTTAGAACCTTAGTAGGAGTGCGATTGATTATATAATTTGCACAATTAATTGCTTCGGCCCAAAAACTAAGACTAAGTCCTTTAGATTGCAGCATACAATTAGCCATTTCCTTTAAGGTGCGATTTTTCCTTTCTGCTACACCATTTTGTTGTGGAGTGTATGGAACAGTATGTTGCATTTGAATTCCATTTTCGGTGCAAAAGTTGATGAATGTGTTTTTAACATATTCTCCACCATTATCAGTTCTTAGCTTAAGAATTTGATGTCCAGATTGTTTTTCAACAAAGGCTTTGAAGGCCAAAAATGTGTTAAATACTTCGCTCTTGAGTTTTAAGAAGTATACCCAAATGCTTATGGAGAAATCATCAATGAAAGTTAAGAAATACTTGTAGCTAGAGAATGAAGCAACAGGAAGTGGACCACATAAATCACTGTGCACAAGTTGTAAAGGGGCTGAGGCGTGCCAAGAGGCACGTTTTTCAAAACTGTCCCGATGATGTTTTCCGAGTACACATCCGAAACAAACACCATCTCTGCAGGATACCATAGGAAGACCTGTCACCATATTTTCTTTACATAGATGCTAAAGGGAGCGATAGTTCAAGTGACCAAATCGCTCATGCCAAAGTTTGCTCACTTCATCATTATGAGCAACAAATACTGAGAGAAGATTTGATGACCCAAAGTTGTGAAACTTATACAACCTTGTGGAATCATCAGCAATACCAGTAGCTAGAATCTGTTTAGGATCTCTTAGATCCTTGATTACAACATCATGAGGTGAAAATTCAACAATTTTACCTTCACCTGAATGAGTTATCTGATATACAGAAGAAGGTTGTAGGATAAGGTTGGAACACATAATACATCATTAAACTGACCATTATCTAGATGAACAGTTCCAGTCCCTACAACATTAAGAGATCTATCATCACCAACATATATATTTTTGGTGTTACAATCATTTAAAGAAGAAAACATGGCTTTGTTTTTGGCCATGTGATAAGAGGCTCCAGAATCAATGAGCCACTCATGAGAATGAGAAGAAGAAGATACATTTAATGCATAACCAGACTGAGATGATTGACAACGACATGCAGAAAGTGCCATTCCTGAAGATGAAGTTGAAGTTGAAGAATGCTCCACATGGATGTTATGTTTCTTCATTGCGGCTTCCAAGGCTTCCATCTTCTTAAAGCATTTAGATTCTAAGTGGCCATCTCGATTACAAAAGTTACAATGTCTATCAGTCTTCTTCCATTTGTTTTTATTGGTCTTATCATTTTGCTGAAATGATCTTTCATTTTGAGGCTGAGTTTGCTTAGGACCCTTGTTTGGTTTAGGACCATTCTTTTTAGGATATGACTTCTTAGGATTCTTTGAATTTGGTTGCTGCTGGGCAGCTAACGCTTTCTTGGAAGAGTTTCCAAGATTAAGAAGACCAAGGTGTAAGAGTTTTTCTTGTTCTCTTATTAAAGAATCACAAAAAGAGTCAAAGGAAGGGGCCTTGTAGTCTTTTCCTTGACAAATGAAAGCTTCCCTTGTAGAATGGAAGGTGGAAACAAATACAGAGTAGGCTGGTCCCAACTTAGTAAGGATGGAATAAATAAGGTTACTATCTTCTTTCTTAACCTTACACCTTCCAAGAGATATCTAAGGGTCTTGAATTTGGACAAGAAATCTTCAATGCAAGAAAAATTATTAGGATCCAATGTAAGCAACTCATTTCCAAGTTGATGCGCTCTAATTTCATTTTTAATCCCAAAAACTTCAGTGATTTGTTCCAATGCTTCATGAGGAGTATCAAGTTCTGCAATATGGAATCTAAGATCAGGAGAAATAGACATCCCTATCAAACCACGTGCTTGATCTTGTCTATTTTCCCATTTTGCAGCCTTGTCTTCATCTTTTGGTTTCTTCTCTTGGCCTGTGGCTATTCTGTAGAGACCTTTACTTCTAAGTAAATCTTCCATGTAGGATATCCATTGGAAGTAGTTAGTGCTGTCAAGAATGACTTGGCATGGACTTTTCATTTTAAAAGAAACTGAAGCTGAAGATGCTGAAAGTAAGTGTTCCAATGGATAGATCTCGAAAAATTAGGCTGTTTTAAAAAAAACAGCTCTGAAAAAGGCTTCCGGATGAAGAAGTTATGGCTTTTTGAAAAAAATTTGTTGAAGTTGCCAGCAAAGTGCGCGAATGTGCGGGAATGAAAAAATCCGTCCCCACAAAATGGAGACTTTAACCCAAGACCTCTACTCTCTTAAAATAGCTTTGAACCAATTGAGCTATACAAAAAATTTGAGAGAGAGAGAGAGGGGGGGGGGCCTTGGGTTGTGTGCTTGCCTTGAGAAAGCTCTTTTTTCCTACAAAACAAAAACACAAAACCCAACACGAATATGCAAAGAAAAAGGAACCTTACGGCTCGAAGTTAGCTTTAGCCGGAAACTAAATATTTTTCTCAATGTTTCTGATTTTCCAAGATCACACTAAGGTGCAGGGAAAAGAGCATACGCATGAGAAAAAAAAACTTCCTTTCTGTTTCTGATTTGCCCAGATCGCACAGAGTCGCAGGGCAAAGAGCATACGCAGAAATGAAAGGTATAGATCCGATAATTAAAAAAAGCTAAATAAACAGAAACCGAAATAACCAGAGAGAAAATAACAGTGAACTGCAGATAAACACTGTATACCTCCAGATCTTAAAAATGACGCAGATAGGGCTACCGGAAACCTTTTCGCGTGAAACGAAAGGGGTTCCTCACTGGAACAGATGCTTCGAACACAACAGAGCAGTCCTCTCGGCCCGAAAGCAGTCAGAAACAGTAGATCTAGGAAACGACAGCCACATGCAGTTCTACTGGCTTCAGATTTGGATCACCAACGGACGCGGCCCTCAAATAGCTCTGATACCATGTAGGAATTTACAGGGTAAGTTCCTCAGAAAGAAAACCAAAAGGACACCGCTCACAACCAGATCACAGATCAATACACCAGTATTTTTGACGTGGTTAAAACCCTCAAAGAGGGAAACAGTCCACGGCCTGCGCCAACGTGACTACTACAGGCAATTTATTAATCAAAGAATGAAAATTTACATAAGCTTCTCTCATGTACGGATTACCCAAACAATGACCCTCCATGCGCTTTAAATAGAACTCATGGACCAATCGGGTGTCAAGCCATGGATCAAGTGTCGGTAATACCGAGGAGAGAGTGAACCGTCGGATCACTACATATCGTGACCGTCGGATTGTAAGTTACAAAATGTACAACGATAAAGAAACACACTTTACCTAACTCTATACCTAACTCTATACTAGACCAAGTTGAACTTAAGGGGGGATGTTAGGATATTCTAACACATAGGAAATAGTTAAGTTCATGGCCATCCTAAGCGAGGCTTGTGATTGATGGCCATCCTAATATTCATTTCCATCAAGATATAGAAGATCTTGTTGTCCCAAATGTGCTTTGCATCCTTGGTCAACCACATCAAAGAAAACTTCCCTGCTTCAAGAAGGTCTAGTACGACCGAGGGGAATTGTCTCTCTTCTCATAGCTCCAACACTACTAGTATAATTGATAGAAAGAGCCACGCGAAGTGGAAGGTATTGCATTTCTCCTATGCTTCGTGACAATTCGCTAGGAACTCTCCACGAAGGTCATCTGACCAATTAAATTGGACTCATTCTGTGCACTGTTGTGCAAGCATGATGACAGGTGCTAGTACCTCATTAGCACGACACTTCTACATCACATTCCCTGTAAGGATCTGCATTGTCACCTTCACAATGGGGTCACAGATGCTAGAGATAGTGTACTCATGTGGCTTCTTCACCAGTTTGAACTTCTATTTCATTGATTCTGCGAGTGCCTGCTCGCCACCCTTGCCACCATAGACCATAGCTATATTTTCACCTGTATAGGGTAGGTGTGTTATTCTGTGAATCAACATATCAGTGATGGGTATTGGCTTATCCAGCCATATACACCCATCATGTACCAAGCACAATAGCTGCTTGATGACCAACACTATCACAAGGGTGTGGTTATAGTGTGGCACCCTGAGCAGGTTGAGTAATCCTACCTTCTCTACTCCTCTGATCCACTTCCAGAGCTCCAATGTAGTCATCCCCATATTCATGTCAATGATGTAGTGCATTAGCTACTCGGTCGCTAGGTGATGGAACCTCTCATCGTCCCCCAAGTATCAGTCTTTGAGCTTCAAAATCGGCACTTGTGCCAAACGTAGACCATTAAAAGTGATTCCATCCAGTAGTAGAGGGGTTTTCAGGGGAGTCTTACTTTCATCAATGTCCTTTGGGACCTTGGACTTAGGCTCGCGTGAAGGGACATACTCCGGCAACTATGTAATAGGGTCTGCACCATGGGTTTCAACCTCCTCTATTTCGACTCCCACATCCTCATCATCCATGGGGATGTCTTCGATATCCTCTTCTTCTGCTTCTAGGTTTATAACCTTGCCTTTCTCCTGGGTAGTAGGCTTTGGTGGGTCATGTCCTGGCGATGTACGCACCAGTATGGTAGGTTGCTTGCCCTTCTTGTCTTTCATGGTCTCCATGGTTTGGGTTGGCTTTAGTCTCGACGTTCTGTGGAATTTAGGGACCTCTGCCAATACTTCAGCCACTTTTGGGGCAGCTACTTCGGCCCCATATCAATTACATGCACATTTTCCTCGGCTTCCACTCCTTCGGTGTTCATAGCTTTTGTGTGGGTTGACATGACGCTATTCACTAGTGCTTGTGTCTCTTTTGACAATTGTTCAAACACTGGACTTGCATATCAGATCCTAAAAGAATTCATAGTTCATGTGCACCTGAAAGCAGAATAACTCAATTCTCAAAATGCCAAGTGCTTTTTTCTGGGTATCCATTTGTAATTTATAGGGCATTTTGAATTCAAATCTGACTGTTCCCCCCAAAATCGGTCCATTAATGTATGATTGGCAGTAGATATTCAAGGATCTAAGCCATAAATTTTGTCTTAAATATCGGCTAGCCACTCCATTTGGCCTCACTTCTACCGTCTTTTCATGAACAGTGACTTTAACGGTCACTTTCCAGTTGACTTGCACAATTTTTCGATGGGTAGTGCAGCTCCCTCCGCACTGTCGTAGACCCAATGACAAAAAATTGAGGTGGGAAATTGCATTGTATTGAGTCGTAAGGATGAAAAGGTGTAGAGTTGAGATGTTGGAGAACTCTAGAATAGGATATTGGGTCATCTACACCATGATGCCTTAAAAATCATGCAACAAATTACCATCGGTCTCCCTAAAGCCTCCTCTGAACAACATGATGTATGCAACGGTTACACAATAGGGAAATATGTCAAATCCACTTTCAATGGAAAAGATAGCAGAGCATATGAAATCTTCAAGTGAGTCTAATCTAATGTTTGTGGACCCTTTTGTATAGCCTCCAATACAAAACATAAATAATAAGTTATTTTTATCGATGGTTTCTCTAGAAAATGTTGGATCTTCTTCGTGCGGAAGAAGGATGAAGTTTTCTCATTTTTTTTGAATTGAAGGAATTGGTTAAGAAGGAGACTGGGAAAAAAGTGAAGGTTCTCTGGAGTGAAAATGGACATGAATTTGTTTTGTATTCCTTCAAGGATTTCTATGCCAAAGAAAGTATTTGAAGAGCAATGACAACACACCATAACCCACAAAAAAATAGGGTAGCTGAGAGGAAGAACAATAGAATAGTGGGAGCATAAGGGGTTATGTTCCATGATTAGGGCTTCCATTACTTCTATGGGAAGAAGCATGCAAGAAAGACCTCTACTTGAATAACCAGAGTCCTCATAGGAGACTTGGTATGATCATACTAGAGGAACCTTTCTCTAGGAGAAACCCTGATGTGTCCCATTTCAGAATTTTTGGAGCTTTAGTTTATTATCATGTCTCCAAGGATTCCAGGAAGAAACTTGAGCCTATATCAGAGTTGGGAGCTTTTGTAGGATACATGAAAACTCCACATGATTATCAGGTGTACTTCCCTTCATTGAGGATGACAGTGGTGAGGAGATATGTCAAATTTGATTAGAACAAGGCTATGATATTCTCTCTGGAAAGGGAGCTTAGTATTCCACCATAGCAGGAGCTCCTAGCTCCAAAGGAGGAGCCTCAAGATGAGCTTTAGGAGGTTATGGAGCAGCCACATGCATTGGAGTTGATAGGAGGTATAGTGGAGGAGAACATTCAACCTGAATCTTCTAGAGAGGGGAGAAAGAGAACTAGATAGGCTAATAGATCATGTAGGATTCAAGAGAGAATGTGGAAGCCCCCACATCATAGCACAGGCAGAGGAGGCCATGTGATAGGTACACCAGTTATATGGCCGTCATGACAAAGACTTATTTATTTGACGAAGTAGTGTCTACACCTATTTGGGTTTATTCCATGGTGGATGAAAATGAATGCATCATGAATAATAGTGTATGGGAGGTGTTGTTGAGATCACAAGGGAAATTAGCAGTTGGTTCGAGATGGATCTACAAAATGAAGCGAAGCATGCAGTCAATTAAAACATTGAGAAGTACAAGGCTAGATTTTTGGCCATAGGATTCTCTCAGATAGAGGGAGTGGACTATGAGTAAAATTTTGCACCAGTTGCAAGATATCCTTGAATCACATCCATTCTAGTAATGGTTGCATAGACGGGATGGAAAATCCACTAGACGGATGTTAAGACCGCCTTTCTCAATGTTGTTATTGAGGAGGAAATTTATATAGAGCAGCTAAAAGGATTTGAGACATATGATCGAGAGTCGCATGTGTGAAGACTCAAGTGGTCATTGTATGGTCTCAAATAGACAGCTCAAGCATGGTACACTCAAATAGACAGTTATCTCATTGGATTGGGCTTCATGCAAAGTGAAGTAGATGTGAGCCTCTATCACATTGTGCTAGATGGTAAGTTGCTTATTCTTGTTTTTTATGTCAATAATTTAATATGGATAGGTGATGAGTAGTTGGTCCTCTCTTGTAAAGAGGTTCTTATGAGGGAATTTGAGATGACAGACATGGGCCTCATGCATTACCTACTCGGGGTGGAAGTATGGTAGGGTGATGGTGAAATATTTGTGTCTTAAGGCAATAATTCTACCAAGATACTTCATAGATTTCACATGGAGAATTGTAAGCCAATGGACACTCCTCTAGCTAAAAACTAGAGGAAGGAGTATGCTTCTTTAGGTGAGGAAGTTAATGCTACCATTTACAGGAAACTTGTGGGTTCATTGATGTATCTTGTGAACATATGAATTGACGTGTGCTATGTAGACAACAAATTTAGCCAAGCTATGGTGAGGCCTACCAAATTATATTGGAATTACAAATGATCTCAATACCTACATTCATTATCAACCCAAGGCAAGTCTTTTTATTTCAAGAGTTTCAGCACTATATATGAAGTGAATTCAAATGTCAATCTATGTTGGAATCATTGCAATTGCTAATGACTATCTCTTTAAATTCAATCCAAACAACTCTGAAAGGAATTCATAACACCCTTTGCACTTCTACTTAACCTATTTTGAAAGAAAGTGAATCTGAATACAAATAGAAAGAAGCACACTTGGGAATCTTAAATGGAATTAAAACTAACTTATTTAACATGAAAGAGAGCTATGATAATTGAACAAAAAATGATAATTTAACAACAAATGACCATATAAGCATCTCACGGAAAGAAATCAATTCTAGCTTTGAAATCTATGATAACATTACTTATAATGAACAACAATCTGAAATTAACATAACCAATTCGAGAAAGAGCATCGCGCATATATAATCACACAACTAAGTCTTGAATCTGTATTAAATAAAAAATGTAAATCAGAATCATCAATCCTCATGGTAATTAGAATGATATTAACTTAACAATAACAAATAGTAAAGAATAAACATAAATTATTATAACACCGGTGAAGTAGTAGATCTTCTCTTGACTGGGGCCAAAGTTGCTAGAAGTCCTCGCTATTAGATACTTAGAATAAGATTATGAATTAAATGTAGTATTCTTCATTAAAATAAGTAACAGAGTTACATCATCACCAAGATGAAAGTATTATATGTCCAAAATAATAGTTACAATCTGTGAATTTCTAAACTAGTTGTCCAGTTTTCCTTTCGGCCTTATATATAACATATAGAAATGTAAATAGATAAAAGCAAATCCTCAGGATCATGGGATCTTGAGGATTTCACAATAATCGATCTGATTGCATCATAAAATAGCATCGGTTTGCCTAGTCTTCTGCTGTCCCGCTTGCCCCAGATGTTGTCCTTTTCCTTTACTAGTTGTTGTTGTTCTGTCGATTGAATAACTATCATCCAATCCACATCTCTCCACATAAATATAGTAAAAGTTAGTTTTCTGTGCCCAAATTTATCTAAAGTGTTACTAATCTCTTTTACCCAGCTTCAGTTGTTGTTTCCTCTATTTTGATCCATAAAATGAAGATAAACATATGAAGTCAAATGCTAAATTAGGCTATTTACGCGGAGAAAACATACATTTTTCTCATCCCAACATACTCCCCAACTCACCTTATTGCATTTCATCATGCAATCAGATGGTTAAGGTGTAATTGATTTAAGGAATAGGTTGGGTATACTTCCTCCTTGTACAACCTGAAACCATTTTTCTTTTTAAGCACAACGAAAGCCTGGTTCACTTCTTGATCTGTCAAGTTATAATCATTGCGATACTTATTTGGGGGATACGATATAATTAGGCTTCTATACTAACACCCTATCCACTCAGGCCCCATTGTTAAGACCATGTTACTCAATTTATGCAAACGAGAGGAGGCAACTTTGAAATTCATCAATCCAAATAGGTCTCTGTTTCTGATATTATTGCTGGAGAGTTCCCATATCTGCTTAGCTGTAGATAAAGCTTATTCTTTGATCTCCTGGAAGTACTCCTTCCCTTCTTGTATAATTTCTGTGTGGAATGACCCTAATTGGCCCACAACACCTGTTTGTTTCATAAATTGTTTGTGTTGGATAGAGAGGTGCACAGGTTTTATAGGCTCTCGCCTAACCCACAAGTCTATGCCATATTAGCATTTCCTAAAAGTATTATGGGCCTTGGCCCATTTGATATGGTTAGTAGCAAAGGAAAGAAAGGCATGGAATTGGATATCCCCTATTAAGGGGTCAGGATTGCTATCTCTGTCATCTTCCAAAAAGAAATTAAGCATGTAAAGTTCACACAGGAGATGATGTACCTGCTCATTCTGTTCCTTGAAACACTTGATGAAGTTTGGGGTGGTCTTGATTTCCATAGACTTGCCAACTTTAACATCTTTGTTCTTTAGTTGGAGGTACCTTTCTAGGAGGAACAATGCATAGTTAGTAGCAGGAGCTCGACATGACAGGGAATCTGAATAAATATGGCAAACAATCTCCAATTTCTCTTTAGCCTTCTATAGCTTGATCTGTGCTTTATCAACCTTATTTTTCTCAGCCTTATAATTTGCAAAATTTTCATCCTCTGTGACTATGAGTGCCTCCAATTTAATTTGTAATTCTTGGTGTGCTCGCAAGGGCACTACTTCCTCTTTATGCTAAGTCAATTCCTCCCGAGTCTTGACCAGCTCGTTCTGCAATTTCTTAGTGACCACTTCCCTTACCAAGGGAATGTAAGCAGGCGTCTGATATGTTTGGACCTCATCGTCCTGTGATTCCATAGGATTAGTCTGAATAGCAGCCTCGACCACTTGTCAAATCATGCAACAATTAGCTTAGTTGTTCTCTTCAATATTAATTTGAATGGAAACATCAACAGTAGGGAAGTCTGTTTGGCTTTCGTGTGGGCAAACACAAGGATCCTCTATCTACAAATTTCACTCTCTTCTAAAAGACATGGCTCTGTTTGGGTTTCTTTTGAATAGATCAATAGGATTTCAGTCTGGGTTTCATCATTTTCCCCAAGGGAATATTAAGTTTGGGTCCTTGAGGTATCCAATTCTTCTTTCACTCTCTTAACCCTAACTGCCTCTTTCAACCACTGTCTTAGCGTTTTAATTATTTTCTTTTGCATCCTATAGTTCTTGATAATTTTCTCGAGTCTATCATTGTATTTTACTTTGTTGTGAGGCTTATGACTGGTGGTGGCACGATTGTATTTACTTCAGGTGCCTATTCAGGTGGAATTATGTCGACATTAGGGTGGGGTTCTATTGGAACCATATCTCTCGATGGATCTTCACCTTCCAGGTCTCTTTCGTCATGAATTTCTCGCTCAAGAGACCCCAATCGAATGGTGTCTTGTGAGAGATTCTTGTTTTCAGGGCTTTCTTCTAGGTGGGCCTCGTCCTTAGGGGACTTCATAAAACTAGCATTTCTTGGTTCATTTGCACCTCCCAGGGTTTCATCTGTAGGGTTTTCTTCATCTAGGGGGTCCAACAGACCAGTAGTTGCTGCTTGATTTCCTTCTTTAATGGTTACTTTTGCATGCACTTCTACTTCAAGCGGTTTCTCCATAGAAGGGAATGGTTCCCTCTATTCTTCTAAATTATCAGTAAACAACAGGGTTTGATCATGGCCAGGATTGACATCAGGGGCAGACTAGTTAGGGGCACAATTCTTCCCATCAGAATTCTTGGATTGCTCCCTTCCTTCACCAAATATCCCCATGTTCTCCAGTACTCTGGCCACCTCTTCCTCATAGTCTTGTAAGGAGTCATCATGCAGACTGAGAGGGTGGGTGTGAGATGGCCCAACCTCATTTATTTGAATTGTGGTGTGTCATTGAGACTTCACCTACACAACGCGTCTTTGTTTTTCTGGGCTCAAGGCCATAGAGGAATTCTTCCTTTTCTATGTCCTTTTCGGACCTATGGCTCTTGGCCCGTTCATTTGCTGGGTTTTCTATAGGTGGGGTGAGAGTAGAATTTACAATATTATCCCAGGTTAGTTGTTGCTAGGCTAGCCCATGAATGATAATCAATTTGATCAGCCCATGATGACTGATGACTATATGTGGGTCCTTTTCTTTTCTAAATCGACGAGCAACATCATGCAATAGTGAATTTAAATATAACGATAAGTTAACTGCAATTTTATGTTTTAAAATAGCTAATAGTTTGAGTTGGTATGGCTTTACCATGTCCTTCTATCCATTGCATATGATGTACATTTGCACAATGGCTGCCAATTCCTACTATGGTTGTCTCAGAGTTGTACGGTGAACGCCTTTCCCTGTTTGCATCAAGTGTTTATCTGTGTCCTAAAATTTTGTGGCCGCATTATGCAGAAGAACATGTTTGTCCATTCACCTTGTTCCTTCAGCTAGAAGTCCAGTGACTTCGGCTATGACTGCTTCAGAGACCATTATGTTCCTGCCTCTTACCATGGTGCTGCCATTCTACAAATTCTGCATAAATTCAAGTGTCATCTCTTCGTGAAATCCCTGTAATTTATTCAAATATTGCATCCAGCCGGTGCACTCAAGAATTGCACGAGCTTTGTTTGATACCATGAGCACTGTGGGTTCATTTCAGATGGCTCTACCTCCCATGGTTGTTGTTTTCCTATGACTGGTTCACTTGCATGCACTTCTCTCACACTTTTGCAATTTAGAACAATAATAGAGAACATTAAGCCTATTGATAGGGAAATGTCGTTGTTTTGAGAATTAATATCACATATAGTCAATTCATTTGTCTCGTAAGCAATATTTGACGTAGGATCATAATCAATCAACATGCTATCCATAATGGTTGCCATCCTTCCTCCAATCAGAAATAGTTTGATAATTATTACACATACACAATCATCATGCAGTCCTTTAACTGGAAATCAGTTTAATAATTATCACACAACTATCCATAAATTGTCACACATGTTTCTTATACGCAGACAATCCCCCCTCCAATGGGGAAAGGGTGTCCATGTTCCTCAAGCATGGGAAAAATAAGAAAAAGCATCGGTAAATCATAAATGAAGGCAACCAATCAATAAAGGTGGCGTAATATACAACAACAGAAATCAAAGCAGTACATGTCAACAGATCTTAAATGTCGTAAATTAAAACAATGATTTAAACCATTATGTCAAATTTTTTTTACCTTCAGTGGAAAAGTATCAAATGCATGATTGGTGATAAGTATTAATGTCTGTCATTAAAGTGATTGGACAAATATGATATAATGGATATATGATATAAGTTACTATGCATGTTGGCTTCTTAGGAATGATCTTCAAATGGGAAATTTTCCTTGAGAAACGAATCCATGGGTGGTAATAGGATAGAAAGAATTTGGCAGTGTCACATAGTACTTCAATACCATAAGTAGAGCCACTGCCGCCAACACGCATCCATAGCCTTGACAGGGTTCCTTTTTAACCCTTCAAATGAGCTACAGTCCTCCTTTTGATTTTCAGACAATACTTTAATACCATAAGCAGATCCACTGCTGCCAACACACGTCCATAGCCTTGACAGGGTTCCTTTTTAACCCTTCAAATGAGCTAGAGTCCTCCTTTTTATTTTCAGACAATTCTCTCATTTCTTGCTATAAATAGACCACTATGATGGCATGGTAACAAGAAAATCATAGTTCCATTCACCAAGATATAACAAAGTGATCAGGTTGCCTCGTGATGAGACCCCCTGTCCTTCTAACAGTTTTATTTATCGAGAAGGTCATTACCTTGGTTTGGTGGCCAAAATAGAATGTCACCCATTACATCCTTATGATCATGGTAGGGTGCCTCGTGCTGAGACCCCTTATCCTCTTTAAGACAATGTTTGTTGCATTTTCATATTTTCATATTTCCATATTTTCATATTTTTATGCTTTTATTATAAAAAGAGGGAGGCTCATTTACTCTTTAAGAGTCAGGGATGGCGTAATAAGTAAAAGAAATGCCAATGAAAGTTATACTTTTACCCCCATATCATCATATCGAAGGGGTTTACCGATTTGAAAGTGTGAAAGATAAACTTGCATGGTATTAAAATAATAAATTATTTTATGAGGTGTCCAAAGGGAAGATATTCAACCAATCATTATAGATGTGCACCATGTCAGCTTTTGAATAAAGATAGCCATCAAAAGGTTTCATAGGTCATAATGGTATTAACATTACTATTTTTCTTTATCTTAGGTGCAAATCCAACCAGATGATTTTTATTCAAAACATAAAAGAGAAAGAAAAATGGAACAAAGAATGACTGATGGTGAAACAAAAAAGAGAAATCATAGTTATTCATTCTATCGATTTAAATAATAAACACACAAAAAGCAAAATCAGAGTTGTTCTTTTGATTGAACAACAATCGTTCAATCGATTGAACAATAATCATTCAATCGATTGAACAACATACACTCAAAAATTGTTGTTAAGTTGATTGAACAACAATCTTTCAATCGATTGAACAACAACACAAAAAATGCAAAAAGTGTTGTTCAATTGATTGAACAGCAATCGTTTAATCGATTGAACAATAAAATCACAAAAGTGTTTTTCAATTGATTGAATAGAAATCGTTTGATTGATTGAACAGTAGAAAAAAATCGAAAAACACAAAGTGTTGTTTGATTGTTTGAACAACAATCATTCAATCGATTGAACAACAAAATTGGAAAATTGAAAAAAGTGATGTTCGATTGATTGAACAACGAAATTGGAAAATCACAAAAAGTGTTGTTCAATTGATTGAACAACAATATTTCAATCGATTGAACATCGAAATAGGAAAAACTCAAAAAGTGTTGTTCCATTGATTGGACAACAATAATTTAATCGATTGAACAATGAACATGCAAAAGGCGTTGTTTAATTTATTGAACAACAATCATTCAATCGATTGAAAAACAAACACGCAAAAAGGTGTTGTTCAATTGATTGAACAACAATATGCACACAACAATAAGTGATGTTCAAATGATTGAATGGAAATCTTTCAATTGATTGAACATCAATATGCACACAAAAATACGTGTTATTCAATTGATTGAGCAATAATCATTCAATCGATTGAATAACACCTACGAAAGACACCCAAAGACAAGAAAAATCCTCGTATTTACATGGTGATGCCTAACCAGATTATAATCAACTGTAAAGGAATATATAAATTATTTAGAATCAAAGAAAATGCAATTTTGTGAGACCAAAGCTACCCGGTCATCAATCCTTGCAGCTAAAATTTGCATGGTGGTGTCCTCACGTACCTGTTGGCAAAAATTCTCCTTGGTGAGTGGTTTGTGGTAAAGATGCATCCAATGCCCATTCAGCTTGAAAGAATGGCAAAAACTGCCAATGGTAGTCAAGGTGAGAGTACCATTATTACGTACTTCTTGAATTTCATAAGGGCCGAGCCACCTTGTTTGTAACTTGCCTAGAAATTCCTAGAATCTGGAGTCATGAAGGAGTGCCCAATCTCCTTTTTGAAATGTCTTCCTTTTGATAAGGCTGTCGTGCCACTTTTCCCTTTGCTGCTGAATAGTTGCAGTCCATTGTAGAGTAGGTAGTCGAGCCTTGTCCAATTCATTTATTTGTTGAAGTTGCTTGGTTTGGGTTTATGTTAGATCTAGTCCCACTTCTTGGGCCGTTCTTAGAGTCTTTATTTTAAATTAAATAGGAAAAATAGGTTCTTTGCTAAACACCAGTTGGTATAGAGAATACCTAGTAATATTTCGCCAAGTTGTGTGATAGGCTCACAAGGCCTCTGGCACTCTAGCAGCCCAGTCTCACCGATGTGTTGAGACTGTCTTGGTCAGAATTGCTTCAATGACCTTATTGGTGCTTTTAACCTGCCCGTTCACCTGTGGGTGATACGAGTAAGTGATTCTATGTGTAATGTGGTGGTTTCTGAGAGTGGCTGTAATCTTGTGTCCTAAAAATTTCCCTCCCCCATCTATTATCACTTCATGAGCTAAACCATACCACACGAATAGCCCAAAAAGGAAATTTATTACAGATTCTTCTCTAGCTCTTGGAAAATCTACTATTTCTACCCACTTCATCACACAATCTATGGAATTAGTATGTAGACCTTTTTGTTTGATGGGGGATGAAATGGGGCAACAGAATCCAGTTCCCACCATTCAAAGGGTTCTATCACCAATTGAGGTTGTAATGGCATTTCATTAGATTGACTAGGTCGGCCCATCCTTTGGCATCTATCACAAGCCTGGGCATATTTATTAGCATCTTCAAAAATAGTGGGCCAATAATAGCCCATCTGTAATACCTTATGTCCTGTCCTACAATCTACGAAGTTTCCTTCAGATGGCTCATCATGGAGAGCCTTCAGGATGTTGTGAATATCATCCTCACGAATGCATTTGTGTATACACATATCAGACCCTGTGTGAAAAAGGTTCCAATCCATGAAAAATGGGCACTTCACTAGAAAATTTGTTTTCTTTCCCTTCCTGTTAAGTGCCTGGGCAACTTCTCCACTGCCATATAATTTGATACATATGCATACCATGGCGTTTTGATTGCTACGAAAAACAATTGTTCATCTGGAAATTGGCCATCCATTTCCAATGGATCATTTACCTTTTGAACTCGAGACAGAAAATTAGTGACTGGTTTTTCCTTCCTCGGACGATCCTTGATGGTGATATCAAACTCTTGCAAAAGAAATAACCAACGAGTCACTTAACCATTTGAAATAGGTTTGTTGGCTAAGTACCTAATTGTGGAATGATCAACATACATAAAAACTTGATAGCCAGTTACATAATATCTAAATTTGTTTATGGCAAAAATGACAACTAAGAATTGTTTTTCTGTTACTGTATAACTAAGTTCAGCAGCAACAAGATTTATGTTGACATAATATATAGCATAAGATTTTGTGTCCTCCTCTTGGCCCAAAAAATGCCTATTGCTACATCTGATGCGTTCATGGATATGTGAAAAGGTAGTTCCCAATTTGGTCCACGTAATATTGGTGTCATCAAAACCAATTTCCTTAAATATGTAAAAGCTATGTCACATTTGTGAGACCATTTAAAATCAACATTTCCAGTTAAAGCATATAAAGGAACAACAATTTGTGATTTCTTTTTTATAAACATGTGATAATAGCCTATGTATCCCGTGAAGCTACTTACCTCCATTTGAGTACAGGGTGTAGGCAACAAAAGAATTACCTGTATTTTTGATGGATCTACCTGTATCCCTACTGCAGAAATATAATGTCCCAAGATTACACCTTCGATCATCATCATGTGACACTTGAAATTTATTAAACACAACCTAGTAGCAATGCATCATTCTGAAACATTTTCTAACGTTTTTAGCGCTTGATCAAAGTCATCCCCATAAGGGGTAAGTCATCCATGTAAACTTCAACTCCTTCATTTACTAGATTAGAAAAAATGTTGAGTATAGCACTTTGAAATGTAGTTGGGGCATTGCATAAGCCAAATGGTAACACTCTATAAGAAAATGTACTCCAGGGATAGGTGGAGGTTTTTTTGTCTTGGTCTTCAGGAGCAATTTGAATCTAGTTGTCGTTGCTGAAGCCCTCTAAAAAGGAACAGAACTGCTTCCCTGCCAAAGTATCAAGGATTTGATCAATGAATGAAAGAGGTAAGTGATATTTATGTGTTTCCTTGTTTAATTCCTGAAAATACACATAGATATGCCACTTCCCATTTTTCTTGGGGACAAGTACCAATGGAGAGACCAATTTTCTATCTGAAATGGGATGAATGAAATTCACATCCAACAACTTCTTTAATTATTCTTTTACAATGTCCTCGAGGTGAAGATTCAATCTCTGCTGACGCTGTCAGATAGGACAAGCATCATTTTCGGTGTAGATATGATGTGTACACAACTGTGGGTCTATACCCTTCATATTAGGATAATCTTAGGAAAAATCCATTTTATTTTTTTTGCAGCACTTGAATGAGCTTTTGCTATTGATCACTGTCGAGTCTATCATTAATGTTCAAAACTTTTCCTGGTTTAATTTCAATACGCTTGCTATTTTGAACAATAGTTGTGTGGATATGCTGATCATCCCAATATTTCAAAGGGTATTCAAGGCTTCATTATCAGTAATTGCTTTTAACATTTGACATTTGACATTGTTCACGATAGCTGGTTGATTGATAAAATTATTGATAATATCATCTTCAGTCTGATCCTTGAATTCAAAGGTCTTTGATACTATAAGTGGTGAATGGATACTTTCTTTTAAGTATGCAGGTGTTTATTTACATATTTTTACAATGGGTAGACTTGGTTTGGCAAGAGGATATAAAACACGAATTTTTACAGCATCCCCTTTAACAATAGTCATGCTACCCTCTCGATAGCCTATGTAAGTATCAACTGATGCCAGCAAAGGTCAACCCAGAATGAGAGGGTTCCCATCCAATCGAATCTTTGGGTTTATAACAAGAAAATCTACTAGATACTGTTGGCTTGAGGGGGCCTGACCCAGGTTCAATATTAAATAGCCAAACAAATCCCTACACTACTGGCCCTTTTGGCATTAGCTCGTGGAGTGTGGACCGAAGTCTCACCCGAACCAGTATGGGGGGATGCTGGAACCAAGTTTCCGCACCCTGAGATGGTTGTGATGTCATTTGATTTCTTCTATCCCTGCCTTCGTGCAAGTGATCTCATTCTAGGGCTTGAAAGACAAAACCTCTATTCTAGGTTTCAATACCTTCGCGAAAGTATACGATAGACCTTTGCGTAGCCCTAACCTATGGCTCATGTACTTTCGTGCTGCTATGGCAGTGTACTGTGCAGATTCCTCAATTACCCTAAGTGATTTTCTTATCTTGCAAAATACTTAAAGTTATCACCGCGTAACCAGATATTCATAATTGCATTTAATTATTCAATGTAATTGCTTTAATTCATGTACCATATAAGCATAATAAAGGAAATTCATACATAATATATTCAAACCCATCAACAGAACAAAGACACAGAAATTTCAGAATAAATCCTTTTATTAATATCTCACAAGTGTTTATAGACTCTGTCCACCTTGTGCACACAGTTGCAAGGGTTTGGGCACTCAGTTGCAAACTTCTACCCTAGGCCTCTGAGCACTCAGCTGCAGAGCCTAGACCTATGCTACAACATAAGAGTTAGACTTCTTTCTCTAAAGATTTGACTCTCTTACATGTTGTATCTCTCAAACTACTTAGAGCTTAGCTCCTTTTATACAATCCCATGGTCCGCGGACCATGTGTAGATCTCTTACAGCCGACTTTACTTTACAAAACTAGTGGTGGACTACCCTTTATGACACATAACACCTTCGCACTCCATGACCACAAAATGCGGAGCCTTTGCAATAATACTACAAAAATTGACTTAAACATGGGCTCTTAGCCCCAAAACCTCCCTTGGGGGATCACACTCCCAACAGGACCCCAACACAAACATTGTGACTCAGTCTTGAGTCACTCGGTAGGTGCAGAGATCTTTGCGCGAAGCCTGCCCAACTCGACCTTGATGACCGCAACTTTTTCCATGCATTGAACTACTACCAGCTTCACATCTTCAACTGTTTTCTTAGTTACTGCCCCTGTGCTGTAAGCCTGAATTTGTTGGTGTGTCACTTGCAGAGTCACAATCTTGCCTTCAATGTTTCTTGTGACTGTCTATGCTTCCTCCACCCAGGGATTTAGTTGCGCCTTCAACACTGGTTCCTATTACAGTGTTGCATCCACCTGTTCCTTCAGCTGCTTGGCTTCCTGTAGCTTGGCTAACCTTTGTGTTAGTGTGATAGTTCGCGTTGTGCCCTTAACTTTGTCATAGCATTGTTAGAGTTCGCCCACTTCCGTCTCTAGCCTCTAGATGTTTTTGTCCTCCTGTAAGCTGGTCAAGACCTCAAATTTTTGTTCAAACAACTATGTGCAATCTCCTACTCCACTCTCCACCATTGCGACTACTTCTGTGACAACAACTGCTCACTATTCCTTTACCTCTAGTAGTGTTGAAGGTTGGGCCCTCAATTGGAGCTCTGTAATCTATAGGTTTAGCTCAAACTAAACTCGCGCCATCTCTATCCGAGTGCTACGCACCCCTATGGCCAATTTGCGAATGCGGACCTCAACTGGCTCCTCCTCCAGAATGGCCAACTCTGGGACCATTATGCAGGCCTCCTTCATGACTTGTATGATCTTCTTGCTTTGGCTGGTCGCCTCAGCCTCAATGGCAATGGAAACATTCCTTTACAGGGCCATCTACTCATTACTTATCTTCTGTTCACTGATCACCTGGAGGGTGCGGTGTTCACGGGCCCTCAACTCTGCAATTACTCCATCCTGCAAGAGGTGGAGTGCTTCATGTGAGAGCACTGCCAGGTTCAATCCAACTCCTTTCAAGGCGCTGAAAATGGGCCTATAAGCCTCATTTTTTGTTGTCAATGCTCCATCCAACAGCACTAGTGCACTGGAAGCCTTTGTGTGCAGCATATTGGCAGCCTCTGATGTGGCAATATCCAAGCTAGTAGACACCATACAAAGTTGCGACGCACAGGTCTGCAACTCCTGCAGTCCAGTTTAGATGGCCCACAAGATGATCTATTGCTGCTTTTAAAATTTCTATAGGGCCTCCACGGTGACATCTTTGACGGTGTCATCGATGTCATATAAATCGCCCTCCATCAATGTCATAGGGTCCAACGAGGCCTTGGTTGCTTATTTCTTTCTAGACCCTACCTTATCCAGCTCTCTCAGGTGCTTAATGCGGGCAGACTTCTCCTGAGGATCCATTCCATGTTGCTCTATGTCCTCCTATTCAGTCTCAGGTGAAGGAAACCCTGCGACTTTGTCAGAGCCCCGCTCTGTGGCACCTGTCTATTTTCTTATCTCCTTTGCTATTTGTTCTACCTGGGCCTTCTCAGTGGCATCCTTTTTCCTCTTTCCGACCAGTTGCACCATCTTCAGCTTGGCCTCTTCCTTCTTCTTTTGTGTGGCGGACTTGCTTCCACCCACTGCCAAGTTCGTGGTAGTGCACCACTCTGCCAGCCATTTATCCAACATCACATCGATGGCATCATCTGTGGCTAGGTAAGACAAATCATACCACTTCTGTGCAAGGTCCTTCCGTGCCTTGATTGATATCCAATGGAAATTAGCTTTAAATTCAGCGTAATTATCCAGGTTAGCATATACTGTGGGAGACAATCAAGGCTTGTGATTGATGGTCATCTTGATATTCATTTCCATCAAGATCTGGAAGATCTTGTTGTCCTAAATTTTCTCCACGTCCTTAGTCACCCACATCGAAGCATACTTCACTGCTTCAGGAAGGTCTAGCACGACCGAGCGAAATTGGCTCTCTTCTGGTAGCTCCCATGCTACAAGCACAATCGATAGCAAGAGCCACGTGTAGTGGAAGGTGTTTCTTTGCTCTTGCACTTTGTGACAATTCACCAGGAACTCTCTGCGAAGGTAGTCTGATGAGTTAAACTAGACTCCTTCCACACACTGCTGTGCAAGCGTGACGAAAGGCGCTAGTACCTCATCAACGTAGCACTTTCGCATCACCTGCCCTACAAGGATCTGCATTGTCAACTTCAGAGTGGGGTCATAGATGCTAGAGATGGCGTATTCGCGTGGCTTCTTCAATAGTTTGAACTTCTCTTTCATTGATTCTGCGAGTGCCTACTCGCCACCCTTGTTGCCAAAGACCAGAGCTAGATTTTCACCTGTATACGGCAAGTGTGTTATTCTCTAAATCAACATATCAGTGATGGGTATTGGTTGCTCGAACCATGGACACCCATCATGCACCAAGCACAGTAGCTGCTTGATGACCAACACTGTCACGGCAGTGTGGTTATAGTGTGGCACCCTGAGCAGGTTGAGTAATCCTACCTTCTCTACTTTTCTAAGCCACTTCCATGGCTCCAATGCAGTCATACCCATATTCGTGTCGATGATGTTGTGCATTAGCTACTCGATTGCTAGGTGTGGGAACTTCTCATGGTCCGCCAAGTCCCAGTCTACGAGCTTCAAAATCATCACGCTTGCCAAACGCGGGCCATCAAAAGTGATTTCATCCAGTAGCAGAGGGTTTTGCAAGGGAGTCTTACTTTCGTCAATGTCCTTTGGGACCTTGGACTTAGGCTTGCGTGAAGGGACATACTCCAACAATCGTGTAATAGGGTCTATACCCTGGGCTTCAACCTCCTCTATTTCCACTCCCACATCCTCAGCGTCCATGGGAATGTCTTCGATATCATCCTCTTCTGCTTCTAGGTTTATAGCCTTGCCTTTCTTTTAGGCAGTGGGCTTTGGTGGGTTTCGTCTTGGTGACGTGTGCACTGGTATGGTAGGCTACTTGCCCTTCTTGTCTTTCATGGTCTCCTTGGTTGGGGTTGGCTTCAGTCTTGATGTTCTTGGGGATTTAGGGACCTCCGCCAATACTTCAGCCACTTCTGAGGTAGCTACTTTGGCCCCATATCAATTTCATGCACATTTTCCTTAGCTTCCACTCCTTCGGTGTTCATAGCTTCTGTGCGGTTTGAGATGATGCTATTCACTAGTGCTCGTGTCTCTTTTGACAATTGTTCAAACAACGGAATCTCATATCAGATATTGAAAGAATTCAAAGTTCATGTGCACCTGAAAGCAACTCAATTCTCAAAATGCTAAGTGTTTTTTGCTGAGCAGCCACTTGTAATTTATAGGGCATTTTGAATTCAAATCCGACTGTTCCCCCCAAAATCGGTTCATTAATGCCTGATTAGCAGTATATTTTGAAGGATCTAAGCCATAAATTTTGTCTTAAATTCCAGTTGGCCACTCCATTTGGCCTCACTTCTACTGTCTTTTCATGAACAGAGACTTTAACGGTCACTTTCTAGCCAACCTATGTGATTTTTTCATGGGTAGTGTAGCTCCCTCCGCGCTATCATGGACCTAGTGACACAAAATTGAGGTGGTAAATTGCATTGTATTGAGTAGTAAGGATTGAAATGTGCATAGTTGAGATGTTGGAGAACTCTAGCACAGGAGATTGGGTCATCTACACCATGGTGTTTCCGAGAAAACTAGTGCCTTTTCGTTCTGCTAGTCCCACTAAGACGGGTAGCTATCTTAGAAACAAACAATCAAAGCAATTTGAGACTTCCTTTATGTATGATAGATAAGAGAGAAGCCGAGGGAAGCAACCTGGATCTTCTGCTTGGCTCCTTGCTTGATTTCTCTCTCCCTTGATAGAGCTTGCCACTCCTCTCCTACTTGTCCCACTTCAGAGAATACTTGAAGAGTCAAAGTAATAAAACACCATCAAAGCATCTCGATCTATAATATCATAAACAATGAAAAATCAGAAATACATTGACCATAGAATTGCATTCATAATCAACAAGATTCACAAATACACGATTATATGGAGGAAAACTCAAAGAAATTTATTAACAGTAGAAGAGAGGATTACAACCCGACCATCTGATCCAGCATCATCCTCCCAGCATCAAAGCCCTCTTCACCTCATGGAAAGCAAGATCACCCAATAATACAATGTCTCTTCTCACAGATAAACCAACAAAACTTCCTTACAAATTACAAAATTCCAACCTCAAGATCTCTCAAATGAGTGATCCATTTATAGATGTCTTGCAAGGGTGTGAGTTGGCTCTGGGTTTCTGATTAGTGTCATTCCACTGATAGTTCTTAGTTCCACTTGGAGATTTCTTTGATCTCTTACTCATCCTTGGGTGAATTCAGAGAGGCAAGTGTCATATGAGAAGTTTCTAGAAGATTCGCTGGGCATCCACTTAGCAAACTATCTCTGCCATTTGTTTATTCTCGCTCATCACACCCCACAGAAGGCTCTTTCAGTATGCATCACACCTGGCTAGTGTAGCAGCCAGTATGCATCGCACCTTGACCATGGAGCAGTTATTATGGTCTAGTTTTGGCCAGTTCTGAGTAGTTTTTTAGGTGGAAATTATGGGAAATGATGTAATCAGTTGACCATGATCCTTTAGGGTATGAAACAACACTTTTAGGGGTTAAAGGGCCCTTGGTTTATCGACATATGTCATTGCAGTTGAAGTGCCCAAATATGTCTATAACAGTTGCCCCCTAAAGCATGAGGTTGTAAATCTTTTGATGTCGGGTGAAATGCTTTATCATGAGGATCCGAGGTATTCATGCTGGAAGGTGAACTGTATAAGATACAATACAATACATCATCATCATATTATTTTCATGATCTAGCTGAAGCGGGCATCCCATGCTCAACTTTATAAATTCATTTTCATGTACATAGGATAGATAATCGTCTGTTGTCACAAACTGGTGATTCTTTATGTGTAGAGTCATCTTCCTTTAGCTTGGATGATAATATGTGCAACTTATGTGTACATTTGATATCTTTATTTTCCTGAATATATCGCAACTCGAATGGATGAAACTAGATCCGGGGTCTTCGAACTCGTTCAATATTCACTTGATGTACAAGTCGATCCATGTGAAAAGATGTTCTAAATTTTAACATGGAAAGACATCACTTGATTACTAGCAAATAATGAAAGCTGTTAATAGGCGCGAGAGGAATCACTAATAATGATAATGACCCTCATGGTACTGCAGTACAATTCATGTGGTGTGAATATATGATCGGATGTCGAACACCACACAAAATCTTTCGGTCGAAGGCCATTGATGTAAACCTGTCGACGGAAGTGAAAAACTTGCCATTGAGGCATGTAAGCTTCAAAGTACTAAAAGGGTTGTTTCTAAGTCAACTTCTTGGATAATGAGCTGAAGTCGACAAGAAGTGAGCCGTCGTAGGAGGGACTTGATGTATCCCACATCTACGACACGAAATGAGGCAAATGATTTTTCTGGGGGTGAAAACGATCTGATGATACAAGGATCAGGAATGGTGGTCATGAAAAATGGAGGGTGAAGGTATTGCAGTGGATGAGGCATTAGCTGGATGGTGAATTCTCTGAATGACTTCTCTTGAACATGTTGGTGACACTGAGATGTATCGGTAGCGTTAACCCCAAAAGATGGATGGTAGGAGGACCAATGGTGATATGATCGATGAATGGAATAACCCAACCCGACTCAATCATGGTGATGGAGTGAAAGTGTCATGTTCAAGAGAAACCTACTACGAATAAAGTTTTTCAAGTTTTCTTCCCTTTTTCCCCAATCATTGCTGACCAATACCTCTTTATTTTTGTCAAGCTTGAGGAGGATAACATATGCTTGTTCTATAATTTTCCCTTCGGGCAAACCTGTCGCTATGTTTTAGCGAGCCTAGTGACAGTGAAACTCGTTCTTGTCTGGATGGACAAGTTTGTAGCTATTGTTTTAACGTGTTTAATGACAAAGACAAATCGATCCTTTTCATGTTTAGAGAGTTTGAAAAGGGATGAAAAGGAAACTCTAGCAGTCCCTTTTCGTAGCATGATCCCTTAAGTTTGAAAAAGTATAAAATGATATGAAAGGGATGACTTTTCGATCATTTTAATGAGCCAAAAAAGACAAACTCTCGATCATTTTGTGGGATAATTCCTCGGGTCCAAAATATTAAAATACAAGAGGGATGGCGCTTCCCCTTACTTTAATGAGCTGGAAAGGCTAATAGCTCGACAATCTTTTTTATATTTAACAAGTCTAAAAATAGTTTAAAAGAGACTCGTTTTTTAGGAACGAGTAGTGTTTTCGGGTAGCAATTGGTTCCAGGTAAGTTTGGAACTTCTCAAAACATGGCAGTGTGAAGAGGGTGGCTGACAGAATCACTTGTCGCAGCTGTTCCTCAAAAGGGTAAACAATCAAGTGGAAGCATATGATCGGCCAAAAGAATGGATGTGATGGTAAGAACAAAACCAAGGCTCAAAATGATGATAGCAGGGCAATCACAAAGATTATTTACCGAGGGTGGACTCATTCTTTAATGAGCTTGAATTGGAAAAAACTATGCTCAGTGGCGGGTTTATTTTTTAACGAAATTGAACCTTGTGGAAACATTTATCATGCCAATCATTTAAATATGTCTCTAATTGGTAGGTTTATTTTTTAGTGAGCTTGAACTGTACGATAACATGTTCTCAATGCCTTTTTATGTAGGCTAGAAATGACCAAACTACAGAGCTAACTACATTAAAGCTAAGGAACTACTGAGATTAGGTAGGATGGTTCTGTCTTTTGTATAGACACAACCTTTCCTTTGCTTCGTCTACGCGTTGCAGACAAAGGTGAATGGTGGTCAGAACAATCACCTAACCCAAGAAGTTAACACTAAAAAGCTAAAAAGCTAAAAAATGCTAAAAAGCTAAAAAATGAAATTGGTCGTCTTTTGCTCACGTAAAAAGGTTTGCATGCCCCTAGGTATTGAGAAAACGAGAGTTTCCAGGTCACCATATGGAAGTCCCTGTGGTTAGGCAGGATTGCTTTTGTCCGTGGTTAGACAAAATCACTTCCTTGGCTTTTTCCATCGAAATAGACAAAGTTGAATGATGTGAGCTTCCAATCACATAACCTGTCAGGAAACCTATCCCTTTAGTTGGGTTCGCCTGCCGAAGCAAACCAGGGTGCATGGCCCCTAAGCTTTGTTACATTCACCGGACTACTCACGGTAATTAGGTGGATGAAATGAAGGTTGAAGAGACATTCTCGATGCAAAGAGACCATTTAGGGATGATGTTTGACTTGTAGCTATGTTGGAACTGGGAAATGAACATACCCATTAATAGTAAGCCTCCTTCCTTTCACTGGGTTGTTGCTGATTTGATTGCTGAGGAATCACGGTATTTTGAATGACATAGGTTGAGAATAGCCATACTGGCAGGCCAATTGTGATTCCCAGAAGGGACAATGTAGCCATATATGGAGCACCAATATCTCCCCAAGAAGAGAAAGGACTAGGATTCCCTCCAAGAGGGGTTTCTTGATTGGACTCCATTATCTCAACCTAATATCAACGAAGGAACGGGGATGTTATTTTGATTTAAATAAAATTTAATGACACTTTGACACAACTTTGCTTTTTCATTTTGTAAGAGTCGAGAAAAAGCTAAAGATGACTCTAGTCGCCTTTGATTTTTAATGAGCTTGAAGTGACAAGTGCTCAGATGGACCTTTTCTTTTAAGGAGTTGAAAAGGAATGAAAGTGACTACTCTGGAAATCTAGATAGAGGGATTAGCAAACCAATCAAAAAACTCCAATATACACCTTGGTGGTAAATTAAAGAGAAATTACCAAGGACTTTACGTACGGTAGTCAATCTTCCTGAATGTTGTGTTTAGTGCATTGCGATCGATAGGGTGGCAAACATGGCTTCCTAAGGATAAAGGATATCAGCCTATTATATTCTCCCAATATATACTCGATAGTACGGGGAGCACAAGTCTGTACTAGCACTTGTCGTATCAAAGAGAAGGAATCACCCAACCTTTGATAAAAGCAATAGTTACCAGGTTTTACGACGCTGAAACACATCTTTAGCCTAGACTTCTAGATGTGTTGCCTTAGGTTCCAAAGCATTTTTATGTTCATTGAGATTTATTTTAGAGTTGATCTTTTTAGAAGTTTGTCTTTCAAGGTTCACCACATGATGTAGATGTAAAATTCCTAAATATGCAATCTAAAATGATAAACATATGTTTATTTTATTTTAGCAATGAAAATCTTAGCTACCAAGGAAAGAAGAGTACGATTCTTTCAACAGAGAGCAAAGAGCACACACTAAATGCACTTTTCCTAAATCATCTTTTGCACACAGTCTAAATGAAAAATGCAAATGCATGTATTTGTTTTTTGTTTCCTTAATGTGAGAATTCCCAAAAGGAAAACTAAGTACAAATATGGACTATTTTCTTCAAAGCGACATTTCAACAATTTCTTTTCAAAAACGAAAGGAAGACTAAAATGAAACTTTTGATTTTGAATGGAAAACTTCTTTCGACACTTCAAATGTTAACAATTTAAATCAAATACGATGACAAAAGTACAATCAACTATCTAGAGGAGGAAGACTTTATGACACTCTTCTTTTTGACTCAAAATGACAGTTACGACTTTTTTTGCATAAAAAATGACAGTTCGAGTAAACTACTTTCGACAAAGAAGGACAGTAAATGATGGACAAATAAATAATTTTTTTTTTACAAATCCTAATCAATGGAGGCTGAATAATGTAAAGGAAGGAGTTTTCAGTAATGAGATATTGATCATAAGCAGCAAAACTACTGAATAGAGCTGAAAACAAGGAGAAAAAAAACCAAATTCCAAAGAGAGAAACAGTATCACTTAGTCATCGCACCTATCCTTCAGGGAAACAGGGATGCATCTCACCTGCAACACATGGGAGGTGCGATGCATACAGGCTTCCAGTTACAGATAGTGCGATGGGCCAGGGAGCGAAACTGAGTTTGGTTTTTGCTCAAAATTTGTAGCTAAGTTCAGTTATTTCCGCCGAGCTATGATGGACAGTAAAAAAAGTATAGGGGTATGATCTTAGGAGGTTATTGAGCTACCACAAGGGTGCTTAGAATGTTTGTAAGTCAGATGTTCAGTTCATAAACCAACCCAGAGATTGACTGAAGCAACATTCATCTACTTTGCAATTGCATAGCAAGAGCAGTTCGAAGGCTATCTGGCTAACTTCAGGCTCCGTCTATAGTTTATAAAGCAAACAACAATAAAAAACAAACAAAATATTCACTCCCCAGTGGAGTCGCCATTTTGTTTCCAACAAAACTAGTGTCTTTTCGATCTACTAGTCCCACTAAGATGGGTAGCTATCTTAGAAACAAACAATCAAAGCAATTTACGATTTCCTTTATGTATGATAGATAAGAGAGAAGCAGAGGGGACCAACCTGGATCTTCTGCTTGGCTCCTTGCTTGATTTCTCTCTCTCTTGATAGAGCTTGCCACTCCTCTCCTACTTGTCCCACTTTAGAGAATACCTGTAGAGTCAAAGTAACAAAACACCATCAAATCATCTTGATCTATAATATCATAAAAAATGCAGAATCAAAAATACATTGACCATACAATTGCATTCATAATCAACAAGAATCACAAATACACAATTATATGGAAGAAATCTCAAAGAAATTTATTAATAGTAGAAGAGAGGATTACAACCCCGCCATCTGATCCAGCATCATCCTCCCAAAATCAAAGCCCTCTTCACCTCATGAAAAGCAAGATCACACAACAATACAATGTCTCTTCTCACAGATAAACCAACAACACTTCCTTACAAATTACAAAATCCTATCCTCAAGATCTCTCAGATGAGGGATCCATTTATAGATGTCTTGCAAGGGTGCGAGTTAGCTTCGGGTTTTTGTTTAGTGGCATTCCACTGATAGTTCTTGGTTCCACTTGGAGATTTATTTGATCTCTTACTCATCCCTGGGCGAATTCAGAGAGGCAAGTGTCATATGAGAAGTTTCTAGGAGATTCCCTGGGCATCCACTTAGCAAACTATCTCTGCCATTTGTTTATTCTCGCTCATAGCACCCCAAAGAAGGCTTTTTTAGTATGCATCACACCTGGCTAGTGTAGCAACCAGTATGCATCGCACCTTGACCATGGAGCAGTCAGTATGGTCTAGTTTGGCCATTTCTGAGTAGTTTTTCAAGTGGAACTTATGGGAAATGATGTAATGAAATGACCATGATCCTTTAGGGTATGAAACAACACTTTTAGGGGTTAAAGAGCCCTTGGTTTATCGACATATGTGATTGGGGTTGAAGTGCTCAAATATGTCTAGTGCCTTCAAAATCATGCAACAAATTACCACCGGTCTCCCTAAAGCCTCCCTTCAACAACATGATGTATGCAAGGGTTACACAATAGGGAAATATGTCAAATCCACATTCAATGGGAAATATAGCAGAGTAGATGAAATCTTGGGGTGAGTCTAATATGATGTTTGTGGACCATTTTGTATAGCCTCCACTACGAAACATAAATACTATGTTATTTTTATTGATGATTTCTCTATAAAATGTTGGATTTTCTTTGTACGGAAGAAGGATGAAGTTTTCTCTTTTTTTTTTGAATTGAAGGAATTGGTTAAGAAGGAGATTGGGAAAAAAGTGAAGGCTCTTAGGAGCGAGAATGGACATGAATTTGTTTTGTATTCCTTTAAGGATTTCTATGCCAAAGAAATTATTTGAAGAGCAATGACAACATACCATAACCCACAACAAAATAGGGTAGCTGAGAGGAAGAACAAGAGAATAGTGGGGGCATCAGGGTTATGCTCCATGTTTAGGGCTTCCATTACTTCTATGGGTAGAAGCATGCAAAAAATACCTCTACTTGAATAACCAAAGTCCTCATAAGAGACTTGGTATGATCATACTAGAGGAACCTTTCTTTGGGAGAAACCTTGATGTGTCTCATTTTAGAATTTTTGGAGCTTTAGTTTATTATCATGTCTCCAAGGATTCGACGAAGAAACTTGAGCCTATAGTAGATTTGGGAGCTTTTGTAGGATAGACGGAAAGTCCACATGATTATTGGGTGTACTTCCCTTCATTGAGGATGACAGTGGTGAAGAGATATGTGAAGTTCGATTAGAACAAGGCTATGATATTCTCTCTGGAAAGGGAGCTTAGTATTCCACCATAGCAGGAGCTCCTAGCTCCAAAGGAGGAGCCTCAGGATGAGCTTCAAGAGGTTATGGAGTAGCCACATGTAGTGGAGCAGACAGGAGGTATAGTGGAGGAGCCCACTCAACCTGAATCTTCTAGAGAGGGGAGAAAGAGAACTAGATTATATAATAGATCATTGTAGGATACTAGAGAGAATGTGGGAGCCCCCACATCATAGCACATGTAGAGGAGGTCACGTGATAGGTACACCAGTTATAGGGCCCTCATGATAGAGACTTATTTATTTGATGAAGTAGTGTCTACACCTATTTGGGTTTATTCCATGGTGGAAGAAAATGAATGCGTCATGAATAAGAGTGTACTGTAGGTGGTGTTGAGACCATAAGGGAAATTAGCGTTGGTTCAAGATGGATCTACAAAATTAAGTGAAGCATGTAGTCGATTAAGACATTGAGAAGTACATAGCCAGATTTTTGGCCAAAGGATTCTCTCAGATAGAGGGAGTGAACTATGAGTAAATATTTGCACTAGTTGCAAGATATTCATTAATCATATCCATTCTAGCACTGGTTGCATAGATGGGATGTAAAATCCACCAGATGGATTTGAAGACTGCCTTTCTCAATGGTGTTGTTGAGGAGGAAATTTATATAGAGCATATGAAAGGATTTGAGACATATGATCGAGAGTCACATGTGTGAAGACTCAAGGGGTCATTGTATGGTCTCAAATAGGTAGCTTGAGCATGGTGCACTCAGATCGACAGTTATCTCATTGGATTCGGCTTCACAAAAAGTGGCGTAGATGTGAGCCTCTATCACATTGTGCTAGATGGTAAGTTGCTTATTCTTGTTTTTTATGTTAATAATTTAATATTGACAAGTGATGAGCAGTTGGTCCTCTCTTGCAAAGAGGATATTTCAAGGGAATTTGAGATGATAGACATGGGCCTCAGGCATTACCTCCTTGGGCTGGAAGTATGATAGGGTGATGGTGAATCATTTGCGTCTTAAGGCAAGAATTCTACCAAGATATTTCATAGATTTCACATGTAGAATTTTAAGTCAATGAACATATGAACTGACATGTGCTATGCAGACAACAAAGTTAGCCAAGCTATGGTGAGGACTACCAAATTATATTGGAATTACAAACGATCTCAATACCTACATTCGTTATCAACCCAAGGCAAGTCTTTTTATTTCAAGTGTGAGCACTATATATGAAGTGAATTTAGACGTCAATCTATGTTGGAATCATTGCAATTCCTAATTACTATCTCTTTAAATTCAATCCAAACAACTCTGAAAGGAATTCATAACACCCTTTGCAATTCTACTTAACCAACTCTGAAAGCAAATGAATCTGAATACAAATAGAAAGAATCACACTTGGGAATATTAATTAGAATTGAAACTAACTTATTTATCATGAAAGAGAGCTATGATAATTGAACAAAAAATGATAATTTAACAACAAATGAGCATTTAAGCATCTCACGGCAAGTAATCAATTATAGCTTTGAAATCTATGATAACATTACTTATAATGAACAACAATCTGAAATGAACATAACCAATTAGAGAAAGAGCATCACACATATATAATCACATAGCTATGTCTTGAATCTTGAATAAACAACAACTAGAAATCAGAATCATCAATCGTCATGGTAATCAGAATGATATTAACTTAGCAATAACAAACAGTAAAGAATAAACATAAATTATTATAACATAGGTGAAGTAGTAGATCTTCTCTTGACTGCGCCCAAAGTCGCCAGAAGTTCCCACTATTAGATACTGAGAGTAAGATTATGAATTAAATGTAGTATTCTTCATTAAAATAAATAAAAGAGTTACAAAATCACCAAGATGAAAGTATTATATGTCCAAAAGAATAGTTACAATTTGTGAATTTCTAAACTAGTCGTCCAATTTCCCTTTCGGCCTTATATATAGCATATATAAAAGTAAATAGATAATACTCAACTTGATTCAATCATAAAATAACATTGGTCTGCCCAGCCTTCCACTATCCTGCTTGCCCCAGACACTGTCTTTTTCCTTTACTGGCTATTGTTGTTCTGTCGATTGAACAACTATTGTCCAATCCACGTCTCTGGACATAAAGATAGTAAAAGTCAGTTTTCTACGTCCAAATTTATCTAATATGTTATTAATCTCTTTTACCCAACTTCAGTTGTTGTTTCCTCTATTTTGATTCATAAAACAAAGATAAACATATGAAGACAAATGCTAAATTAGGCTATTTACGAGGACAAAACATACCTTTTTCTTGTCCCAACATACACCCTAACTCACCTTATTGCATTTCCTCATGCAATCAAATGGTTAAGGTGTAATTGAGTTAAGGAATAGGTTGGGTATACTTCCTCCTTGTACAACCTGAAACAATTATTCTTTTTAAGCACAACGAAAGCCCGGTTCACTTCTTGATCTGTCAAGTTATAATCATTGCAGTACTTACCTAGGGGATACCATATAATTAGGCTTCTATACGAACACCCTATCCACTCAGACCCCATGGTTAAGACTATGTTACTCTATTTATGCAAGCGATGGGAGGAAGATTTGAAATTCCTATATCAAATGGCTCTTTGTTTCCGATAGTATTGTTGGAGACTTCTCATCTCTGCCCACAACACTTGTTCATTTCATAAATTGTTTGTGCTAGACAGAGAGGTGCATGGGTTTTATAGGCTCCCCTCTAACCCACAAGTCTATGCCATATTATCATTTCCTATAAGTATTATGGGCCTTGTTCCATTTGATATGGTTAGTATTAAAGGAAAGAAAGGCATGGAATTGGATATCCCCTATGAAGGAGTCAGGATTGCTATCTCTGTCATCTTCCAAAAATAAATTAAGCATGTAAAGTGTAGACAGGAGACACTATACCTACTCATTCTATTCTTTGAAACACTTGACAAAGTCTGGAGTGGTATTGATTTCCACAGACTTGCCAGCTTTAACATCTTTGATCTTTAGTAGGAGGTACCTTTCTAGGAGGAACAATGCATAGTTAGTAGTAGGAGCTCGACATGACAGGGAATCTGAATAAATAGAGCAAATAGTCTCAAATTTCTCTTTATCCTTTTGTAGCTTGACTTGCGCTTTATCAACCTTATTTTGCTCAGCCTTATAATTTGCAAAGGTTTCATCCTCTGTGACCATGAGTGCCTCAAATTTCATTTGTAATTCTTGGTGTACTCGCAGGGGCACTACTTCCTCTTTATGCTGATTCAAATCCTCCCAAGTCTTGACCAACTCATTCTGTAATTTCCTAATGACCGCTTCCCTTAGCAAGGGAATGTAAGCAGGCGTCTCATCTATTTGGACCTCATCGTCCTGTGATTCCATAGGATTAGTCTGAACAACAACCTTGGTCGCTTCTCCAATCATGTAACAATTAGCTTAGGTGTTCTCTTCAGTATCAGTTTGAATGGCAACACCAATAGTAGGGAAGTCTGTTTGAGTTTCTTTTGGGCGAACATAAGAATCCTTTGTCTACATTTCACTGTCTTCTAAAAGACATGGCTCCGTTTGGGTTTCTTTTGAATAGACCAATAGGGTTTCAGTCTGGATTTCAACATTTTTCCTAGGGAAATATTTAGTTTGGTTCCTTGTGGTCTCCAATTCTTCTTTCACTTTCTTAACCCTGACTACCACCTTCAACCACTGTCTTAGATTTTTAATTATTTTCTTTTGCCTCCTTTATTTCTTGATCATTTTCATGAGTCTATAATTGTGTTTTTACTTTGTTGTTAGGCTTTTGATCGACAATGGCACTACTATATCTACTTCAGGTCCCTGTTCCTGTGGAATTGTGTCGACATCAAGGTGGGGTTCTATTGGAACCGTATCTCCCGAAGGATCTTCACCTCCAAGATCTCTTTCGCCATGAATTTCTCGGTCAAGAGACCCCAATTGAATGGTGTCTCATGAGAAATTCTTGTTTTCTGGGCTTTCTTCTAGGTGGGTCTCGTCCTCAGGGGACTTCATAAAGCTAGCATTTCCTAGTTGATTTGCACCTCCTAGGGTTTCATCTATAGGGTTTTCTTCAGTTAGGGAGTCCAATGGACCAGTAGCTGCTGCTTGATTTCCTTCTCTAATGGTTTCTTCTACATGCACTTCTGCTTCAAGGGGTTTCTCCATAGAAGGGAATGGCTCCCTCTATTCTTCCAAATTATCAGTAAACGACAGGGTTTGATGGTGACCAAGATTGCCATCAGGGGCTGACTAATTGGGGGCACAATCTTTCCCATTAGAATTCTTTGATTGCTCCCTCCCTTCACCAAATATCCCATATTCTCCAGTACTCTAGCCACCTCTTCCTCATAGTCTTGCAAGGAGTCATCATGCAGACTTGGAGTGGGGTTGTGAGATGGCCTGGCCTCGTTTATTGGAATTGGGGTGTGTCATTGAGACTTCACATGCACAGAGCATCTTCGTTTTCTGTGCCCGATGCCATAGAGGAATTATTCCATTTCTGTGTCCTTTTCAGACCTATGGCTCTTGGCCCTTGTTATTCAGTTGTTGGGTTTTCTATAGGTGGGGTGAGAGTAGAATTTACAATATTATCCTAGGTTTGTTGTTGCTAGGCTAGCCGATGAATGATAATCAATTTGATTAGCCCATGATGACTGATGACTGTATGTGGGTCCTTTTATTTTCTAACTCGACGAGCAACATCATGCAATAGGGGATTTAAATAAAATGACAAGTTAACTACAATTTTATGTTTTAAAATAGCTAACAGTTTGAGTTGGTAGTGCTTTAGCATGTCTTGTCATCCATTGCATGTGATGTACATCTGCACAATGGTGACCAATTCCTGCCATGGCTATCTCAGAGCTGTAGGGTGAACGCCTTTCCCTGTTTGCCCCAATTGCTTGTCTGGGTCCTAAAACATTGTGGCCGCATTATGCAAAGAACATGTTTGTCTATTCACCTTGTTCCTTCAACTAGAAGTCTAGTGACTTCAGCTATGACTGATTCAGAGACCATTATGTTCCTTCCTCTTACCATTATGCTTCCAATTTGCAAATTTTGCATAAATTTAAGTGTCATCTCTTCGTGAAATCCTTGTAATTTATTCAAATATTGCAGCCAGTTGGTGCACTCAAGAATTGCACGAGCCTGGTTAGTCACCATGAGCATAGTGGGTTCATTTCAGTTGGCTCTACTTCCCATGGCTATTGTTTTCCTATGACTATTTCACTTGCATGCACTTCTCTCACACTTTTGCAATTTAGAATAGCAACAACAAACGTTAAGCCTATTGATAGGGAAATGTCATTGTTTTGAGAATTAATATCACATACAGTAAATTCATTTGTCTTGTTAGCAATATTTGATGCAGGATCATAATCAATCTGCATGCTATCCATAATGGTTGCCATCCTTCTTCCAATCAGAAATAGTTCAATAATTATTACACATACACAATAATCATGCAGTCCTTTAACTGGAAATAAGTTTAATAATTATCAGACACCTATCCATAAATTGTCACACATGTTGTTCATACGTAGACCATCCCCCCTCAAATGGGAAAAGGGTGTCCACATTCATCAAGCATGGGAAAAACAAGAAAACGTGTCGGTAAAACATAAATGGAGGCAACCAATAAATAAAGGTGGCATAATATACAACAATGAAAATCAAAGCAGTACACATCAATAGATTTGAAATGTCGTAAATTAAAATAGATATTTAAACCATTATGTCAAAATATTTTTACCTTCAGTGGAAAAGTATCAAATGCATGATAAGCGATAAGTATTAATGACTGTCATTAAAATGATTGGAAAAATATGATATAATGGATATATGATATAAGTTACCATGCATGTTGGCTTTTTAGGAATGCTCTTCAAATGGGAAATTTTCCTTTAGAAACGAATCCATGGGTTGTAATAGGATAGAAATAATTTGGTAGTGTCACATAGTACTTCAATACCACAAGCAAAGCCACTCCTGCCAGCAGGCATCCATAGCCTCGAGAGGGTTCGCTTTTAATCCTTCAAATGAGCCAGAGTTCTCCTTTTGATTTTCACATGATTCTCTCATTTCTTTCTATAAAGAGACCACTATGATGGAATGGTAACTAGATAATCATAGTGCCATTCACCAAGATACAACAAAGTGATCAGGTTGGCTCATGATGAGACCCCATGTCCTTCTCACAATCTTATTTATCAAGAAGGTCATTACCTTGGTTTGGTGGCCAAAATGGAATGTCACCCGTTACATCCTTATGATCATGGTAGGGTGGCTCATGCTGAGACCACCTATCCTCTTTAAGACAGTGTCTGTTTCATTTTCAAATTCCCATATTTTCATATTTTCATATTTTGATGCTTTTATTATAAAAAGAAGGAGGCTCATTTACTCCTTAAGAATCAAGGATGGTGTAATAAGTAAAAAAAAATGCCAATAAAAGTTATACTTTTACCACCATATCATCATATCAAAGGGGTTTACCCATTTGAAAGTGTGAAAGATAAACTAGCATGGTATTAAAATAATAAATCATTTTATGATGTGTCCAAAGGGAAGATATTCAGCCAGTCATTATAGATATGCACCATGTCAGCTTTTGAATAAAGATAGCCATCAAAAGGTTTCATAGGTCATAATGGTATTAAAATTATTGTTTTTCTTTATCTTAGGCGCAAATCCAACCAGATGGTTTTTATTCAAAACATAAAAGAGAAAGAAAAATGGAAAAAAGAATGACCGGTGATGAAACAACAAAGAGAAATCACAGTTATTCATTCTACCGATTTAAACAATAAACACACAAAAAGAAAAATTAGAGTTGTTCTATTGATTGAACAACAATCGTTGAATCAATTGAACATCATACACTAAAAAAGTGTTGTTCAATTGATTGAACAAAAATCGCTCAATCAATTGAATAGAAACACAAAAAACACAAAAAGTGTTGTTCAATTGATTGAACAACAATCATTCAATCGATTGAGCAAAAAAATCGCAAAGTGTTGTTCAATTGATTGAACATCAATCGTTCGATCGGTTGAACAGTAAAAAAAATAAAAAAAAATAGAAAGAGTTGTTTGATTGTTTGAATAGAAATCATTCAATCGATTGAACAACAAAATCAGAAAATTGCAAAAAGTGATGTTCAATTGATTGAACAATGAAATCAGAAAATCACAAAAAGTGTTGTTCAATTGATTGAATAGCGAAATCGGAAAAACTCAAAAAGTTTTGTTCCATTGATTGAACAACAATCATTCAATCGGTTGAACAATAAACATACAAAAGGTGTTGTTCAATTGATTGAACAGCAATCGTTCAATCGATTGAACAATAAACATGCAAAATGGTGTTATTCAATTGATTGAACAACAATATGCACACAACAATAAGTGATGTTCAAATGATTTAACAGAAATCGTTCACTTAATTGAACATCAATATGCACACAAAAATAAGTGTTGTTCAATTGATTGAACAACACCTACGAAACACACCCAAAGACAAGAAAAATCCTCATATTTACATGGTGATGCAAAACTAGATTACAATCAACTGTAAAGGAATATATTCATTATTTACAATCAAAGAAAAATGAAATTACACGAGAGCAAAGCTGCCAGGTCATCACTCCCTGTAGCTAAAATTTGCATGGTGGGGTCCTCACGTACCTGTTGGAAGAAAGTCTCCTTGGTGAGTGGTTTGTGAGAAAGACGTGCCCGATACCCATTCAGCTTGAAAGAATGGCTAGACCTGTCAATAGTAGTCAAAGTGAGAGTACCAGTGTTATGTACTTCTTGAATTTCATAAGGGTTGAGCCACCTTGTTTGTAAATTTCCTGGAATGTCCTGGAATTTGGAGTCTCCAATCTCCTTTTTGAAATGTCTTCTTTTTTATAAGACTGTCGTGCCACTTTTCCCTTTGCTGTTGAATAGTTGTAGTCCATTGCAAAGCAAGTAGTCAAGCCTCTTCTAATTCATTTATTTGTTGAAGTTGCTTGGTTTAGGCTTTTTTTAGATCCAGTCCCACTTCTTCGGCCGTTCTTAGAGCCTTTATTTCAAATTCAATAGGAAAAATAGGTTCTTTGCCAAACTCCAGTTGGTAGAGAGAATACACAGTAATATTTCACCAAGTTGTATGATAGGCTCACAAGGCCTCTTGACAATATAGAAGCCCTGTCTCGCTGATGTGTTGAGATTATCTTGGTCAGAATTTCTTCGATGACCTTATTGTTGCTTTCAACCTCCCTGTTCACCAGTGGGTGATACGAGTAAGTGATTCTGTGTGTAATGTGGTGGTTTCTGAGAGTGGTTGTAATCTTTTGTCCTACAAATTCCCCTCCCCCATATGTTATCACTTCCCGAGGTAAACCATACCGCACGAATAACCCAAAAAGGAAATTTATTATAGATTCTTCTGTAGCTCTTGGCAAATCTACTGCTTCTACCGACTTCATCACATAATCTGTGGAAACAGTATGTATGCATTTCTGTTGATGGTGGATGAAATGGGCCAAAAAAATCCAGTTCCCACCATTCAAAGTGTTTTATAACCAATTGGGGTTGTAATGGCATTTCATCAGATTGACTAGGTCGGTCCATCCTTTGGCAGCTATCACAGGCCTAGGCATATTTATTAGCATCTTTAAAAATAGTGGGCCAATAATAGCCCATCTGTAATACGTTATGCCCTATCCTACGATTTGCAAAGTGTCCTCCACATGGATCATCATGGAAAGCCTTCAAGATGTCATGAATGTCATCCTCATGAATGCATTTGCGTATACACATATCATACCCTGTGTGAAAAAGGTATTTGCCAATCTAAGAAAACTGGGTATTGTACTGGACAATCTGTTTTCTTTCCCTTGCTGTCATGTGTCTAGGCAGCTTCCCCACTGCTAGATAGTTTGATACATATGCATACCATGGCGTTTTGAATACTATGGCATATAATTATTCATCTGGAAATTGGTCGTCCACTGCTAATGGATCATTTACCTTTGGAACTCGAGACAGAAAATCAACAATTGGGTTTACCTTCCACAGACAATCCTTGATGGTGATATCAAACTCCTACAAAAACAATAACCAACAAGTCACTCGATCATTTGTAATAGGTTTATTGGCTAAATACCTAATTGTGGAATGATCAGTATACAGAAAAACTTGATAGCTAGTTATTAATGTCTAAATTTGTTTATGGCATAAATGACAACTAAGAATTCTTCTTTTGTTACTGTATAATTAAGTTCAGCAGAAACAAGATTTTTGCTAATATAATATATAGCATAAGGTTTTCTATCCTCCTCCTGGCTGAGGACAGTGCCTATTGCTGCATCTAATGCATTCGTGGATATGTGAAAAGGTAGTTCCCAGTTTGGTACATGTAATACTGGTGTCGTCAAAACTAGTTTCTTTAAATTTGTAGCATATAAAGGCACAACAATTTGTGATTTTTTTTATAAACATGTGATAATAGCCTATGTATCACATGAATCTATGTTCCTCCTTCTGAGTACAGGGTGTAGGCAACAAAAAAATTACCTGTATTTTTGATGGATCTAACTATATCCCTACTGCAGAAATATAATGCCCCAAGATTATGCCTTTGGTCGTCATCCTAGTAGCAATGCATCATTCTAAAATATTTTCTAATATTTTTAGTGCTTGATCAAACTCATTCCCATACGTGGTAAAGTCATCCATGTAAACTTCAAGTCATTCATTGATCATATCAGAAAAAATGCTGAGTATAGCTCTTTGAAATGTCGTTGGGGCATTGCAGAGCCAAATGGTAACACTCTGTAAGAAAATGTACCCCAGGGATAGGTGAAGGTTTTTTTGTCTTGGTCTTCAAGGGAAATTTGAATCTGGTTGTCATTGCTGAAGCCGTCTAAAAAGGAAAAGAACTGCTTCCTTGCCAAAGTATCAAGGACTTGATCAATGAATGGAAGAGGTAAGTGATCTTTCTGTGTTGCCTTGTTTAATTCCTGATAATCCACACGGATACACCACTTCCCTTATTTCTTGAGGACAACTACCAATGGAGAGACCCATTTTCTATCCAAAATGCGATAAATTAAATTCACATCCAACAGCTTCTGTAATTCTTCTTTTACAATGTCCTTGAGGTGCAGATTCCATCTCCGCTGAGGCTGCCGGATAGGATGAGCATCGTTTTCGGTGTAGATATGATGTGTACACAACTGTGGGTCTATACCCTTCATATCAGTATAATCCCAGATGAAAGCCCATTTATATTTTTGAAGCACCTGAATAAGATTTTTCTATTCATCGTTGTCGAGGCTATCATTAATGTTCAAAATATTACCTGGTTCAATTTCAATACACTTGCTATTATGAACAACAATTTTCTGGATATGCTGATCATCAGTATCTTTCAAAGGGTCTTCCAAGGCTTCATTATTAAGAATTTCTTTTAACACTTGAAATTTGACATTGCTCACATTAGCTGGGTGATTGATAAAATTATTGATAACATCATCTTGAGTTTGATCCTTGAATTCAAGTGCCTTTGATACTATAAGTGGTGAATGAATTCTTTCTTCCAGGTATGCGGGTGGTTGTTTACATATTTTTACAATGGGTAGACTTGGTTTGGCAAGAGGATATAAAACGAGATTTTACAGCATCCCCTTTAACTATAGTCATGCTACCCTCTTGATAGCCTATGTAAGTATCAATTGTTGCCAGCCAAGGTCGGCCCAATGTCATAGGGTTCCCATTCAATCAACTCTTTGGGTTTATAACAAGAAAATCTACTGGATATTGTTGGGTTGAAGGGGCCTGATCCAGGTTCAAAGTTAAATAGCTAAACAGATCCCTACACTACTAGCTCTTTCAGCATCATCCTGCGAAGCGTGGACCAAAGTCTCACCTGAACCAGTATGGGGGGATGCACACAGTGAGATGGTTTTGATGTCATCTGATTTCTTCTATCCCTAGCTTCGTGCAGGTGATCTCTCTCTAGGGCTTGAAAGAAAAACCCTCTATTATAGCTTTCAATACCTTCGCAAAAGTATATGATCAACCTTCACACAGCCCTAACCTATGGCTCATGTACTTTCACGCTGCTATGGTAGCGCATTGTGCAGATTCCTCAATTAACCTATGTGATTTTCTTATCTTTCCAAATACATAAATTTATCACCACGTAACTAGATATTCGTAATTGCATTTAATTATTCAATGTAATTGTATTCATTTGCGTACCATATAAGCATAATAAAGGAAATTCATACATAATATATTCAAACCCATGAATAGAACAAAGACATAGAAATTATAGAATAACTCCTTTTATTAATATCTCCCAAGTGTTTATAGACTCTGTCCACCCTACGCACATAGACGTAGGGGTCCGTGCACTCAGCAGCGGACTTCTACGCTAGGCCTCAGTGCACTCAACTATAGAGCCTCTACCTACGCTACAACACAAGACTTAGACTTCTTGCTCTAAAGATCTAACTCTCTTACATGTTGTATCTCGCAAACTACTTAAAGCGTAGCGCTTTTTATACAATCCCATAGTTCGTAGACCATGGGTAGATCTCTTATAGCCGACATTACTTTACAAAACTAAAGGCAGACTACCCTTTATGAAACATAACACCTTCACGCTCTGTGACCATCAAATGCGGAGTATTTACAATAATATTACAAAAACTGACTTAAACATGGGCTTTTAGCCCCAAAAATTCCCTTTTGGGATCCCGCTCCCAACAAGCCCCCAACACAAACATCATGACTCGCCCTCGAGTCACTCGGTATGCATGGAGATCTTTTCACGAAGCCCATCCAGCTCGACCCTGATGACAAAAACTTCGACCATGCATTGAGCTACTAACTGCTTCGCATCTTCAACTATTTTCTTAGTTACTCCCCCTGCACTGTCAGCTTGAAGCTGTTGTTGCATCACTTGCAGAGTCACAATCTTGCCTTCAATGTTTCATATGACTACGTAAGCTTCCTCCATCCAGGGCTTTAGTCACGTCTTCAACACTTATTCCTTGTGCAATGTTGCATCCACCTATTCCTTCAGCTACTTGGCTTCTTGCAGCTTGGCTAACCTTTGTGTCAGTGTGACAGTTTGCGTTGTGCCCTTATCTTCCTATAGTGTTGTTGGAGTTCGCGCTTCCATCTCTAGCCTCTAGATGTTTGGGTCCTCTTGTAAGCTGGTCAGGACCTCAAACGATTATTCAAACATTTGTGTGTAGTCTGCTACTGCACTCTCCACCATCGCGACTACTTTTGTGACAGCTATCGCTCGTTGTTCCTTTACCTCTAGCAGTGTTGAAGGCTAGGCCCTAAATTGGAGCTCTGTAATCTTTAGGTTCAACTCCAACTGAACCCATGCCATCTCTATCTGAGTGTCACACACCCCTGTGGCCAATTTTTGGATGCAAACCTCGACTGTCTCCTCCTTTGGAATGGCCAACTCTAGGACCATTCTACAGGCCTCCTCCATGACTTGTATAATCTTCTTACTTTGGCTCGTCACCTTGGCCTCAGCAGCGATGGTAGCATTCCTTTGCAGGGCCATCTACTTGTTACTTATCTTCTATTCACTAATCAACTGGAGGGCATAGTGCTCATGGGCCCTTAGCTATGCAATTACTCCATCCTACAACAGGTGGAGTGCTTCACACGAGAGCATTGCCAGGTTCAATCTAACTCCCTTCCAGGCACAGATAGTGGGCCTATCAGCCTCATTTTCTGTTGTTAGGGCTCCATTTGGTAGAACTAGTGCACTGAAAGCCTTCATGCGTAGCATATCGGTAGCCTCTAATGTGTTAATCGCTAAGCTAGTAGACACTGTACCAACTTACGACACGCGGGTCAGCAACTCCTGCAGTCCAATTTGAATTGCTCCTAGGATGATCTGTTATTACTTTTCAAATTGCTATAGGGCCTCCGTGGTGACATCTCGGATAGGGTCACCGATGTCATATAAGTTTCCCTCCGTTAATGTGATAGGGTCCAACAAGGTCTTGGTTTCCTTGGATTTCTTTCTAGACCCTCCCTTCTCGAGCTCTCTTGGGTACTTAATGTAGGCAGATGTGTCCTGAGGGTCTGTGTCGTAGCGCTCTGTGTCCTCCTCTTCAGTCTTAGGTAAAGGTGACCACACGCCTTTGTCAGAGCCCTGCTCTATGCCACCTATCTATTTTCCTGCCTCCTTTCATGCCTGTTGCGCCTGGGCTTTCTCAGCGGCCTCCTTTTTCCTCTTTTTGACCAGCTATGCCATCTTCAGCTTGGCCTCTTCCTTCTTCTTTTCTGTGGTGGACTTGCTTCCACCCACCGCCAAGTACGTGGTAGTGTGCCACTCTGCCAGCAATTTATCCAACACCACATCAATGGCATCATCTATGGCTAGGTATGGAAAATCATACCACTTCTATGTAGGGTCCTTCTGCACCCTAATTGATATCCGATGGAAATTAGTTTTAAATTCATCATAGCTCTGCAGGTTAGCATATACTGTGGGAAACAATCATAGCTTGCGATTGATGGGCATCCTGATATTCATTTCCATCAAGATCCAGAAGATCTTGTTTTCTCGAATGCGCTTTGCATCCTTGGTCACCCACATCAAAGTGTACTTCGCTACTTCAAGAAGGTCTGGTGTGACCGAGGGGAATTAGCTCTCTTATGCTACCTCCCACACTACCATCATAATCAATAACAAGAGCCACGGATAGAGGAAGGTCTTTCTTTTCTCTTGCGCTTCACAGAAATTTGCTAGGAACTCTCCATGAAGGTAGTCTGACAAGTTAAACTAGACACCTTCTACGCACTACTGTGCGAGTGTGATGATAGACGCTAGTATCTCATCAGTGCGGCACTTCCGCATCACCTTCCCTGCAAGGATCTACATCGATACCTTCACAGTGGGGTCGCAGATGCTGGAGATAGCATACTCGCATGGCTTCTTAACCAGTTTGAACTTCTCTTTCATTGATTTTGTGACTGCCTGCTCGCCAACCTTGTTGCTAAAGACCATAGCTAGATTTTTGCCTGTATATGGCAGACGTGTTATTCTATGAATCAACATATCACTAATGGGTATTGGATCCTCCAGCCACAGACACCCATCATTCACCAAGCACAATAGCTGCTTGATGACCAACACTGTCATGGGGGTGTGGTTGTAGTGCGACACCCTGAGTAGGTTGAGTAATCATGCCTTCTCTACTCCTATGAACCACTTCCGTGGCTCCAATGCAGCCATCCCCATATTCGTGTTGATGATGTGGCGCACTAGCTACTTAGTCGCTAGGTGTAGGAACTTCTCATGGTCCACCAAGTCCTGGTATTCGAGCTTGAAAATTGGCACCCATGCCAAACTTAGAATTCTAAAAGTGATTTCATTCGGTAGTAGAGGGGTTTGCAGAGGAGTGTTACTTTCATCAATGTCCTTTGGGACCTTGGACTTGGGTTTGCGAGGAGGGACATACTCCGAAAGCCGTGTAATAGGGTCTACACCTTGGGCTTCAACCTCCTCTATTTCCACTCCCACATCCTCATCATCCATGGGGATGTCTTCGATATCCTCCTCTTCTTCTTCTAGGTTTATAGCCTTGCCTTTCTCTTGGGCAGTGGGCTTTGGTGGGTTTCGTCTTGGCGACGCACACACTGGTATGGTAGGTTGCTTGCCCTTCTTGTCTTTCATGGTCTCCTTGGTTGGGGTTGGCTTCAGTCTCAATGTTCTCGAGGATTTAGGGATCTCTGCCAATACTTCAGCCACTTCCGGGGCCACTACTTCTACCCCATATCAATTTCCTGCACATTTTCCTCGACTTCCACTCCTTCGATGTTCATATCTTATGCGCGGGTTGACATGACACTATTCACTAGTGCTTGTGTCTCTTTTGACAATTGTTCAAACGCTGAAATTGCATATCAGATCTTGAAAGAATTCACAGTTCATGTGCACCTGAAAGCGCAACAACTCAATTCTCAAAATTCCAAGTGTTTTATGCTGGGCAGCCACTTGTAATTTATAGGGCATTTTGAATTCAAATCTGACTGTTCCCCTCCAAACCAGTTCATTAATGCTGGATTAGAAGTAGATTTTCAAGGATCTAAGCCATAAATTTCATCTTAAATGCTAGTTAGCCACTTCATTTGGCATCACTTTTGTTGCCTTTTCATGAATAGTGACTTTAATGGTAACTTTCTAGCCAACCTGCATGATTTCTACATGGGTGGTGCAGCTCCCTCCGCACTGTCATGGACCTAGTGACACATCCGTGCTTTGAACCATCTTCCAATCGCGCAGCTCCCCACCCCGGGGAGTGTAGTTTATATTATTGTGCCTCCTTTCAGCTGCCTCGAGTGCTAAGACTATGCCACCTTCATTTAGACACATGGCGGGACTGCCGGTGTATGGCTTGAAGTGATTGCCATTCACCATTCATGGGAAGGGTTCTCCATTTAGCTTGACTAGCTGTACCGCTCCTCCATCGATAATCTCCTTAATAAAATAAGGCCCTAACCAGTGCATCCTAAATTTATCAAACATACTATCATATAACAAAACGAGGTCATTTTCCTTAAATGTGCACAACTTGACATGCCGATCATGCCATGCCTTTTCATGCTGCTTTTGGACCTGCTGGTGAAATCCAGCCAAAAATATTTCTTCTTCGATCTCATTCAGGTGCGCGAGCCTCTCCTCTAGGGCTCCGTGATCCATCATACTTGTGAGCACTATTATGCATAGACTAGGCACGATGTATTCCATAGGCATTAGGACTTCCACGACATAGACAAGCCTAAAAGGGGTTTGTCCCATCAGCTTCTTGCAATGTCATTTTTGGATTCAAAGGCATTCCATCCCTTCATGATGGCCTACCTGTCCTTTGACATACGTCACATGCCTTGCAATATGCTTTTGAATCCTGATGAAGGGTTGGCCACCACAAACCTATGCATATAATATTTTCTATGGTTGCTCTCCTTGCATAATGTCCTCCCGCGGTGCCCCCAAAAGCATCCATGAGGATGCTGCTTCTTTTGAACTCAGGTACATACCATTGCAATATCTCATCACTCCCCATCTTGTATAGATGCCTGACAATGACAGAGAAATTGGCCATGTGCACCACTAATTCTTTCTTTTGTTGGACAGTGTATCTTTCCAATGCGTTTCTTGTTGTTAGGAAGTGGATTATATCCTCAAAATGACCATCCACAACATGCACTACAAATAGTTGTGCATCAGGAAATCCTTCTTCCAAGTTAGTAGGTTCCTGTCCTGTTTCGATGCGTGATAGATGGTGTGGTCCCGCGTTCAATATTCTTGGGTTCACAACAACATCAAAATCATACTCTTGGATCAATAAGAGCCATCTACATATTCTCCCCCCCCCCCCAACATAGGCTTATTGACTAGGTACTCCAGAGCGAAGTGATCCGTATACATCTTAAAATGGCCTCCTAGCAAGTAGTGCCTATACTTCTGGAGCACATACACCATAGCTAGCCCCTCACACTCAATGATGGAATATTTATTCTCTACTTTAGATAATCTGTGGCTTGCGAATGTGTTAGGATGGTCCAAGCATTCTCCACCAACCTATGTCAATACTACTCCTAGTGCTATACATGACACATCGGCATGTACATGAAACTCTTTCTTCCAAACTGGGAAGACTAGAACCAGTGCGGTAACCATATTTGCTTTTAATATATCCAAGCTCTTCTTACAATCATTGTTCTATTAGAATGTGACATCCTTCTTCAACAATTTCTCCATAGGCGCAATGATCTGGGCATAGCTTTTGATAAAATTTCTATAATATCCCATATTTCCCAGAGTAGCGTGCAGCTATTTCACACTCCTCAGCACTTCCATGTTTAGTATCACTGCGATATTCTTGGGGTTTACCATCAGTCCTTGTTTCCAAACCACATGCCCCAATAGGTTCCCAAATAGAACACAAAATAGGCACTTCTTGAGATTGAGCGCGATCTGGTATCTTCAATAGGTTTGCAACATGAGGCACAAGCTTGCTAAATGGCACTTAACCGGCCCAAATACAGTCTAGTCATCAAAATATACCTATAGGAACTTATGGATAAATTCCTTGAATGCCGCAATAACCACGCATGAAAATATTAAAGGTGCATCCGTCAATTTAAACAACATTATAGTGTATTGAAAACAACCCCACTTAGTTGCGAATATTTTCTTGCTCCAATCCTCTGGTGTGATTTTGATTTGGTGGTACCCTAAGAACCCATCAATGAAGGAATATGCTTCCTGGCTGCCTACATTGTCCAACACTTCATCTGTGAATGGAGTCGGGAAAGGATCATGCACACAATCGTCATTCAATTTTTTGAGATCCACGCATATCCTTATCTCATCCTTCTGCTTCTTCTCTTACACCACCATTAGGTTTGTCTAATTAGAATCTTCCACATGCTCAATGATGCCTGTTGTGAGAACCTTATCTAGCTCTAAGCGGGCCTTCTCCTTATATTTTAGATTGAGATGGTAAGGACTTTGCTTAACTGGCCTCGTGTCGGGCCTTAATGTGATCTTCATCATTCCTAGGTCCCCTATTATTCCTTTCAGACCCATGAACTTGGTAGGGAATACGTCCTGGTATTCATGGAGCAATTCAATGACCTTATCCACCATCGCATCATCCCAGTAGTGTCCAATCTTTGTAAATTTTGGTTCTGCCTCTGTACCAATGTTTACTTGTTTCGTTTTCAACGACGCGGTTATATCAGGGTTCTCAATCTGCGGTCCTTGAACCTTGCAGTGACCTTCTGGTTCCATAATGTAAATCCTCCATAGATCCTCATCCTCTTCTTCAATAGTTACATTATAACATTCTAGTGCGCAACTCAGCTGAGTATCCCATTCAGGATGAGTCAGGTCTAAAGGATCCCATGGTATCCTAAAGATAGCTACTTTCACCTCTTGTATTGCTTCATCAATACTATCAAAACCATCCTCAAAACAGAATGTCATCATGAATCCTTCACGCAGGATATCCCATTCACTTGTTCCATGGCAGAGCTCTCTTACTATATAGCAATTCATTGGGATAACAACCAGGGTGTGACAGAACAAGTGCACCCAATAAAGTTGTGGCTTCTCTCCATAATCCTGGGTCCATTTCACTAGATGCATGCGCAGATCATTCTGCCCATCATACTTGTCTATCAATCACATCTTAGGCTTCCCAATTTGTGTTCTCATCATCTTCCTACATTCGTGCCAATCATTGAAGATTCCCTTATCTATACCCCACCATATTGCGGGCGTAGCATGCAGTGCCCAATCTAAGGCCTCGAAGCACTACTTTTCTGGTAGCTCCCTTTCAAATGCATCCAAAAAGATATCTACCTCATTCAGGCCATCATAAGTAGGTATATTTCTTACCTCTAACGAAACACAGCATAGCGACCGGATCAACATGTTGTAATTTAGCATAGTTACTTCATGTAACTAATTCTTATAGCGTTCTATTTCTTCATTATAGTCCAAAGTGTAGAAACTCTCATGATCCCATGTAATCCATCCACCCGCGATGGGATTCACCCAATCTTGGTCTCATGTTGTTAACTTATAGACACATTCCAAGTCATCATCACTCTCATAATTGTGGACAGGTTTAGAATAGCATGATCCTTCAGCAAGATCGAGGGGTACTATTACATGCAGTGATTTCTTCTAAAATGTCATCTTTCCCTTCTTCAGATTGATTACCCCATTCATATCAGTATCCTAGTCAATTCCTAGGAGTGCAAGATAGGGCCTGTTGTCATCTCCTATCTATATTACTTCAAAGTCAGCTAGTGTGCTCGCTCCCTCAATATCCACGGTCACCCCCTGCAGCTGCCCCATGGGGATGACCTTTTGCTAATTCGCCATCCTTAGCTAAATCAGAGACCATTGCAGCGCAGGTCTCCCCATTCGCTCCCAAGTCTGTTTTGGTAGGACATTCACATCTAACCCCAAGTCCAAAATGACATGATCCATTTCATATTCTCCTATTGGTGTGACCAATCTCATCACCCATCACGTCCTTATTTTATGCTTGCCAATCTTACATACTATGCATGGCTCACCTGGTACAGTTACAACACATCTATTGATGAGTTCTTCTAACCCTTTCACAGCCTTACTGTAGCATAGTAACTTCATACAGGTTTCCAGGAAAGTTGTGACCATAGAGGGGTCCATGTCCTGCTCAGGCTTATCCTTGCTTCCTGGGGTGGAGGCCTTAGTGAAGATCTTCTTACCTTCCATGAAGGCTTCATGAGTGTGCTCCAAATCGAACTCAACCTCTTTTGCTAGGGCTTTGCGAACCCATGTACATTTTTCTGGCTATTTCCCCTTGTCATCTCCTGTCACGATTCCAATTCTAAGAACTATATTTACGTTTGGATCTTCCTCGTGTGGCTCAGACCTCATCATATGCGGGTCCTGAGTTGGCAAAGGTGGTAGTGCCCCTTTGTAACATATCCTAGCTATCAGTGTAGGACAGTATTTCGTTCATGATCAAACAATGTGCAATACATACATGAGCAATGCATTGGATTAGTGCAATCATGGGCATAGCGTCCCAGTCCCTCGCAATTGTAGCAAATCAACTGTCCTCGACCTCTACCAGGTCCTACTCCACCTTGCCTCTTCCGTGCCCCTGAAATCCTATTTGCGCCATCCCTACGCTCTGGTCCAGGGGCCGCATTTTGGCCTGAACCATATAGGCGGGAGTTCTATCCATCATTAGTTCATAGCTCCTGCAAGTATGCTCATCGTGCCCTACCGACCTAGAAAAGTTGCAGAACAATTGTTGTGGTGTCTGTACAAACTTATGTAGCAAGTGACAATTATCCGTGGCATATTTTTCGGCTACCTAGCAGGTCGCACCATAATGCAGGCTCAGCGCTAGCTCCTGCTTGAACTTCTGGCCTTAAAGGTATCAGTACTCCTACTACAATATAGTTTGGAAATACTGGGCAATGGTCTTTGTCATGACCCTGACTGTTGCATTTCAAGCACCATACCTCCTCTCATACCTCTGGTCGAACCATCCTATCCTGCTTCAAACTTTGCATCTCAAGGGACAGATTTTTTTTCTATGCATGGATCCACTGAACTTCTAGATTAGGATCTTGCATTGGAGTTTCATGTAGTCTCATGGAAATCTCCAAGGCCTGTGCCTGAGTTGTTATCTTCTGCTGTGACAATGCACTCCTTAAGTGTGGTAGTAGCAAAGTCACAAACCACTCGTGATGTTGTCCATCTGTAAAATTCATGTTGGGTTTCCAGATTGTGCATTTCAGCCTCTAATCTAGTTCCCAAGGCATCTCGCTTGGTTGCATCGTGATCTCTTTTAATCCCACAATCGATTGCACCTCAGGTTTAGGGCTACTAAATTCCCTATTTAGTGCTGCCTGGATGTCTACTACTTGAGCATTTGGGTTATTGTTAGAGTGTTTCATATACTAGGTTAGCGCATGATCTTTCAAAGCACTAATCAGTGTCTCCTTATTTATATGATCATCTGTAACACCTTAATCTTCCCATACAGCCATCATAACGAACTAGAATTGGTCTAGGTCCTCATTTCCCAAGCCTTTGAACAAAGGCAACTTCACTATATTTGCCATACTGAATCGCGGTGGAGGTGGAGTTGGTGTGGGTGAAGTTGGAGGTGAGGGTGGTGAAGTTGGAGGTGGTGTGGGTGGAGGTGTTATTGGCGGGAATACTTGTCTTATTAACTGAATGGCACTTCACAAAGAAACCTTCGCTGTCCCTTCTTCATCATCTCATGGAGGAAAATCAGGGGATTATACACTGGACCCTTATTTCCTTCATTCCTGTAAGTTTTTCTGGTTCACGTACTCATGGACATAAAGGTAGCTACATAACCCATTTTTTGCACAATAGTATTTTAATCCAAGTATTCAAATATTTTACGTACTTACCTCACAGTCCTTTGAAAAAATGTCACTCCGCCTTGCTGTAGCTGACTGAGGTGTCAACCACGAATTCAGTCACAAATCCTTCTATGACGCGATCAAGCCAATGATCAACAACATAGGCGATCTTATCCTCTGATGCTTCCAACCTTTGCACTAGCTTCGGTGTCCACACAATAGGACCATCAAGTTTCTACCTTCCTTGGCTATCTACTACCTTCACGATCCACTCGTATAGCTCGATAGGGAAGGAGCAGAAAAAGATCTCATGGATCTCTATATATAGGTACCTTTCCAACCACTATTTTTTTGTCAGTCATGGCTTTTTGTTCTCTTGTGCTGCGAATTCATGGATCTTTCTATCTAGTCAGTCTCCAATCTCCTTTTTAGTTGGATTCCAGTGATACAACATCCCACATCACTTATGCAGATTTCAGTCCCAACAACAGAACCATTTGTTGGCTTGAGGGGGCCTAAACCAGGTTCAACATTAAATAGATAAGCAAATCCCTACACTACTATCCCTTTCGGCATCAGCCCGTGGAGCGTGGACCAATGTCTCACCCGAAGCAGTATGGGGGGATGCTAGAACCAAGTTTCCGCACCTTGAGATGCTTGTGATGTTGTTTGATTATTTCTATCCTTGCCTTCGTGTAGTTATCTCACTCTAGGTCTTGTAAGAAACCCTCTATTTCGGATTTCAATACCTTCGCAAAAGTATATGATTGACCTTCACGCAGCCCTAACCTGTGGCTGAGGTACTTTTGCGCTGCTATGGCAGTGCACTGTGTAGATTCCTCAATTACCCTAAATGATTTTCTTATCTTGCCAAATACTTAAATTTATCACCACGTAACCAGATATTCGTAATTGTGTTTAATTATTCAATGTAATTGCATTCATTTGTGCACCATATAACCATAATAAAGGAAATTCATACATAATATATTTAAACCCATCAACAAAACAAAGACACAAAAATTGCATAATAACTCCTTTTATTAATTTCTCCCAAGTGTTTATAGACTCTGTGGACACCCTGGGCACACAACTGCAAGGGTGCACGCACGTAGCTACGAACTTATACCCTAAGCCTCTACGCACTCAGTTGTAGAGCCTCTACCTGTGCTACAACCCAAGACTTAGACTTCTTGCTCTAAAGGTCTGACTCTCTTACATGTTGCCTCTCTCAAACTACTTAGAGCTTAGCTCTTTTTATATAATCCCATGGTCTGCGGACCATGGGTAGATCTCTTACAGCCTACTTTACTTTACAAAACTAAGGGCGGACTACCCTTTATGACACATAACACCTTTATGCTCCGCGACCACAAAATGTGGAGTCTTTACAATAATATTACAAAAATTGACTTAAACATGGGCTTTTAGCCCCAAAATTTCCCTTGGGGGATCCCACTCCCAACAGATACTCCCATGAATCAACATAAACCATAATATCCTATAAAGTTCCCTCTAGCCTTACCACCAAACGATCACCAAGTTCTAATAGGGTGGTGGTTGGTTCCAGAGCTATAATATCGAGTGTCTCACAGGTTTTTGTTGTTAATATGTTAATGGCTGTACCCAGATAAACTGATGTGTTTGGAAAGGAGCGACCATATATTTGAACTGTAACAATGGGATTCCCAAGATATTCATATTTTACTCGAGTTTCCCCTCCCAAGAGTAAATTAGATGAGGTCCCTACAACATGAATGGTGGGTGAAGTTTTTGCTTTCCTCACAGACTTCTTTACACATAGCTCTTTAATTGTTTTAGCATAAATAGGAATATCTTGGATGGCCTAGAGGAGAGGAATTTTAATACAAAGATTTTTTAGTTCCCCTACAAGATCAAAATATGGATAAACAATTGGCTTAGGTATTGTTAGCCTTTCGAACAATGGGGCAGAAGTGACTATGAGATTCTCAGGATCTTTATGGTAATATGTATCTTCTCCTTGTTTTATTTCAGTGTCAATTATAGTTGATGGCATATGTACAACTGGGGTTTCCAATTCAATTGATGGATGGTCTCTATTTTCCCTACGGGTAATGATGTGTCCTGACTACAATCTAAGTTCATTATGTTCTTATTGTTCAATCTCATAGTCAGTTCTTTCGACAATTTGCACCAGCTGAACCGGTCCGTTAGTGGGATTTAGATTCGGTTGAGCTGGTAATTGGGGACATAGAAGAGGCTGAGGATTTTTTTGTAATGGATATGGGGTTGATAATGCAGGTTGAGGTTGAGGACCTATTCCCATAGGTGTATTGGATATCCCCAAAGGTCGTTTCCAATTCAGAGACTATTTTGGGTTGAGAGATGTAGAGGCAGGCCACTAGGATGGATAGGGATTACCTTACCAAACATCAGTAAAAGGAGAATTTGGCCAGCCATTACCTAGAATGGACTGAGTTGTCCAAGGTGTCAAAGGGAATGGCAAGGAGTGCCAATTCGAGTAAGGTGGCTAGCCTTGCCAGGCTTCTCCAGGGTTCTGTTGCTAATTAAATGGTGAATAAGGAAATAACTAGGATGTGTCTTGTGACATACCTGTAGGTTTGGCCTGCCACTGACGATGCTGGTTCATTAAATATAATCACTCTGACTCTTCTTCTGCTCCATTGAAAACTACTTTCAGCCCTAGAAGTGATGGATATTGTTCAATGGTGTGGTCCTTGGTGCAAATAGTGCATGACTGAACCATGTCCAATGGACACTCTCATTGGTTGTGCTTCTTTCGACAACGTGGGCAGAAAACAACCAAGGTTTGTTCTACTAAGGCTTGTTTCTATTTAGCCTATAAGACATCTAGTTGCATTATGAGGGTGCCTAGGATGTACTTCTTGAAATCTTCCAGGAGGTTATCGATTTCCATTCATGTTATGCCTCCACTATGTGGTTTTCTTCCTCTGGTCATATTATCTCAGCTTCCTGCTCCTATGCGTGTGCTTCCTTGTGAACACCTAATACACAAGTGAATGATTTCGTCATAATCTTCTTGAGAAATATCTCCTTTCCCCATTAAATTTAGATTTTCTATCCATTCTTCTTTCATTCCCTTAATTAAGATAACTCTTAGGACTTCTTTTGGTAAGGTGGTGTGAGGAGATCTCTGCAAATTATAATGAAACCGTTCAACATATTCTTCTAGAGTTTCATTATCCTTTGCATCCATCTTAAAGATTTCATCTATTAATTCCCTAGTCTTGTAAAAGTCTTGGTATCTTGTGAGGAAGGAAGTTTTCATTTCATCCCAAGAGTTAATAGTACGTCTGCCTAGACCCATGAACTATGTCAAGGCTGCTCCTTTCAGAGTAGAGGGGAACATTTTTACTTGTTGAGAGTCGATGGTGTAGTCATATCCTCTGCAGAGGACATCAAACTATAATAGAAAGGCATCGGGATTCTCCGTGATCATCCCATGAAAAGTTGGGATGCTTTGTAAAGGAATAGCTTTCATAGGGCCATTGGCCACTTGGTCAACTATGGGGTATTCCAATGTCGATGTTTGACCTTGAGGTGGTTAATTTGCCATTTGGTAAAAATGTGCCAATATCCTTTAAGAATTTCAAGGGATGATATTTGGGTAAGCGGAGGATTAGCAATCCGAGTTGGTTTTGCACCACTGCCTAGATCTGGGATCGCAGGAGATCCTTGTTCAGACAGTTGAGGTTCTGCCTTAGCAATTCCACTAGTTTCTCCCTCTCCTTCTCCTAAGTTACATGATTTTCCCTCTTTTAGAGGATTAGAATGTAAATTCACTGTGACTTGAAGACTCTGTTCAGATCCTCCAATTTGGCTTTGAATATCAATGTAGGTTGCAGATGGTGAGCCTGCTTCCTGAGGGATTACAATAGGGATTTTTCTAGTGACAGTCGGGAATCCTATTGATGCATGAGAATATGCTTTTATTACGATTTTTTGTATAAAATATGTTCTCCCAAGTCTCACCGATCCCTTGGGTTTTGTGGATTTGGTTGGGGGGTTGTTATCTTTTTCTATCTTTCTATTCCAAGTCATTCATAAAAAAAACTATTTGTATTTAACCTCTATGCTGTTGCTAAAAAGCGGGTTGATGAGCAAGCACTTTACTTGTTGGTCACACAGGTTCTTACCTCTCTTTTCTAAAACACAATTCTCTTACAACAAGATAAAAGGAAATCAATTTGAAATGCTCTCCCTGGCAAAGGTGCCAAAATGGTGGTGCACTAAGATGTCTTATTACAAGCAATCTCAATACCCACATTCATTATCAATCCAAGGAAAGTCTTTTTATTTCAAGAGTGTTAGCACTATATATGTAGTGAATTTAGGGGTCAAACTATGTTGGAATCATTGCAATTGGTAATGACTATCTCTTTAAATTCAATCCAAACAACTCTAAAAGGAATTCATAACAACCTTTCAATTCTACTTAACCTATTCAAAAAGAAAATGAATATGAATAAAAATAGAAAGAATCACACTTGGAAATCTTAACTGGAATTGAAACTAACTTATTTAACATGAAAGAGAGCTATGATAATTGAACAAAAAATGATAATTGGACATCAAATGACCATATAATAATCTCATGGAAAGCAATCAATTATAGCTTTGAAATTTATGATAACATTACTTATAATGAATAACAATCTGAAATGAACATAACAAATTAGAGAAAGAGAATCACGCATATAAAATCACCCAAATAAGTCTTGAATCTTGAATAAACAACAACTGTAAATCAAAATCATCAATCCTCACAGTAATCAGAATGATATTAACTTAACAATAACAAAAAATAAATAATAAACATAAATATTATAACATAGGTGAAGCAGTAGATTGTCTCTTGATTGGGCCGAAAGTGGCTAGAAGTCCCTGCTATTAGATACTTAGAATATGATTATGAATTAAACACAATCTTCTTCATTAAAATAAGTAATTAAGTTACATCATCATGAATATGAAAGTATTATATGTCCAAAATAATAGTTACAATATATGAATTTCTATACTACCCACTCATTTTGAATTTCAGCCTTAAATATAACATTTAAAAATGTAAATACATAAAAGTGAATCCTTAGGATCTAGGGATCTTGAGGATTTTGCAATACTCGATCTGATTCCATCATAAAATAGCACCGGTCTATCCAGTCTTCCACTGTCATGCTTGCCCCAAACATTTTCTTTTTGCTTTACTGGTTGTTGTTGTTCTGTCGATTGAACAACCATCATCCAATCTGCATCTCTGCACATAAATATAGTAAAAGTTAGTTTTCTATGCCCAAATTTATCTAATGTGTTACTAATCACTTTTACCCAACTTCAGTTGTTTTTTTCCTCTATTTTGATCCATAAAACAAAGATAAACATAGGAAGACAAATGAAAAATTAGGCTATTTACAAGGATAAAACATACCTTTTTCTCATCCCAACACCTTAGAGGAACTACCCAATATGGATTATGGTACATATGAATAAAGGGAGTGAAATTGTAAGGCTTCACCAATGCATATTGGGCAGCGATTCCATGTTGGCATTATGACACAGGTTTGGCACTATGGCATAGGTGTTGTCCTTGATGGCAACTCACTCAGATGGAAGATCATAGTTCAGGCTCTTAGAATGAAAGAAAAAGAGATATATGCAGGTTCCTCTTAACCAAGTCGCGTATACACATGGGTTCGTTGATCGAAAGGCGCGTATACATATCCATGCACTTTCATGCAAGGAAAAGTGCGTACATGTGGGAAAAGTTATTTTTGGTCCATGGTATTTAGTCTTTGGTATTTGGACCTATGGTTTTGGACCATGGTATCTCGTCCAAAGTGTTGAACCCAGGTATTGGGTCCATGGTATTGCTTCTCTATGGTTATGGACCATGTGATTGAGTAAGGCCTAAGACTATAAAAGGGGAAGAGATCATTAGGCAAAGGCATTGAATCAAACATTGAATATCTTATGAGGAGTGAGATCTAGAATACTAGTCATTGGGTTATGGTGCATAACTGGATCTGAACCAAGGAGGAACCTGAGTGCTAGAAGAAGGATAAGTTCCTTTGAGGGTTCAAGATCTTAAGGCTTGAATAGTAGTTTTGTGTGATTTTTATCTGTGATATTTGGTGCATGACTTGATCTATAAATCTGATAATCTAGGTATAACTAATCTTTGAATAAGTGAAAAGGGTAAATTATCTTTTATAGATCTGTATGCAGGTTTGGCACAACAAAGACACATACAGACGCTAGTTCCGTAATTCAAAATAGCGTATATGCAGGTTGGCCTTAATGCAGAAGCGTATGCACGGAGGTTATAAATATTGAAGTAGCGTACGTCTCATGAAATATGTTTTAGCTACTTCTGTTTATTGCTACACTGTTCTGGGTTCAGGATTGGTTTCTGGTTACTGTTCTCTAGTTACAACATTCAGAGAAGTAATTGTTTGATTCAGTTTTGATTGAAGCACATGAGATTGGTTGATGCAGATGTATTTGATGTTTGATTATTGTTATTGATGGATCTAGTCTGAAAATTTATGAAACGTGGTCCCTGGAAGAAAAGAGAAGGTTGTAACCTTCTGCAGGTAAAAGCCTACATATTGGTATAAGATTGCACCAGTACAGAACTATTGTAAAAAGAAGATTATCATTAAAAAAAGATAGAGACGAATTGCAGCAGGTGGTTTTCACCCACATTGGGTTTCCACCTTATATCTTGTGTTCTTGTGTGTGACTATATGTTCTATTTTACTGTTATTGGTTACTATCTATATGATTCTCATGCATAGATTAATGATCAACATCTGAAGAATAAATCAAATTATAAGTTTGCAGGTTATACGCTAGTTTAATTAACTGTAGTTGCGTATATACGTAGTTTTCACTAACTGAATTAGCGTATACAAATCTAATTTTGAAATGAAAAATAATTCACTTGATAAGACTGATTCACCCCCTCTCTCAGTATTATTTCCAATAATTGGTATTGGAGCCGGTCCTTCAGAAGAGGCTTGATCGCTTGAAGGAAGATCTATCATCATGAGAAACTATGAAAAGGAGGCATCTATCAGGCCACCAAGCTTTGATGGGAGCAACTTCATCTATTGGAAGATAATAATCACAACCTATCTTCAATCTCTTGGTACAGAAGTTTGGGATATCATGGAAGGAGGATACACATTTCCATCAGCAACTCCTACAGATACGACTAGTAAAAGGTAGTATGAAACAAATGCAAAGGCTGTTAATACTCCATTGCAGAGTCTATCTCAATAAGAATTTGTGAAGGTTATGCAGCTCAAAACCGCCAAAGAAATATGGGACAAGATCATTCTAAGCTATGAAGGAGACGATAAGGTAAAACGTGAAAAACTACAATCTCCTAGAATTCGATATGAAACTCTCAGATTGCACAATGATGAAAGTGTGGCTAATTATTTCTTACGTATAGATGAGATTGTTAATCGTATGAAAAACTTGGGTGAAGAGATAAAAGAAGCTACTTTTGTTGAAAAGGTTCTAAGATCTTTGTCTTCTAAGTTTGAATCAAAAGTTTCTGCCATAGAAGAAAAGCAGAATCTACAGAGTATTACCATGTCACAGCGGCACAGAATCCTAACTGCTTTCGAAATGAGAAAAGGGGGACCATTAGACAGGAGAGAAGCTGCATTCAAAGCTTCAGGAAAAGGAGAATACAATGAGTCAGGGCATACATCAGAAGGAGAGGAAGAATCAAACTTTGTCAAGAACCTTCAACGGGGCTTTGGAAGATTCAGAGGTAAGCTACCTTTCAAATGCTTTTCTTGTGGAAGAGTCGATCACTATGTAGCCAAATGTCCTCATAAAGATAAGCTTGATAAAGGTACGGAACCAGTTAGATGGAACAGAAAATAGAATGTAAGTAAAAAGAGCTATTATACACATGAAGACAATGATGGATTTTCAATTAGTGATGAAGATGAACAATGTAATGATTATAGACTTTTGATGGCTTTTGAAGATGATGATTTCTTGGATGCTATAGATGAAGATGATCTCTATGAAGAAATTTCTAAACTTAAAATCTGTTTAGAAGAAAAGAATATGATCATAGATAATCTAACATTCCAACTTGTTGAAAGGGAAAAACACAATGAAAAGTTAGAATGTGAAATTGTGGGACTTAGAAAATATATTGAGAAAACAAAAGCTCTTAATCTTAGATTTTCTAAAGGATCTGAAACTTTAGATGAGATTATCAAAGTGCAGCATTCTCCTCTAATCAAGACAGGTCTTGGATATACTGAAGAAGCATCTCAAGCACATAAGCCATCCACCTCCAAATGTTATCTTGATACACTAAGGAGAAGTGAACAGGTTGAAAATCGACAACAAAGGCATAAAGAAGATCACTAGACAAATCAGGGTCAATCTACTTCAAGGATGAATAGAGATCACCAAGTAAATCAGGGGCAATCTACTTCAAGGATGAACAGAAGCTACAACCAACTGCAGGTAAATCATTCTCAATTTTCCTCAAGAATGGATGTCAATGGAAACTACAATCATTTGGTTGGTAGGTTTGATAATCACAAGAATTTCTTCAATGGCAAATGCTTCTCTTGTCATAACTTTGGACACAAAGCTACTCAATGTGTTGCCTACAAGACCATCATGATTAGAGAAGCACAAAAACAAAGGAGTATGACTGCGATCATGAAAAGTACCTACAATAACTTTTCTGCTCTTGAAAATGAAATAGAATGTTCTATTTGTAACAACTTTGGTCATGAAGATTCTGAATGCAGGAGTAGGTTTTGAAAAACAACTCAGAAGGAGCAAGCTTCATTGAGTTCCAAAACATGGAGAAAGGAAGAACCGCAACCAGAAAGATGTGGTATAACCTTATATGTGGAAGGACAGGAAAATCAATGGTACATCGACAGTGGATGCTCGAAACATATGACAGGTGATAAAGAAAAACTTCAGTCATATAGTGCCTTAGAAAAGGAAAGGAAGGTCTTATTTGGAAATGACACCCCTGCTCTCATAAAAGGTAAAGGTTCTGTTATTTTGAAAGAAAAAGTCAAAGCTGGAAATGTTATGTATGTTGATGGCTTAAAACATAATCTATTGAGTGTCAGTAAAACGTGTGATCAAGTAAATGAGGTAATATTTCGATCAAATGGATGTATTGTTCGTGAGCTTGATACAAGAGAAACAATGATCAAAGGCATAAAAACTCCAAATAATTTATACATACTCAAGGGAGGACAACAACAATGCCATCTAAGCAAGAATGATGAACACTGGCTATGGCACTGAAGAATGGGGCACCTAAGCTTCTCTCAGATAAGGAAAGCATGAAAATATTAGGTAGTTGATGATCTCCTTGACATCAAAATTCTAGACAATACAATATGCAAATCATGTCAGTTTGTTAAGCAAACTAGAACTAATTTCCCTGAGAAGGAAGGATCAACTAGTAAGCCACTTGAACTTGTCCATACTAATTTATGTGGTCCATCAAGGAAAAAGTCACCTTAAGGAGAAGAATACTTCATATTGTTCATTGACGACTTTTCCAGGATGTGTTGGATAGGACTTCTGAAGCATAAAGACGAAGCCTTCGAAAAGTTCAAAGCATTCAAAGCCTTGGTTGAAAATGAATCAAATCGCAGAATCAAATGCCTTAGGTTTGATCGAGGAGGGGAATTTACCTTGGATGAATTTTTTTTATTTTTGTGAAGAACATGGAATAAGAAGGGAATTCTCTACTATAAGGACTCCTCAGCAAAATGTAGTGGAAAGGATGAAAAAAACGGTTCAACAAATGGCTCGTGTTATGCTTGAAGAGTCTAGAACTCCTGCAACCTTCTGGGGTGAAGTTGCATTTGCTGTCGTTACTATTCTCAACAAAACAAATGTCTGGGTAAACAACACTCAAACTCCTCATGAACTTTGGTATGGTAAGACTCCTACATTAAAATTCTTCAAAATTTTTGGAAGCAAATGTTACATCAAAAGGACTGATGAAAACCTTGGCAAGTTTGAACCTAGAGTAGATGAAGGCATTCTCCTTGGTTACTCTTCTCGAAGCAAAGGGTATAAGTGTTACAATAAAAGACTTGGAAAAATTGTTGAAAGTATTGATGTAGTGGTTGATGAAGCAGGAAACAGTCCAAGGTAGCTAAAATCCAAAGATTTCGAAGATGATGAGGACTATCCTTCAACATCAAATCAGACTAATGTTGAAGAAGAAATATATGAGGCACCAGAAGAACAGATAAGGGTAGAAGAAAAGACTCCATCCAGGTACGTCCAAAAGAATCATCCAGAAACTTGACTTTTGGGGCAGAAAGAGGTAGGTGTTCAAACAAGAAGAACTATTTCAAAAGCTTCAATCTATCTAGCATTTCTTTCCTCCATTGAGCCACAAAATGTAAGTGAAGCATGCAAAGATGAATGCTGGGTAAAGGCCATGAATGAAGAACTTGAGCAAAATGAAAAGAATAACACTTGGGAGTTGGTTCCTAGACCAAATGATAAGAAAGTAATAGGGACAAAATGGATATTCAAAAACAAGTTGAATGAAAATGGAGATGTTATTAGAAACAAGGCCAGACTTGTTTGTAAAGGGTATGCTCAACAAGAAGGCATAGACTTTGAAGAAACTTTTGCACTAGTTGCTAGACTTGATGCCATAAGAATGTTCCTTGCTCTTTATAGCTTTCATAAGTTAAAAGTATATCAAATGGATGTGAAATCTACCTTTTTAAATGGAGACTTAGAAGAAGAAGTGTATATTGAGCAACCAGATGCATTCATCCTTGGAAATGATCCAAAACTTGTATGCAGACTTAAGAAGGCACTCTATGGTCTTAAACAGGCTCCAAGGGCTTGGTATTTTTGTTTGGAAAAATACCTCTATCAACAACGTTTTTCAAATGGATGAATAGATAGCAATCTATATATATTAAAAATTGACAATGATAAATTGATAATACTTTTTGTGTATGTCGATGATATCATCTTTGGTAGCAATGAAGAAACCATGAGTCAAAACTTTGCGTTGGTGATGCAGAAAGAATTTGAAATGTCTTTACTTGGTGAGCTCACCTATTTTCTTGGTTTACATGTCCAACAAAACAAAGACGGTATTTTTCTATCACAAACCAAGTACCTCAATAAGATCTTGAAGAAATATGGGATGGAGGATTCGAAACCAGTATGTACCCATATGGTAACAAGATGCAGCCTTAGCGCAAATGATGAATTAGTAGCAGTGCATCAACCAACCTATAGATCCATGATTGGAAGTCTTCTCTATCTTACAGGTACCCGACCAGAAATCATGCATGCAGGTGGAATAGTTGGAAGATTCCAGGCAAATCCAAAGGAAGCACACGTTCACGCAGTTAGGAGGATTTTTAAATATCTTCAAGGAACACAAAACTATGGTTTATGGTATCCTAGAGACACGGATCTCACACTTCATGCATATATAGATGCAGATTGGGCAGGAAGCATGGATGACAGGAAAAGCACTAGTGGTGGTGCATTCTTTATGGGTTCCAGATTAGTATCATGGTTCAGCAAGAAACAAAGCTCAGTAGCATTATCTATTGCTAAAGTAGAATATGTGGTTGTTTCATCTTGTTGCACACAACTCCTTTGGATGATGCAAACTTTGCAAGACATTCAAATCAATTGTACTCCACCCATCTCCATTCTATGTGATAATACAAGTGCAATCAGTATTTCAAAGAATCCAATCATGCATTCGAAGACTAAGCACATACCTATCAAATATCATTTTCTCTGGGAACAAGTGCTTGAAAAAAAGGTCAAATTGGAGTATCTCCCCTCCAGGGAATAGGTTGCTAATATATTCACCAAACCACTGCCCAAGGAAGCATTTGAATACCTCAGATAGAAGTTGGAAGTAATTGATGCATCATCTTTCTATTGAAATTATCTGTTTCAGAGAATAGTGGATGTACGCAAGTTTCATGAAGCATATCTGGGTACATACGCTAGTTTCTATGGGTACAGTCACGTATATGTTGGTTTGAAGAAAAACAGTGGGGCCAGACTCAGGATGAAAAGAGTCTGATATGGGTCTGACAAAGACCATATGGCATAGGTTTAGGGGGAGCATATACTTCTAATAATGCATTGTTGGCATTATTTTAGAAGATCTTAGTTCAATTTCACAACTGTTTTTCTTTAGGTGGAATAGGTGCAGAGGGAGATCATGGTTGCTACTCTGAATGATGACTGACAGATGCTGCTGATGTTAGTTGCTGATGACTATCATAGTCCTGTCTTAGATACTTAGTCTCTATGTCATGTTTTTCTTTTATTATCAAGGTCATGTAACGGCCTATGTTGGTTTCCCCACTATGCCTGGGATGGATGATGTAATGTTCTTGTTTTATCATGTGTAAACTTTTGGTGTATCCCCACTTGGTTGGGTGGATGAGTCAATATTGGTATATCCCCACTTGGTTGGGAGATGGATGTGTGTATGAGTCTTTAGTGATAGGAAGGTCATTTATGATGTATAAAGTCATGTTTCTTCTTGTAGAACATCTTCTTGCAGACCTTGCCTACAGTCAAGGGGAACATGGATAGCACAGCAGAGTAGAGATTTTAGCATGTACTTAGGGGGAGCATAACCCTTTGCCCTTGATGACAAAGGGGGAGAATGAATTTGAGTGACTTGGGGTTGCCATTAAGTCCAAAGGGGGAGATTGTTGGCATTATGACACAGGTTTGGCACTATGGCACAGGTGTCATCCTTGATGGCAACTCACTCAGATGGAAGATCATAGTTCAGGTTCTCAAAATGAAAGAAAGAGAGATATACGTAGGTTCCTCTTAACCAAGTCGCGTATACACGTGGGTTCGATGATCAAAAGGCGCGTATACATATGCACACACTTTCATGCAAGGAAAATTGTGTACATGTGGGAAAACTTATTTTTGGTCCATGTTATTTAGTCCTTGGTATTTGGACCTATGGTTTTGTACCATGGTATCTTTTATGAAGTGTTGAACCCAGGTATTGGGTCCATGGTATTGATTCTCTATGGTTTTAGACCATGGTATTGAGTAAAGCCTAAGACTATAAAAGGGGATGGAGATCATTAGGAAAAGGCATTCACTGAAGCATTGAATATCTTAAGAGGAGCGAGATCTAGAATACTGGTCATTGGGTTATGGTGCATAACTGGATCTGAACCAAGGAGGAACCTGAGCGCTAGAAGAAGGATAAGTTCCTTTGAGGGTGTTACACTAAAATTTGTCACCATGACTATCTACAGTTAGTATGGCTCCATCAACTGTCATATTATCCTCCTTGGCAAGTCTCATACCTCTGCTCCTCATGTCAAACTCCAAGAAAGAGAGAAAGTCCTTAAAAAGTCAATTAACTCTGGTTACGCAGTTTCTCTTAGCCTTACCTGTGTGTACGCACCTCAAGTTCACAATACCTGCGTACTTGTACGCTCTGTCTGTAAAGGGGTGGGTGCATACTCCTGTAAAGGTCAAAAGGCGCAAGTTTTACTCCAAAAAAGTTACTTGTGGTCGATTCTAGAGCATTCTAGAAGTTTGTTTGACGTGTATTGAGCGCCTCCAGATGGTTCATGTATCCCTATGAAAGAGGAACTTATCCCATCAAGAGGGGAGCTATCCCATTCAAAGAGGGGCTTATCCCATTGATGGTGGACCTGATTAACTTCCTCTAAAGCACTATAAATACAGGCATTGGGCCAGAAGGAGAGGAGGTTGAAAGCTGAACATTCCTAAGGGTAGATGCTGCTGGAATTATGACTCCCTTATAGAGCTTGAGAGGAGAGATTCCCATCATTTCGTAGCTTCATTTGGAAGTGGGTGAGCTGATCAAAGTAAAGGAGAACTCTTGCTGGACCCTGGGAGGGACCTGCACAACACCAAGGCACTGGTTGTAATGGTTTCTTTTGTTTCCACTTAATACAATTAAGCTCATTTTTCTCAACAAGTTGTTATACATAATTTGTTTCATATACTCCTTGGTCTTTATGATGAATATGTTTTATTTTATGCGTTATTCAGGTGCTGTGTAATCGTTTGCTTGTTAGTGAATGCAGGTTTCGAAGAGAAGGAGGAGCTCATCTGGATCGGAGAGGCTGGACTGCTACAAACAACGTGGAACTAAAGGTATGTTTTGAACACCTGATTACTTGTATTCTAAATGCATATTTAGGGAAAGATAGTGTTTAATTGTCTTGTCTGTCACTAGAAAGCCTTAGCTTCTAGGGAGGTCGATTTTGTCTGCAAAATTGACTCTTTCTGCATGACAAAATGGTGACTCCACTGGGGAATCCATGGATTTGATTGATTTCTCTTTTGATTGATACTTTGATTTGAGAAGAGTCGTTTTCTTTTTGGTTTTTGGTTGAATGACTGTGAATTTGGGTGGAATAGCTTAGGGTTAAGTTAGTTTTTTATTTTTCTTGGTTTTGCTAGCAGTACGCACCCTCTGAGTTGAGCACAGTGCGTACTTGTATGCACTGCAGCTTTGTACACAGAGCGTACACGCACCTGTGCAAACAGGTTGCCTGCGTACCCTGTCAAAAGTTGAGAAAATTTCAATTTTTTTCCTTTTTGCCTCTTAGATTTTGTTTATAATTTGTTTTTCTTGCCCAGATCCACTGGTTACCTGTCAGAAGTCTTCATCTAAGCTTGTTCCATTAGTATCAAGGGTTTTAGTGAAATTCATAGAAGTTCTAGCCCTAGGGTTTGATTTTTGCATTGGTCCTGTAGTGATTTTGGTTTTAGAAGTTGTAAAACCTTGGATATCCCTGGTCTTTTCAGTCTTCTTAGGAGTCGGACCTTTCATAAAATCCACCTGTGTGAGAAACCTACCTTTGTGTTGTCTCTTTGCGGAATTTCGACAAAGCTTGTTTGTTAAAGCTGTGAATTTCATTCTTAAGAAAAAGAACAAAAGATTTTGATTTTTGTTTTTGACTGGTTTATGATTCTGCATGAACTAGTCCTTGGTTGAATTGTAACTGAGTAAAACATCCTAGAATCATACTTTGTAGGCTTTTGCCTCATTAGGTTTTCTTTTAGGTAAATTTCTCATTAGATTTGCTTTTAGGTGAAATTGATTTGCTTGTCATAGATTTTTTAAATTTGATTTTTGTTAAGTAGTTTTATATGCTTTGTTAATATAGAAAAAACACAAAAATCTCTTTTGAAGAAAAGTTTGTTTTAGTAGCATTTGAAGTCTTTGAAAAGAGAAAGGAACTTTCGTGAAATAATTAGTGGTCATGTGTTGTATGCTTTGGAAAAGATAAAGAGATTGTTTCTTTGATTTTCATTGCCAAGAAAGTTGTCTTTATATCAATTTTGCATGCTCCAACTCTCTTAGCTAGAGAATTCATTGAAAAAAGAAAAATAGTATAAATCATCCTAGGTGCATCTTTTTAGTGGATTTGAGTCAAGTCTACACACCATCAGTTTCATCTCCACTACCTTTTGTCCTAAAGAAAAGCCATAAAAATTAACGCTTAAAGTAAAATTTACTTAGTAACTTTTTATTTACTAGGGCTCTGAAACACCAATATAGATGAGGCTAGTGTCTTGGAGTAGGAGAGTAATTAACTCTCCAAGACAGCAAAACCAAACAAGTAGCTTATCTTGTGGTAGGATAAATCCAGCTGTTTCATTTGTACTCTGGGAAAGCTCCTCTTAAAGGAGAAGCACGAGACCGTGTCCGAACCAGTGAGGGATCAATCCTCCTTCATTGGGAAAGACGCCAGATACGCACGTACTACAAACGGTAAACCTCGGATTATTGTCGAGGAGCCTGGGGTCACTTGTCGGTAAACCTTGGATTATTGTCAAGGAGTCGGCAAGGGGATTGAGCTTGTTACTCTACCCTTGCGTGCTATCGGGTCGTATACTGTTCCCCCAGGTATATTTGTTGCTGTTGGTGACCTTAGTGACCATTATCTTTAGGATTCTACCAGAGGTGACGGTGGAGGGAAGATCCCACTGTACCTGGAGCAGACGTCGGCTAGACTCACTTGGATTTTCCGGGGGGTTCACTTCACTCGAGACGGTTAAAGTGGAGGAACTTGTGCCGGTCTATTCATTAAGCAGGTTGCTGGGGTAACTGTTCCACCCGCCACTTCTGTACTGAATTCGGCGATGTTGGGCTTCATCACCAACTAGTGTTTTCGGTCCGGAAGGCTACTATTTGTGTATGGTTTGACGCCCTAGATTCTTTAGGCGTGTGATTCGAATTTGTTTGGTTCTTTAGAGACTTTAGGCGGTTTGCTTTGAGATTTTACTTTGTTTGCGTGTGTAGTAGTTAAAAGTTTTTAACTGTGGCTGAATTACCGAGACAGTCCCGTAGACTTCGGGACCAGTCTCCTGAGATTGTAACCATGGCCGATTTGTTGAGGAAGTCCCGTAGACTTCGGGGCCAACCTCCTGAAGACGTACCGGGTCATTACGAAGGTTTGAAGGTCCTTGTAACTCCTAGTGGCAGTAAAGTAGGTTCACCTGAAGAAGGAGAGTCTTCGTTGGTAGTCCATCCAAATTACCAAAGTCTAGAAACAGGTTATAATCCTGAAGCTATTGCAGTGTCTGAGCTTGCTGGTAGTTTTTCATCTACTAGTGATATAGGCGAAGAACCTGAGATATCTGAACCTGTTACTCTGACTTCTAGTGCTCCTGATTCACCTAGGGTAGAAAGAGTCATCACCGAAAATCTTCCCTCTGGTTTGATAGCTATTGAAGAACTTGCTCCAAAAGAAGAAATAGGCATCCCTATCCCTGAAGATCAACCTACTATTGATCTAAGGGAGCGTGAATCCATTTTTTACAGTCCTCCTAGAAGTACTACTTGGTATCTTTCGTTAACCAATTATTTGGACAACTCAGGGTCAAGTTTTTCTCCACCTCGTACTCCTTATCCACCTGGAGGTATTTATACTCCTGTAAATATGTCTGGTCAGTCGTCTATGTTTACTCAATCGCCTGAATCTTTTTTGTACGACGGTCCTTCTGTTCCCTCTGGGTATCAGTCACTTTCTGGTACTTTTGCGGGAGCATCTCCTCAACCCATTGAACATGGGTTATTAACTGGAAACAATGGTAATAAACCGTTGGGTGTAGGAGACATTTACATGATGTCAGGTTCAATTCCCAGTTCTCAACCTCAAGGTGGCTAGTTACCGCCTGGGGGGCAGCCTCAATTAACGCCTGGGGGGCAACCTCAAGGTACACAAATTGCGTTTGGGGGGCAACCTCAAGGACAGTATGTACCCGTGGTGCAATACATTCCTCAAGGTCAACCCCAGCCTCAATATGTACCCCAAGGTCAACCTCAGTATCAATTTATACCTCAAGGTCAACCCCAGTATCAGTACGTGCCTCAAGGGTATCAACCCCAAGGTCAGTACTCGAGTCAAGGTTACCAACCACCCCAAGGTCAATCTTATGTTCAAGGTATGGGAAATGTACCTTTCACTTATCAATCCTACCCTCAACCTGGTTACGGATCTCAATATCCTCAACCTGTTACGGGTCAATACCCCAGAATGAATATAGTGTGGGATCCATCACAGGTTCAACAGGTGTTGCAGCCAAGTATACAGTTGTCATCTCAAACTGGACAACCCTTAGTTTCTGGTTCACCCCAGCAACCAGTCCAGTCTAATATTCAAACTTCTGTAACTTCGGTAGTTACTCAGTCACCCATTGCACCTAGTACTCCATCTCAAACGACTGCTGCAACTATCGCAACATTTGTTCAGTCTACCACACTTACTTCTGGAGTATCGACAGCTCCGGTTTCTACTGTCTCTGCAACTACTCCTCAGACATCTTTACCATTGTCTGGATCTACGATTCAAACTACGGTTCAGATGCCTGTAGGATAACCTGGTTTAAGTACGGTTGTCACTAGTCAACCACAATTCGCTTATCAACCGTACCAGGGACAGTACCAATACGGGCCTGCTGTCCAACAGCCAGTTTACCAGTATCAACCGTATCCTGGGTACACTTATCAACAACCTCAACAACCCCAGTACGGTCTGGTTAATCCTGGTTTTCCAGGAGGATACAATATCCCAAAAACGATTCCTATTCCAAGTTATCCTGGATATCCTCCTCCTGGGACTGGTCTTGTGACCCAGAGTTTTAGGGATCCTAATCGGTAATTACCGTTTATCGCAACTTTGGATTTACCAGACTTGTCGTGCCTAACGAACGATCCAATAAATTATCTTCCGTTTTGGCCGCCAATGCCAAATAAGTTGCCCAATGACATACCCAAGTTCGAAGGTAAGTCTGGAGAGGTCCCGTCGAATCATGTGATGACTTACCACCTCTGGTGTGCCTCTAATTCCATATCGGATGATTCGATCCGCTTACGTCTTTTCCAGCGTACTCTCATTGGTCTTGCGGCCAAGTGGTACATTGAGTTACCACGGGCCTCTTTTTATAATTTTAGCCAGTTAGCTACCTCGTTCTTAACTCATTTTCAGTTGCCGGTCAGATATGATAATGGCACGGAGTTACTAACTTCATTAAAACAATCGACGTCCACTTATATTTCCGATCATATTCATGAATGGAGACGTCGAAGACGATTAGTGAAAGTTTTTATCCCGGACCAAATCTTAGCTGAATGGTTTGTTAAATCATTGTTACCGAAGATTACTGAAGACGTAGCTAAGGCCGGAGTAGTTACTGAGGAGCAAGTGATTGCTCAAGCGCAGTACCTTGACTTGGTTTACACTCAGTCAGGTATGTTACACAAAAAGATCCCAGATCTTCCTAAGTCAAATCAAATCACTGTTGCTCCTTCGGGGTCTCATGCCGCTGATGGCATGATGGGTACGGTGAATACTAAAAGCAAGAAGAAATCCTCAAAGAATTCTTCGCCTATTATAACCTTACCAAACCCCCCGACAGGAGAATCTTCTGCTGAAGTTTCCGCTGATATTCACGTTGTAGAGTCATCTACGGCTAAATCAAAATCCGGTGGGAAAAAGAAAGGTAAGAAGAAGAATAAAGCAGACAAAACTCCAAAGGAGAAAACAAAAAAGTCAGAAACCAATGACGAAAAGTGCAAACCTCGATATCCTTGTCTTATTTGTGAAGAGGATCATTTTACAAGAGACTGCCCTCATTGGGCCGAAGTTGTGAAAATCGTCAAGGGTTCCCCAACTCCTGCTGTTTTGAAAGATCCATTTCCAAAGCAGGAGAGTAAGATGATAGGTTCTTCCTCGAGTGCCAGTGAAGAACCCATATTGATGATGTCTCATGTAAGGATTGCGACTCGATCACAAGATTATGGTAGTAAAAGTCCTGTTGATCTCAAAGAAGCAGAATCTTCTCATTCTAATCCATCAACCTCAGCTCCCGGTTCCGATCCACTACAGATCGAGAAACCTAACCCGGACTTAGTAATCAAACCGCCCGCCAAGGGTGTACTTCGAAGGTCTGCTTTCAATCCACATGCGAGAGCAGCCCAGAATTACAACATTGTTGAGGATTTAGCTGTTTAACCCTCAGCAATGTCGGCTTTGGAAGTGCTGCAATCATGCCCAGCACAGCGCAAGTTACTTTTGTCAGCTATAGGAGCTGTTGATGTTCAGGACCCGAACCTAATAATCTTTGATCTAGAAAATAGTACACCGCGTTTACCTCATCAAATGGCTTTCCAGATCCCAATGATAGTAAAAAACAGGCCTATTCATCAGACTGTAATTGATGAGGGAGCTTCCACGTGTATTATGTCGATACAGTGTTGGAGATCGCTTGGTTCTCCTTCACTAAATCAATCCCCGACAATTCTTAAGGCCTTTGATGGCCGTGGGTTCCATCCTTTTGGCATTCTACAGGATTTGCCTATAGGGGTTGAAGGAAAAACCGTTAGTCTGGATGTGGAGGTGGTTGATGCCCCTCTAGACTACAACCTTCTCTTGGGTCGAAATTGGTCTTACGCTATGACAACAGTCGTTTCATCAGTCTTCAGAGTAATAAAGTTTCCACATAATGCCAAGATCGTAACCATAGACCAGCTGGCTTACTTTTCATCCGACCCAGCCTCTTCAGAGAGTATCCAGCATGTCGGTAAAACGACTATCCCTTATAAGGATGTTGGAGTAGGATTAGTTAAAGATGCCGGTTTACTGGGAACTTTTCCTTTTCATCCAATCAACGCCGTGTCTTCATTTGCATCTATTCATATGATTACTTCAGACACCATTGTTTATGACGATCCTTGGATCGTTCCTTCTGAATCTGAGATAGACTCATTTGGTGATGCTATGCCTTTGAGTCCATATGAAATTGCTTATGAGGCTGTGCAGTCTTTTACCGACTCGAGTTCAACCAAAATCGACCAAATGAATGTGGTCCGTGAGGAATCACTTTTCATGTCAACCTCGGAGTTAATAGCGTTTCTCGAAGTTGTGTCATCTGACGAACAACTTTGTGAAGTCCTGTGTGTAGACGATTTACCATGGGAAGATCTCCATCACCGATCTTCGTTTTTACCTAAGGATGATCATTTTGAAAATGATTTCTCATCAATCTTTACAGCTGAATATGTCAAGGAAGCTCAGAATCCCATGAAACATCCTGATTCAGAGCTGAATTTGGGAAACATTTCTCGTACTATTCCCATTGACATTTCAGTCAAGCCCGGAATTGTTGAGCACATTCATATAGGTGCCTCGTGTTCAGATGACGAAATTCAGACATACAAGGCCCTATTTCAAGAATTCCGCGACGTGTTTGCCTGGTCCTATGAGGAAATGCCAGGAATTGATCCCGCGATTGTTGTCCATGAGATCAAGACTTACCCGGACGCTAAACCCGTCCAGCAACATTTGCGTCAGATTCACCCACGAAAAGCGGCTGCAATTAAAGCAGAAGTTGAGAAGCTGTTGAAAGCAGGTTTCATTTATCCGATCCCATTAATGGATTGGGTATCGAATCTTGTTCCGGTTAACAAAAAACAGGGAACAATAAGAATATGCATCGACTATAGGGATATCAATCGTGCTTGTCCCAAGGACAACTATCCAACACCCTATATCGATCAAATAATTGACGATTGTGCCGGCAGTGAAATATTTTCCTTTATGGACGGTTTTTCCGGTTACAATCAAATCAATATTCTACCTACCGATCAACCAAAAACGGCTTTCATTTGTCCATGGGGGACATTTGCTTATTGCAAATTACCTTTTGGACTTAAGAATGCCGGAGCCACTTTTCAAAGGGCGATGTCTTATGCGTTTCATGACATCAAACACATTGTGCAACCGTATCTTGATGATTTTCCCGCTCACTCCTTACATCGAGCTGATCACCTTATCCATTTACGAGCAATTTTCATGAGGTGTAGGCATTATCGTATACGGTTGAACCCACACAAATGTGTCTTCTGTATAGAAGTGCGACGATTGCTGGGGTTTGTAGTTTCAAAAGCTGGCATTCGCGTCGATCCCTCGAAGGTAGAAGCTATCATCAAATTGCCTCCTCCTTCGAGTCTTCGCCAACTCCAAAGCTTGCAGGGGAAAGTAAACTTTTTACGCCGATTCATTCCTAACTACGCCGAGATTACAAAGGGTTTTACCCGGTTGTTGAAACAGAATGCTCAATTCTCTTGGGATGAGATAGCTCAGAAATCTTTCGATGCGCTCAAGCACGTGTTGACCCATGCACCGTTGCTGCATCCTCCCAACTACAACCAGGATTACTTTTTGTACCTCGCCGCCGCTCATTCCACCATTGGAATGGTCTTAGTTCAGGAAGACGAATTCGGAACGAAACATGTGATATATTACCTTAGTCGGACATTAAATCCAACTGAGCTAAAATACTCACATGTGGAGAAATTGGCACTGGCAGCCGTTCAAGCTGTCCAGCGTTTTCGTCACTACATTTTACTCCGTAAAACTACAGTCATTTCAAATTGCAACCCTATGATCTACATTTTGACTAAACAATTGCTAGGGGGCAAGTACTCTAAATGGATCATTATCCTGCAAGAGTTCGACTTGGAATTTGAGAAATCTAAGTCTAAGAAATCCTTAGTTTTTGCAGAGTTAATGTGTGACTTCCCGCGTGCTGACACAGAAACTGTGGTAGAGGAACCCATTGCGGATGAATCTTTGTTTCTCATCAGCACTTTAGATCCGTGGTATGGGGATATAATCGTCTATCTCCAAACCCAATCCTTTCGGTCCGAAGTTTCAAAGTCGGAACGTCGGAAAATTCGATTCCAGTCCCAACAGTACAAAATTATTGGAGATACTCTTTATCGCCGTGGGGCAGACTTGGTTTTCCGACGTTGCTTAACTCACGAAGAAGCTGAAAGAGTTTTGAATGACTGTCACTCTGGAGCGTGTGGCGGTCATATGTCTGGGTATGCCACAGCCCAAAAGATATTGCGCGCTGGCTACTTCTGGTCATCCTTGTTTAAAGACTGTATTACTACAGTTCGGAAATGCCACAACTGTCAAGTGTTTGATTGCAAGATGCGCGCACTACCTGCTCCTCTCCGCCCTATAATTTCCATTGGTCCTTTTGCCAAATGGGGTATCGATTTTATTACATGTAACCCTCACTCGGCCGGGGGGCATGCGTATATCATCCTTGCAGTTGATTATTTTACTAAGTGGGCCGAGGCGATGCCTACATTCGAGGTAGACGGCAAGACAGCTACAATTTTCGTATTCAATCACATTATTGCTAGGTTTGGTGTCCCACAAGCGATAATCACTGACCATGGGCGCCATTTTCGAAACGTTATGATGACAGAACTTACAGGCCAGCTTGGTTTGCATCACGATAGCTCAACTCCTTATTATCCACAAGCGAATGGTCTAGTTGAGTCCATCAACAAAGTTTTAGTTATCATGATCCGATGAATCATTGGTATTCATCGGTCGAATTGGCACAACATGTTATTTTCCGCGCTTTGGGCATACCGAACCTCAGTGAAAACATCAATAGGGTTCACTCCTTTCCAACTAGTTTATGGTTTGGAAGCTGTGCTGCCCATTGAATGCGAAATCCCGTCACTTCAAATGGCTGTCGAATTACTTCTAGCTACTTCCGAAGAGGAGAAGCATTTATTATACTTAGCTCAATTAGATGAGACTCGACGTGATGCTGCATTGGCAATCGAGACTCACGCAAAACGTATGAAAGCTCAGTATGATCGGAATGTGACCCCTCGAAATTTTTCGGAAGGAGACCTAGTGCTATTATATGATCAAGCTAACGATAAATTAGGAGCTGGAAAATTCGTTCCTATGTGGCATGGGCCCTATATTGTCAAGCGAAAGCTAGCAAAAGGGGCCTATGAGTTGGTTGACTTTGACGGGGACTCTTTGGGTAAACCCAGAAATGGACTTTACCTAAAGAGGTATTATGCTTAAATGATGGGTATGGAGATTTTAGTTAGGTTAGGTTTTTCTTTCTAGCTGGTGTGTTTGTTAGTTTAGACAGTGTGCTTAGCTTAGAGAGTGTGTTTTTTGTCATTATTCTGGCTTATCTTGGTTTTACTCTTGATATTGCAGATGTCGATGCCTCTCCAAACGTACATTGGATTCGCTGATGGTGCTTGTCGTAGTACACGGAATATCTCTTCCGTAGCTTGGGTTATCTATTCGCCCTCTGACGAGTTAGTTTCTATGCATGGGGTGAGCCTCGGTCAAACAACAAACAACATTGCAGAATACAGTGCAGTGATTGAGTTATTGTCTGAATCTATTTCATTTGGGATTCAGAGTTTGATAGTGAGGTTAGATTCTGAACTCGTTGTATTACAACTTAATAGAGTCTATGCCATTAGAAATCCAGTGTTATTAAGGTTATTTTTGAGAGTGCGTCTCTTGGAACATGAATTTGATTACATTGAATATCAGCATATTCCAAGGTCTTTAAATACATTAGCAGATGCAATTGCTTCTCGAATGTTAAATAGACATTTGCGATAATCATACATGTAAATTTAAAAACATTTAATCACACATGTTTAACAAGATAAGCCGGTAATAATGATATATATAGATAGGAGTGTGTCAAAAAATACATCGTCTTCAATCATAGGTTGAAAAACACCTTATGATCGGCAAAAATGATAAGTACAAAAAACCAAAATGTCACATGTGTCTACAAAAATGACCATCCAATCACTGGTGATGCTCTCTATATGACACCACTGCACGGGCTACCCTACACAAGAACCTTCTAAAAGGTCCTGGGACTCCGACTACATAGCGCTGAAGCCTGATAGGAATATCATCTATAGTAGTCTCTGGTATATCTGCCGTCAGACGCTCTAGGTCTTGTTCCAACTCAGCTAAGGTCTCTGTAGCCTCGTCCTGTGGGACCGGTACCGGTGCAACTGGTTGTCTCCTCTCGAAAGGCCGGAGATTGGCTGGACGCTGTGGGCCTACATCTACATTTTGAAAATTATTACTGTCAGTTTTGAGACGATATAAAAACAAAAAAAATAGATAATTTAAAAACTTGTGAAAAATGAATTACCTGTGTCATCCCATTGTTCTCCCGGTGGAAGAACCATGTCCAGATCTCCACGAAAATCAACTCCGGCATAAGGAAAATCCTGTATCGAAAAGACCTGGTCCTCTAACCAGTGAAAGTACTCCGGTCTAAATCGGACAACCTCCGTGCCCTCGTCAGGATGACGGGCCATAACCGCAACCCATCACATCAACTTAGGCTCTCGAGGAAGCCCAACCTCAACAGTGAGATGCTGCGGGATCAACATCGGAACCCTCTCTAGAGCAAAACTCACAACTAAAGGCCCATAACCAAAAGTATTTAGTTGCCTGTTTTTTTCCCTAGTCAGTTGGCCCTTTAAATTGGCCAACACAGCATCACACCAGTTGAAAATGGTGCCTTGATAGCAATCAATCGCCATCCGCATCTGGGATCCAGTGGCAATGTGCAAAGCGGCAGCCCCGCAAAGTTTGGTAACTGTAAAGGCAATTACCATAAGTTCAGGTCGGGATATAGTTTTGATCTCTATCCCCTTCTCCTGGTTCTGATTATTGCACCACTCTAGACGGAGACTAGTGATGGACTGGCCACCCGGCCTAGTCCCGTACAGAGTCAATTGTTCGCCCCTCTTAGGAAAACCAATGAGAAAATAAATGTCTGAGGGCTCTATCTCGAGCTGGTGCCCTCCAATGTAAAAGCACTGATCCTGAACGTTCCACCTTTCAACCAGCCACTCTAGAAAGTGCACCTGGGCCCTCATGCCAGGTATGGCCCAGTATTTGTAAAGACCACATGCCTTCAAAGCATCAATGGAAGGTTGGTGATTAATGGTGGCCAAATCAACATCTTCGTGTTCTCTCTCGCGCCAATCAAGCATGGTGGGCAATCTACACACCATAAAACATCTGTTAGAGTCCATAAAATTAAAAATTTTTGGTCCATTTTGGAGAAATGGGGGTTTGAAAATCCTCTCCGTGGTGTACGCAGCCCGCCTTTAGAGACAGAGCGTATGTACGCAGGTTCTCTTAAGGCAAGCTGCGTACGCCCGGCATTTTCCCAACTGAGAAAATGTCGGGGTACGCAGGTCACCAGTGGGGCACCTGCGTACCCCAAAAAGTGGACCTTGAAACCCCAAAGCCTCCAAAAAATGAAACTAGGGCCTAAAAACAAATTCTAAATGGATGGAAATGAAGAGGAGGATGTTGTAGAATACCTGATGAGACGGCGTTCGATTTCGACGGTCGGATTCTCCGCAATGTCCACGGGAAGTTTCTTGCCAAAAGCCCTTTTTCTCTCCTCAACAGTAAAATGGTAAAAATGAAATGGTAAAAGCCCTTTTTATAGGTTTTTTGAGTAAATAAATGTTAAATTTGTTTATTTTCCACCGTGAAAAGGTATTTTTCAAAGTATTTTTATCTATCTTTAAACAAGTATGAGTAATGTGTTGGTTTTTGTGCAGGATAAAGGATTTTCAAGGAAAATTGTCATTTTTCACAAACAAAAACATCAAAGTCATCTTTTAAGCCCTTTTCTGACTCCTAAAACATGAAAAGATTGCCGAGTGTTTCTTTTACACTCGTTAAAACGAAATTAAAAGATGGTCCCCTTATAGCCCTTTTCTGACCATAAAAACAGGAAAAGATTGCTGGATTTTTGTCGTTTCAAATTCGATACTGGAAATAAAACGACGTGTCCTTGATCACTTTTTACTTTTCAGGTCAGAGACACTAATCATGAAAGTACTCCTTGGTCGTAAAAGATCAAGCAGTTCTCTCAAGTATTATTTTATACTTTTTCGGGCTTGGGAGACACAAATTTATGAAAAAGGTCAACCCCGGAGTCTTCTTAAGTTTTTCAGACTCTCTAAAATTGAAAAACGCCGAGTTTCTCCTATAATGGACTCGTTAAAATTTCACAGTAAAGGACCTGTTCGATTACAAACAGGAACGGACCACTCCTTCTTAGGGTTCGAATCTAAACTAAGTTGGACTCATCCGAAGGATGAGCTTATAATCAAGCATATGTTATCCTCCTCAAGCTTGTAAAAAATAAAGAGGTACTTGCCAAAAATGGTGGGGGAAAAGAGAGGAAAATGAGCCTATTTGTTATCCTTTGCCTCAGAAGAAACCTTATCACCACTCTTGAACACGACACTTTTCATTCACCTGGGTTGGGAAATCTTTTGCCTCACAGTTGATCAAACCACATTGAAAGTCTTCAGCCGGGTATTAACTTTGGGTCAATTATCACCAAGCCATCTGTCGTGTCGTTATGTGTTCAAGAGGTCACTGCAAATAAACCATTCATCTGCAAAATACCCGTCATCCATCTCGACCATCCCTGAGTCAGTCCTTACAGCTACATTTCTTCAACTTGATCTATGATTTCGTGTTGTGGGCTTGCCTGCAACGGGTCGCTTTCTATCGACATCAGCACATTATCTAGAAAGATGACCTAGAAATCATCAGTACCTTGAAATCTGCATGCATCAATGGCAGGTTTCTCGCCTTTGACGACAGTTTACATCATTGACTTTCGATCAAAGGATTCCGTGACGTGTTCGACATCAACTCATTCATTCACATCTCATGGATTGTGCTGGGTACTTTGAGAACCATTGACATCACTGGTGGTCTCTCTCACACTTGTTAACAGTTTACATCATCGACTGGTAATCAAGTGGTTTCTACCATGTTCGACATCAACTCATTTATTCGCATGGATAGAATCGTACCATTTCGGGAAGTAGGAATGAAGACCCTGGATCTAGTTTCCACCATCCAGGCTGCGAGGAGTTTTGTATTCATTATAAAGTAGACTAATCATAAGCAGATGGCTGCGTCCATACTGTGTCTACATGAGTCTATGATTATGATGTACTACAAAATCATTCCTGTATCAGAGCAGTAGTTAGTTTGTTAGTTAAAATTTTCAATCTGAGTATGGGAATGCCTACCTCAGCGATGATATGATCTTATATATGTATTTTGTGTTGAATATTTGCAGGTTCCGACTGGGCTCTCCACAAGATAATCCTTGAAATGATAAAGTACTTCACCCTTCCTAGATGATATGAAACCCTAATCTACTACAGGCTTCGCACTTTAGGGGGCAATCTGTTACACTAAAATTTGTCACCATGACTATCTACAGTTAGTATGGCTCCATCAACTGTCATATTATCCTCCTTGGCAAGTCTCATACCTCTGCTCCTCATGTCAAACTCCAAGAAAGAGAGAAAGTCCTTAAAAAGTCAATTAACTCTGGTTACGCAGTTTCTCTTAGCCTTACCTGCGTGTACGCACCTCAAGTTCACAATACCTGCGTACTTGTACGCTCTGTCTGTAAAGGGGTGGGTGCGTACTCCTGTAAAGGTCAAAAGGCGCAAGTTTTACTCCAAAAAAGTTACTTGTGGTCAATTCTAGAGCATTCTAGAAGTTTGTTTGACGTGTATTGAGCGCCTCCAGATGGTTCATGTATCCCTATGAAAGAGGAACTTATCCCATCAAGAGGGGAGCTATCCCATTCAAAGAGGGGCTTATCCCATTGATGGTGGACCTGATTAACTTCCTCTAAAGCACTATAAATACAGGCATTGGGCCAGAAGGAGAGGAGGTTGAAAGCTGAACATTCCTAAGGGTAGATGCTGCTGGAATTAGGACTCCCTTATAGAGCTTGAGAGGAGAGATTCCCATCCTTTCGTAGCTTCATTTGGAAGTGGGTGAGCTGATCAAAGTAAAGGAGAACTCTTGCTGGACCCTGGGAGGGACCTATACAACACCAAGGCACTGGTTGTAATGGTTTCTTTTGTTTCCACTTAATACAATTAAGCTCATTTTTCTCAACAAGTTGTTATACATAATTTGTTTCATATACTCCTTGGTCTTTATGATGAATATGTTTTATTTTATGCGTTATTCAGGTGCTATGTAATCGTTTGCTTGTTAGTGAATGCAGGTTTCGAAGAGAAGGAGGAGCTCATCCGAATCGGAGAGGCTGGACTGCTACAAACAGCGTGGAACTAAAGGTATGTTTTGAACACCTGATTACTTGTATTCTAAATGCATATTTAGGGAAAGATAGTGTTTAATTGTCTTGTTTGTCACTAGAAAGCCTTAGCTTCTAGGGAGGTCGGTTTTGTCCGCAAAATTGACTCTTTCCGCATGACAGAGGGGTCAAGATCTTAAGGCTTGAATAGCAGTTTTGTGTGATTATGATCTATGATATTTGGTGCATGACTTGATCTATAAATCTGATAATTTGAGTATAACTGATGTTTGAATAAGTGAAAATGGTAAATTATCTTTTATAGATCTGTACGCAGGTTCGACACAGCAAAGACGTGTATACACGCTGGTTTGGTAATTCAAAATAGCATATACACATGTTTTCCTCAATGCAGAAGCGTATGAACGTAGGTTATGAATATTGAACTAGCGTACGTCTCATGAAATCTGTTTTAGCTACTTTTGTTTATTGCTGCAATGTTCTAGGTTCAGGATTGGTTTCTGGTTACTGTTTTCTGGTTACAGCATTCAGAGAAGTAATTGTTTGATTCAGTTTTGATTGAAGCAAGGGAGATTGGTTGATGCAGATGTATTTGATGTTTGATTATTGTTATTGATGGATCCAGTCTGAAAATTTATGAAACGTGGTCCCTAGAAGAAAAGAGATAGTTGTAGCCTTCTGTAGGTCAGCACCTACATACTAGTACATCAACTAGTATAAGAGCTTAGGGGGTAGCAGCTCCCTTCCAAGAGAGTCTAGAGAATGAGACAAGGTTGTAGTCTTCTACAGGTAGAAGCCTGTGTACTGGTATAAGACGGCACCAGTATAGAACTATTATAAAAAGAAGATTCTCATTGAAAGAAGATAGAGACAAATTGCAGCAGGTGGTTTTCACTCACATTAGGATTCCACCTCATATCTTGTGTACTTGTGTGTGATTGTCTGATTTGTTTTACTATTCTTGGTTACTGTCTATATGATTACGATGCACAGATTAATGATCAACATTTCAAGAATAAATCAAATTATAAGTCTGCAGGTTATACACTAGTTTCCTTAACTGTAGTTGCGTATATACTTAGTTTTCACTAACTAAAGTAGCGTATACAAATCTGATTGTGAAATAAAAAATAATTGACTTGATAATAGTGATTCACCCCCCCTCTCATTATTATTTCCAACATTCCATTCGACAGGAAACGTACATCACGTGCTATCTTGAGTTTTGGGTCCACAACTATTTCCTGGAACAATAGGAAGTGGAATTTTTTGGTGCTCAGCTCAACAAAGGCTAAATATGTGGCGCCAAGTCAAGCAATGTGTAAAGAAATCTGGATGACCAAAATATTTGTGGGACTATTCAGTGAGGAGATGGATCCAACAGTGATATATTGTGATAACCAAAGTTGCATAGTCCAAGCACATTGATATTTGGTATCATTATTTGTGGGACTATGTGTAAAGGAGAATTATGTTGCTATAATACATTCCAATTGAGGAGAAAGATGTCAACATCTTCACAAAGGCATTGTTAAGAGGTAAATTCAAATTCCATAGGTGTAAGATAGGGGTGGTAGAAAATGCCTTTCTTGCTAATAGTAAGTGTTAAAAAAATGTAGCTAGAAGGGCTCAATTTCACTTTAGCCTTAGTCAAATTGAGTAAATCAAATTTCCACATCAGCGGGACAACTTGGAGGTCATTAACTAGTGTGAAATGGCTCTTTTCACATAGTTAGATCAGTAAATTCGAGTTAGAGGGCTTGGAGTTAAGTTATCCATGTATGGTTGCTAAATTTTAGTAATCTAGTTCAACTATTTTCAGTTGTATTCAGTTAACTGACACCTAACTATTGTTGGAGTCAGTTGAATACAATAGTCTAACTCGGATATTTGTTAGTTAATTGATAAATCAACCCAAAATAGCTAGCGCGTGCAATGAATTTGAATTCCTTAGTTGAAGTGGAGATGACAAGGTAGTGTAACATCAATTTTCAACTGGTTCTAAGTGTACATGTGTTGCATGTAGTGAGTGATGAATCCTTCATAATTGTGCAATAAATTTGAAGGAAATTCCCATCTTTTTTGGTCTAATTCCATCATGATTTTTTGCAAGGAAATAGGAGGCTTTGTGAGAAAATATTTGGCTAAGTGTTGGCCAAAGTTTTTCATTGAAAAGAGAGAATAATTATTCTTTCCTGGTTGAGCTTTGAGTTGGAGCTAGCAATTGTAATAATTTCTCTATTTGTTTGATTAGTGCAAAAAGGCTTGAGGGTTTTTTCCTAGTTGGATTCCCCTAGATATAGCTGTGTATTTTTGGTTTTTCTTATTTCACGTCTATGCATGTTGTTATAAACTGTGATTTTCATTCCACATATTAGTGGAGTATAATTGTGTCCGTTATTTCTAGGTTGAAGCCTTGAGAAGTTGCAATTTCTATCAATTTTCTACATGGTCTTATGTGTGGAGACTCACACATTTCTAGTTATTTGTAGCAAGAAATACATAATAGAAATATGTTCAATTGTATACAAGACAATATTCAAGATACACACTAGAACATTCAGAAGGGTCTACTCATTCTTGCTATCATACTTTCGACTCAAAAATTTTCGAGATTATCTCATGCTTATAGTCTCTTTCCTTAGGCTTTATCTATTATGCAGATGCCACACCACTTGTATTCTCTCCCAATGCATACCATATTCAACCTGGGACTCTTCTCCTTTCCATAATCCAAACAAAAAAAATGAACCACAATGTTAGAAAGGAGGTTGACCTTGGAAACCCTAAATAGATTCTCCAATGATTTTTCATAGGTCTTGAAAAAATAAGCCACTAAGAGTCAAAGTCAAACAGAGAAACTATGAAAAGGGAGAAAAATCTAGCATACATAGAAAACCTACTACCACCATGAATTACTGCAAAAAACTTAGAAAAATTGAACCATGACGCTATAAAGGAGGCCAACCTCAAAAACCCTAAACATAACTTCCAACTATTTTTCATACATCATGAAAAAACAAGTCAGTAAGAGTCAAAATCAAACTGAGTGATCTACAAAAAGGGAGAAAACCCTAGCATACACAAAAAAACCTACTGTCACCATAAATTACCATAGAAACCCTAGAACCATCCATTGAAACGCCCATATCCAAAATGTTTAAAAAATTTGAACCCTCCATCATAACTGCAAATTCTAAACAAACCTGATGTTTTGACCTCACTCGAAAATATATTTGCAAATATGGTTAAGATGAAACTATTTAAGACACAATTATGAAACCCAAAATCTTTAGGACAAAAATATGACCTCATATTTTGATCGGGAACGAAAATAGGTTTAATACAAAAATATTTAAGATGAAATAAGCGTTTAATACAAACTAATTTTTTTGTCTTAAAAAAATGCCTTAAAATCCCCTTGCGTGTAGTAGTGTTAGGAAGGAACAGATGCTTCGACCATACTGAAACACTTGCTGAGAATCAATGTTGTTATGAAAAGTCAGATGGTAAAAATATTTAAAAATACAAGTTGTTATTTCAATGAATAATTTTTTGGAAGGATGAGCTACAAATATAACTATGATATTTTATGCCAAGTTTAACTACCTATGAATGTTAGTGATATGATAAGATAAAAAGTATGAAATCATTCACGAGAATGTTTATGTATATTATTTTGGAACTTTGTTTGAACTTGTATAAATATTTTTATCTAAATTGATTATTAGTAATGAATCTACCAAAATTTAAAGGTGATAAAAACCAATAGTATAATCCTTTCCTAATCGAAGTAATATATCTTTAAATTATAAAACACATTTTTTTTAGTATAATCAAATTCCAACCTATAAGAAAAATTAAGTTTTTTCACAATGAGAGTATAAAATATTATACTAACCCCATTACCTTCATTACAACATGACTCTTAAAACTACATATGCAAGATGACATCAACTAGTTGAATACCTGGTGGTATAGGGTCATTATCCTCTTCCAAGGATGTGGAGTATACTTCGATGTCTTTCTCAATGTAATTTACATGCATATGAGGCACATTTTCAATCTAGGTTGAAATTCACCCTTGGTGTAATGGAATGATACTACCCTTATGTGTATTATTAAGCTCATGAGAGATAGGTCATCATGGCTAAGTTGAGAAAGCCATGACTAGGTCTCTCTTTAAATATATATATATCTATATATATATATGTAGATATATATATATATATATATATATATATATATATATATATATATATATATATATATATATATATATCTATATATATATATATATAGATATAGATATAGATATATATATATAGATATATATATATATATATATATATATATATAGATCTATATATATATATATATATATATATATATATATATATATATATATATATATATATAAAGGTATAAGATTAGTAGAGACAATTTTCGTATCAAATACAATCTCAAGAGGGATACTCTTGTCAATGATAAGACAAAAACTCTCGCTCTCTCTCTCTCTCTCTCTCTCTCTCTCTCTATATATATATATATATATATATATAATTTGTGCAAGTGTGAAATCAAGTAAGTGTCGAAGGTTAAAGTCAGAGGTCAATCCCAAATTGTAGGTTAGCACAAATGCTTGAAAAGAGGGTTCATTTCACTGGGGATTGTGTCATTCACATTCAATCCCATTCCCTGACATTTTAAAATGGAAGCCACCTTCTCTTTGAATAAAATTCATGTGGTATTTATGTCTTGGGGTATTCATGTCTTGAGATGTGAAAGGCTACAACACTTAATGGAAATTCAAATGTGCATGAAGCCAAGAGCCCAATGGTACCTAGGCCATGTGGTCACTGATGTGGACTGAGGCTAATGTGGCGCCACATTGGTATGTTATGATGTGCCAGATTCAGATCTATAGTGCGGATAAGTGGGCCAAAAATAGATCATATTTGGAACTCTCATTGGAGGCCACATGGATAGCATGATAATAGCATGACATCAAAGTTATGTAAGCTTGTCGTTGATGTCACCTCGACGATTTTAGGAAGGAAATGAAAAAACGCCCATGGAAAATGTCTGAGACATGTCGGCAATGATATCACGCCAATGGTTTCGAAAAGGGGACAACAAGAAATTACTGAGGTAAATTGATTTGGGGAATAAGAAAATTTATTCCGAGTAAGTGATGGAAGAATGGTTCTATCCCAGTGAATTTGGACAATGATATTAGTGAGAGGTGGTTGTTTGATTAATATAGGTTGTCGATCCCTCTTTTGGATGTATGTTGTTGATTGGTTGAGGGGGCATGTGCATATATATATATATATATATATATATATATATATATATATATATATATATATATATATATATATATATATATATATATATATATCTATATCTATATATATATATATATATATATATATATATTGGTGTTTAATTTAAATGGTCCACCTCGATATATATATAGGCACACACACACACACCAACGGGTGGAACAGTTACATGGATGACACGACATAATAAGGAGTCCCATGTGGGTAGAACATGAGTACCACATGGTAGAGCCTCATGATGTGGCAGCAGATTATTGACCAAAAATTTAAATGACCATAAGTTTTGATCTAGGAGTCGAATTAAGGAAACATTTATACCAATGGAAATATTTCAATGAGTTAAACTAAATGACGATAATTATTTTAAGTTTTGAAGAATTTGAAAAATGATGAAATTTTAAGACCTCATTTACATGAAAAGGCTATAAAGGTTGGATCAATGATAGTAATGCCTCCTTCTACCCTTAATTTAGGATTTGGGATGGAAGGGGGTATGTTACAGAGTGGTATCATATCAAAGGTTCAATTCTGGGCCTTTGGGAACAAGGATTGAAGCTTTGTTATAAAGAAATCTTTGAGTAAAAGGTTCAATGCTTGGACCTATGGAGATTAACTAACCCTCTAGCTCTTAGTATAATAGATTAAAGTGAATGTGGTTGTGTGCTTGTTATATCATTGGGTTATGGATTGCATGTTGACTACTATGATTTTTCTAACATGTTATTTTGGAAAATGCATAGACATTGTGTGTGTTTTTTTTATCTTGCATCTTAAAGGTATAGACATATTATTGTTGTGGCCTTGTATGCTTCTCTTTTCTTTATTTGTTGCAAGAAGTGATTTCATGGTTGTGTGTTTGGTAGATATTGAAATATATTGTCATTGATGGCAACAGGGTGATGGAAACAAAGTGTCCATTGATGTTAATAGGTGGCACATGTGTCAAAGAAGGTCTTAGGAAGAAGACTTAAGGAGCAACATCACAACATGGTAGCATAATGACATTGAGATTTGGATCTTTTTTTGCAATAGCAGATCACCTCAAATACAGGTCAAACCCAATTAGATGGAAAGATCCTAGAAAATACCTTCTAGTGATATGCATACATTTGAAAATGAATTGCTAGATCCGAAGATAGAACCAATCAACGTTTGGCGACCCGAAGTCAATGTTAGCAGAGTTAGAAGGAGTTTGGATGATCCTTTTGGCATTTAAATAAGGTTGGAATAAGTTCCAATCTCAGTGGAAAACCTTAACGGAGTGACCAAAAGGAGTTCTAGGCTAACTTGGAGTTACAATGCAACGACATGAGTTTGGATTAGCCTTTTGGCATGTAGCTAAAGTTGGCATAAGTGTCAAACTCGGCAAAAGACCCTAGCAAAGTAGCCAAAAGGGGTTTCGAGCTGACTTGGAGCGACAGTGCAACAATGGGAAGCCATTTGTTGGCATAGGAGGAGCCCACTTGATAACATGGCCCAACTGAGCTACCCTGACAGTATGGTTATGGCACATAAGTCTTAGCACTGGGATGAATGTAACAGGATGACACCAACATATGATGTCATCACATTGGTGAAGGTAGCCTAGAGGTATAGCCCAGATGGAGCCTTAAGGCTCACAAAGCAAAAGCATTGTGAGACAGGGGATTGGGTCATGATAGCAGAGAACCAACCAATGAGGATTTGAGAAGGAGGTCTCTATTGTGATAGTTTAGCCTACTGAGGGAAAGCCCGAAAAGGGATATAGGAACTAGGACATGTGGTGACATTTTTACAACACTTTAGAAGGTAGACTTGTCATTCTTGGAGGCCACGGGAGGTGTTTTCCTATACTAATGATTACATAGATCAATGATAGAGATACACCTCAAGACTACTACTCCTGATACCACAAGTCATAATGGATTGGTGTCAAACATGGTGGTTTTTCAGAAAATAATTTAACAAATAAAATTGTTACAAAAAAAAGGACTCAGGGACCCTTTATCTCTCCTCTCTTACATAACAAGTGACAATGTCTAATTGGTAATAGGTGATGTCAGCATAGACCAATTAGAGGTGGACATGTGGCATTTTAGGGTACCCAAAGGGTCCATATGTGAGTGACATGTGTCAACTATCATAAGTCGACACGTAGCATAGGTAATGTCATCATGACATCATCACGATGGATAAGGCCCAGAAGACTTTGAGAAGTGTGCAAGAGGTGTTAGGCAAACATGGTGGTTGACTCAATTGAAATGCATTTTAATTGGCTCCTTGTAGCAGTGAGAGGACCCTAGAGGACACGTCATCCCGTAGGAATGACCCTGGTGGTTAATAAGAGAGTGAAAAAGGAATGCATTAGGAGAAAAGTGTTGGGACACAGAGGATAATGATAATCAATCGAAGAGCAGGGAGGTGGCCCCCATGGGACACGTTGACCCAATGGATAGACCCAGATAGATGTATAAAGGGAACACAGACAAAAGATCGGGGATAGGGATAGCTATGGGCTAAGCACCCACACATGATTCCATGCAGTAGTTAGAGAATTGAGGGGGTAGATGTTATAAAATAAAATGAGTTGTAGAGGATTTTAAATAAGCTAAGAACTTTCCAATGGTCATTTCTCATAGAAATAGATCAATGGAATGGAGCCATTAACAAAGGAATTTGGCCCGCGAATGGCTTAAAAGGGCTTAACGTGCAAAGTCTTAGCCAATTCTCATGGAGACCTGGTCCTAGGGTAGAAAAGAAGGTAAACGAGAAAATAAAAAGAGGATTAGGCTAAAAATGTGGAACTGTCAATTTTGGCAGAGTATTTAGCAATTAAACCAAAGCTAACCGCAAATAAAATTAGAAGAAGCACTCTTAAAACCTATAAAAGGGTAGGATGCTAAAATAGAAAAATAAACTCATTTGAACTAGCAGAAAATGATTATCATGATTAGAGAACATGGTGAACATAGTAAGAGGACTTAATTAAATAGGACAAAGGAAAAAAAAGGATGCATGTAAAAATCAAAGAAAATAAAGAGAAACAAAAAATATCAAGCCAAATTATTTATAAGTAGGCTTGAGAAAACATGTTTTTGGAGAGGAGAGATATAATATCTGGTGTGATCGAGTTGGATTGTTGTTGGTGTTCCTCAGTAATAAGAGATTGTTGAAGGTGTTGGTGACTGAAGAATTTAATTGTTTTTGAAGGAAGATAAGGGATTCATTGTTTCTAGTACGAAAATGGATGAAAGATGAACTAGTGAGTGTTAAGAAAGTTGTATCTTGCAAAATCAGGGGTTGGTGCTCCTCCTAGTGGGTGTTGGAAAATAGTTGGGGTTGTAGCTCCATTTAGATGTAGCTGAAAAATTAGGGAGTTGTAGATTCTTGTTGGTTGTGGCTAGAAAATTGTAACAACAATTTGTAACTTTCCCTATAGAGTGGTTTTGAAGAAGTTATTTGTTCTTTGTGTGTTCCATTGATTGCTCAAATTATTTCTTATCATACTTATTGCTGAAAGTACTCTTTGATGTCTTATTATTCTTACACAAAGTGAACATAAAGTTTTAATTTGTTAAAATTCCTGCAATTACTAATTCAGCCCTTTCTAAATATTTACCTAGCTTCCAACAATTAGTGTGAGATCCATGTTACCTAAAATCAATTTAACATCTAGAAGGAAGATCAAGCAGCATTGAAAACCAGGGATGAGATTTTATCGACATGGCACCTATGTTTAATGAAATAAACTATATGTTTTGAAAAGTGAGGATGAGTACCTACATTCAATCACTTGGAGCTAATGTTTGGGATGATGTGGAAGAATCATATAAAATACCTCCAAAAGTGGTTACCAAAGATCAAATATTGGAGTTTTCAAGTAATGCTAAGGTAGTGAGTGCCCTTCTTTCTCACCTACCTGAATAAGATATTTTAAAAATAATGGATTGCACATCTACCAAAGCTATTTGGGAGAAGATGAGCAACTACTATGAAGGAGACAATAAGGTAAATAAATCTAAACTCTAAGGTTATATGATGCATTTTAGTCTTTAAGCATGCATGATGATGAAGATATTGCAAAGTATTTTTTAAAAGTTAATGAAGTTATGAACACCATAACAGGGCTCGATGAGAAGCTAGATGAAGCTATGGTAGTTCAAAAATTGATAAGATGTCTTCCTGAGAGGTTTAATACAAACGTGTCAACCATTGGAAAAATTACCAGTTTGAGCACTCTCACTCTAGATAAAATACTCGATATACTCACTGCCTATGAGTTGAGAATTTTGAAAGGCAAGTATGCAACCAAAGAATCAACCTTCAAAGCATAAAATAAGTGCAAGGATGAGCATGATGACTCATGACATGAATGATATGAAGAATATTCCAACATTCTAAAGAAGCTCAAGTGAGGATAAGACAAGTCTAAGGGAAAGTTAGCCTTTAAATGTTTTAATTGTGGAAAATCTAGTAACTATGCATCAAAGTGTCCTGAAAAGAAGAAGAAATATTATGATCCTAAAGAAAAAATTAAGAAAGTTCAAAAGGAGAGAAAGAAGGCTATGAAGGGAGGTTTCTATGCTAAAGAATATATCTCCTCATAAAGTGAACCTAGCCAATCCTGAGATGAGGACAAAAATTATGAGATACCTAAAGAATTTAGGTTGATGGCCATAGAAAATCTGCAAGTTGAGGCTATTAATGTTGGGTGTGGAGCCTAATTATCTTCTGTATTCAAGGGTATCACCGCATTGGACCCTAGTTCATAATGGGGTGGCAACACCACCAGTAAAATATTCGCTACGGGGGTGGGGTTCGAGGTGTGGGGGTTGTGACCTTTGGGAGCCCTGCGCTGGTGGGGGGATCAGGGGTAGTGCCCTCAAAGCTAAAAATAGATTTAAAATTTCCTTGTAAATGTTGTAATAGTCAATTTGGACCGTTCATTAGGCAGATTTCTGACAGTAGAAGTTATGTTTAATTTAGGGTTTTCTTCCCTAGGAGGCAATCCCTTGCTATATATGAGGGAATTGTATTACGTCTATGTAGATCTATATTTGGAGTGAGGAAGAGAGAGGAGATTGAGAGAGAAGAGGGAATTACAGTGGATCTACTGTAGGTTGTATCTCTTCAGTTTGCTGGATAATATAAAAGGAAGGACTGGTTGTTTCTCTATGGACGTACCCCAAACTAGGTGAACCACAAATATCTGTGTCTCTCTTGTTTTATGCATTTTCTATCTTTATATTTCTGCAATATTTTATGTGTTCCATTGCTCTGTAATATATAATTTTCTAACAACTCGTATCAAAGTCGAATGTCTATTTGGCTGATAAACTCATAGGAGAGAAGGGTTCCTAGTTTGAGTGGGAGCAATGTCAGAAGATGGTAGGTTTAGGGTCAAAAAATTTAACGTCCAAAACTACCAGCTGTGGAAGATGCAGATGGAAGATTATTTGTATCAGAGAGATCAAGACTAACCATTGAGAGAAAAGGAAAAGAATTCAACGAGTATGACAGACACAGAATGGGATATTCTCGATAGAAAGTCACTTGGAACAATACGGTTATGCCTAGCAGCATCGGTAGCATTTAATATTTCAAAGGAAAAAACGACAGAGGGTTTAATGTCAACATTGGCCAAACTATATGAAAAACCCTAGGCCTCAAATAAGGTATTTCTTATGAAGCATTTGTTTAATATGAAAATTTCAGAAGGTGGATCTGTTGCTGATCATTTAAATGAATTTAATATAGTTACTAGTTAGTTAAGTTTTGTAGGGGTAACTTTTGATGATGAAGTTAGGGCTATGTTATTTCTGTGCTCATTGTCAGAAAGTTGGAATGGTTTAGTTATGGCCATTAGTAACTCTGTCTCTGGATCTAGTACTTTAAAGTTTGATGATGTTGTCGATGCAATCCTTACCGAGGAAATGCGACGAAAAATCTCTGGTTAGACATCAGGTAATGCTTTGACTACAGAGACAAGGGGAAGAAAAATGGAAAGAGGAAAGAGCCCTAGATATTGCAGTAACTTGAGAAAAGGCAGATCCAAGTCTAGATCGGGGATAGTGTGCTAGAAATGTGGGAAGAAAGGACACCTGAAGAAAGACTGCAAGTCTTGAAAGGGAAAATAAGGAGGCATGCAACAAGAAAATAACCATGAAGCGAATGTAATAGGGGATGTGTTGCAAGATGCTTTGATTCTTTCCTTTTGAAAATATTATTGATGTATGGGTGCTAGATTGAGGGGCCTCATTCCATGCCAGACTTAATAGGAAACATTTTCATGATTATGTTCAAGGAGATTTTGGACAGGTTTGATTGGGTGATGATAAACCCTGTAAAATCATTGGAATGGGTACAATTTTCATAAAACAATAGAATGGAAATCAATGGTTATTGAAGGAGGTAAGGCACATTCCAGATTTGAAGAAAAATCTTATTTCAATAGGGCAGTTGGGAGGTGAAGATTGTGTGACTATTTTTATAGATAAAACCTGAAAGGTCACTAAAGGATCCCTGGTAATAGCAAAAGGAGAAAAGGTTGGTACATTGTATTTATGGATTGGTATTTCTAATTTTTTTAATGCTTTAACCTCTATACGAGAATATACGACATTGTGGCATCATAGGCTAGGGCACATGGGTGAGAAGGGGATGCATATTATTCACTCAAGAATTTTTTTGCCAGGTTTGAAGCATGTTGATTTAAAATTATGTGAGAATTATGTTTATGGAAAACAAAAGAGAGTTAGATTCCTCAGAGTTGGGAAAGAAAAGAAGAGTGAAAAATTAGAGCTCATGCATACAAATGTATGGGGACCTGCTCAGGTATCATATCTTGGTGGCTCTCGTTATTATGCTACTTTTATTGATCATGCAACCAAAAAAACTTGGATTTATTGTATTCAAAATAAATCTGATGTATTTGATACTTTCAATAAATGGAAAACTTTGGTTGAAAATGAGACATGAAAAAGGTTGAAGTGTCTCAGATCAGACAATGGAGGTGAATATTGTAGCGAAGAGTTTGATAGGTATTGTTCAGAGAATGGAATTCACAGAGAGAAGACAGTTCCAAGAAGGTGCATGAGATTGCATGCAGGATTGCCTTTACAATTTTGGGCAGATGCTATAGATACTACTATTTATCTAATAAATAGAGGGCCTTCAAGTTCCTTGGATGGTGGTATTCCAGAGGAGGCATGGGCAGGTAAAAAGGTAAACTAGTCATTTTTAAAGACTTTTGGTTGTGAAGCCTTTATCCACATTAATAAAGAAAATAGAACAAAGCTTGAGGAAAAATCAAATAAATGTACATTTATTGGATATGGTGTTAATGATTTTGGTTATTGCTTTTATGATTATGAAAAACACAAAATCATTAGGAGCAGATATGTCATATTCAAATAAAAGGTTTTGTATAAGGATCAACTGCAGGAAAAGAAACAAGGAAACGAAAACAAAGAATACACATTGCTTGAAGAGATCACATAAAAAGTGATGGTGCCTGAAAATCATAATGGTCAATATCCAAAAAACCAACCACAACAGAAACAAGCACCTCAAATACCTGAAAGTAGTGTTAGAATATCTACCACGATAAGTAGACCCCCTGAATGATACTCTCCTTCATTATATTATGTATTGTTGACTGATTTTGGTGAACCAGAATGTTATGAAGAAGTAGTGTAGGTAGAAAACAGGAAGAAGTGGGAGAAATCCATGAAAGAAGAGATGGACTCCTTAACACATAACCAAACTTGGGACTTAGTTAGGTTGCCTGCAAGTAAAATGACATTGCAGAATAAATGGGTTTACAAGTTGAAGGAAGAAGATGGAGGTAAAAAAAGGTATAAAGCTAGACTTGTGGTGAAAGGGTTTGCATAGAAAAGGGGTATAGAATTTGATGAGATATTTTCTCCTGTTGTTAAAATGACTTCAATTAGAGCTATTTTAAGTCTAGTAGCAGCTGGAGATTTTCATCTTGAGCAGTTAGATGTAAAGAAAACCTTTCTCCATCAGGATTTGGAGGAAGAGATATATATGCAACATCCACAAGGATATGAGGTAAAACAGAAGGAGAAAAGTGTGCAGGCTGAAGAAGAGCTTGTATGGCTTAAAACAGTCTCCAAGGTAGTGGTATCTAAAATTTGAAAGGTTTATGTCTTAACAAGGTTATACTAGATGTCACTCTGATCATTGTGTTTATCTCGAAAGGCAAAATGATGACAGCTATATTATATTGTTATTGTATGTAGATGACATGCTTGTTGTAGGTTCTAACATGCAGGAAATAAATGTGCTCAAAATAAAATTAGAGAACTCATTTGCAATGAGGGATTTGGGTGTTGTAGAACAAGTCCTTGGTATGATAATAACTAGAGACAAGAAGAATCACAATTTAACATTGTCTCAAAGTGAGTACATAGAAAAGGTGTTGAAAAGGTTTAATATGCAGAATGAAAAACTAGTTAGTATACCTTTGACTAGTCATTTCAAATTAAGTAAGGAGGAGTGTCTCAAGGCTCAGGAAGAAATGGCTCATATGTCTAAAGTTCCATATGCATCAACAGTTGGAAGCTTAATGTATGCAATGGTTTTCACAAGGCCTGATATTGTACATGCAGTGGGAGTTGTAAGTAGGTACATGAATAATCTAGGAAAAGAAAATTGCATGGTGGTGAAGTGGATTCTCAGGTATTTGAGAGGTACCACAAATCAAGCATTATTCTTTTGTGGTTCAAACATTTATCTACAGGGATATGTTGATGCAGATATGGCGGGTGATGGGGATAAGAGGAGGAGCACAATAGGGTATGTGTTTACTGTAGGTGGAACAACTGTCAGTTGGGTCTAAAAACTACAAAGTGTTGTTGTACTCTCATTAGCAGAAGCAGCGTATGTTGTTGCTATAGAGGCTAGTAAATAAATGATTTGGTTACAAAGGTTTTTGTATGAATTGGGTAAGAAGTAGGAGTTGGGCAAGTTATACAGTGAGAGCCAAAGTGGCATACATATCGCAATGAAATCTGCATTTCATTCAATGACTAAACATATACAACTCAAGTACCATTTCATACGGTCAGCGTTGGAAGATGGACAGTTGAAGTTGGAAAAGATACACACTAGCTAGAATTTTGTGGATATGTTAACAAAAGTTGTAACCGGGGAGAAACTGAGAATCTGCTAAGTTTCAATTGGTCTTCAAGTATGATGAAGAAGATGAGAAACATCCAAGTCCAAAGTGGAGTCATTGTCCAGCAAATGAAGCAGTGGTGGAGTTGCTATAATCAGTCTCCAAGTGGGAGATTATTGGGTGTGGAGCCTGATTATCTTCTATATTCAAAGGTATCGCTGCATTGGACCCTAGTTCGTAAAGGAGCAGCAATGCCACCCGTAAAATATTCACTGTGGGGGGGTTCAGGGGGGCTACTGCAACCTTTGGGAGCCCCCCCTGGCGCGGGGATCGGGTGCAGTGCCCCCAAAGCTAAAAATAGATGTAAAATTTCCTTGTAAAATGTTGTAATTTCATAGTCAATCTGGGTCGTTCAATAGGCAGAGATCTGGCAGTAGAAGTTATGTTTAATTTAGGGTTTCTCCCCTAGGAGGAAACCCCTTGCTATATATGAGGAAATTGTATTGTGTCTATGTAGATCTGTATTCTGAGTGACAAAGAGAGAGGAGATTGAAAGAGAAGATGGAATTATAGTGGATCTGTTGTAGGTTGTATTTTTTATGAAACTAGCTCACAAAAATATAGAAAAGATAGATCAACACCTTAGAATTCAGCCTCTTTAAGGGGGCAACCTCCTTTACATTACATAAATGAACAATTCTTGGATGATTCAAATGACAAAACCTCCTTTCTATATATAGGAGTCTAAGGAGTCACAATATAAACCAGACGACCTAACCATAGTAATATAAAGCTACAAAAATAACAATAGAGGGATTCTATGGGGCACAGTAATAACAATATGGGGACAATAGGGGCACAACAATATTAATAAGGGATACAACTACAATAGTAATGGGGTAATCAATAGTATTATAGGGACCTAACATGCCCCTCTCCTTCAAAAAAGTGTTGTCCTCAATGCTTGAGTAGTTTTGGATGCTTCTATATAAAATTTTCATCCCCCCATGTGGAATCTTCAACGGATAAGTTCTTCCACTTGATAAGATACTCCGAAATTGATCGATTTCGTAGTTGTCAAGTTCTTGTTTCTGTGACTGCTTTCGGTTCCAATATAATATTTCCTTCCTCATCAAGTTCTGGCAATATTGTTTGAACCGGGAGCTTGTCTCCTATAACCTTCTATTAAACATGAAACATGGAAAACTGGGTGCAATCGAGAAGTTGCGGGAAGCTCCAATTTGTAAGCCATAGTACCAATCTTTTGCAACACCTTGTACGGACCATAATACTTTGGTGATAATTTATTATCCTTCTTAGTGTGCTTGAGGGACATTTTCTTATATGGTTGTAGCTATAGGAATACCCAATCACCTACATCAAAAATTCTTTTGTTGTGATGTTGATCTGCTTGTTGTTTCATTCTATTATGTGCCAACACAAGGTTTTCCTTTAAGAGTTGGAGGACTTGTTGT